>JAULJL010000014.1:1207500-1600000 GCA_030761205.1 Fremontodendron californicum
TGGCAGTTCTCAATACCTGGTCACAGCTCCCACTCTGGTCAATATCATCCTCACAAATTAAATTAGGTCTGGGTATATCCTCAATGTTGCTAATATCTTCATTTGCCTGTATATTGTTGATCTGGTCCGTGTTTCGACGCTTCACATCATGAACACCAATATTTAAACATTTTGTGCACCTGCAATCTCCACCAAGATATGATGGAAGTGTTTGAAGATTCTCCAAGAGAAGCTTGCGGTCCATTTCTCCTCCAATTTTTAACTTTTTCCTAGTAACTGGTTTCAGAATCTGTGGTTAAACACAAGAGAAACCGAAAGAGAACTAAATCCTCATCATATTTGAAGCCAAAAAGAAAAAGGAAAAAGAAACCTGGAAAGCAAAGAGATAACACATTCATATTTTAGTCAGAGAAGTAAAATTAACCTGAATAAAAGTCTGAGCAATGACACGAACAACTGGAGGAAGCCGTATAACAAACAAACAGCCAAGACGGTTGGGGTAGTGGTCTTGCAAGAGAGTAGAACAGGATCTGATTATTTGCATCGGAATTATGAAAGGAGATAATCCTTCACAGTCTACTAAAACTGTAACTTCAGGATTTTCTGGACTGACTAAATGCATGACTCCATGCTCCACTTGAGATACTGCAGTAGCAACCAATTGGTCTTTATCATAATATTTGACTAAAAAGATAAATTAAAAGAAAGAATGAACTGCAGCCAAAACATTAATGAATGACTTAAGAATTAACCCATAGTGACTATAAAGATATGTTCTGTATCAGTTTGAGTTTCTTATAACCAGTGAAAGACAATGATTTTAGATTCCGGCATGCTTTAACCGTAGAAAATAAATTGAATTCATAGATAAAATACTGGTTCAGGAAAATAGATCCTTTCGGATAAAAAAAGTCAAAACCTTTTGTGCTCATGTTATATCAAGAAGTCACTTGGCAAAACTAAAGACAAGAAAGCACTTTTAAGGGTATGAAAAAGCATCCATCTTGTTGGAAACTGGAAGTAGTACAAGACAAGGACAATGACAATCAGAAGATTTCATTGATGTCTGTGTTGGATATGCTAGCTGGCTTTGATTGGAAAAGAATTCTTTAAACTCTAATTCCAATTCATATTCGACAAAGGAACTAAAGATTTGAACAGAATGCAGAGAGAGTCTCATTAAATTTCAAATGGTAGCAAAATGAAAAGCTAAGCAGCACTACCACAGGGGGTAAAGACATACTGATTGCCTGAGCAAAACGAGGTCTGTCATGAGATGGCAAGCTGGAGCAAGCTAGCCCAAGCCGTACTATGAGGCAAGGTCGGTGCATGACATCATAACCATGCCAAAATACCATGTTTGCCCATGTCTCAAGCTCTTCTTGAGAAAGAATTCTATATGTCTCCCTCCAAATGATTGTCTTTTTAATTGATAATAGCAAAACTAAAAAGTCACCATTTGCAGCAGTATAAAATCTATGGAGATCTTCATCATTGATTCTGCATAAACACTACTATGTCATGGTTTGCAGCAAGAAAAAAACACCAAGCAATTCAAAAATGAAAATGCATATGCCAAAAACAGGAATAAGTCCGAAAAAGCATGATTGGATGCCACCCTTGAAAATTTACAGTTGAAACTTCCAGAGAGAAGGCTGACATTTGAGAGAGATGAAGAAACGCTAAGGTTCATCATCAATTATTAGATTGTTTATTAAAGCCTCAATGAATAAAAGCAGAGAGACAACTAACCTGATGATGAACTATTAACTCTAGTAATGAGAAAGAAGTTTATAACTCATTTCAGAATAGGTTGCGGGAACTTGAATGCATGAATGATTGTAGACTAATAGGCCAATTTTTTTCAGTAAGATCATTTAAAAGGGGAAATTTGAGATGTGGTGCATTTCTTCTGAAAAAAAATATGCATTAATGGATGGAAATCATCAAATCACCTCTCTGGTAAACTAATTCCTTGATTTGCCAGCTCCTTGTGGAGTTGACCCAACCAGCTTTCACACTCCAGATTTTGGGAAGCTTCATTACTGATTCAGCAGTTTACACAATTGTTGAAGTGGTTAGAAAACATAGCTCATTATTGAAGACATCCTCAAGTTCCTAATAGAAAGATTTAACAGATATATTCATGTAAAGTTGTCACTTTTTAGTCAACTTGAACATCAAATTGCTTGAAACATGCAAACCTAGAATACCTAAGAGAGAAGCCAAGCCAAATCGTATTCGAGCTAATAAGTTATGAATTCTATTTGGTACTATTAGAATATATGCAAATCAGAAAGACTTGTCCCGTGAGCAGAAAAATTCATCAGAACTGAAGTGGATAGATCCAGATCGATCTGAACTTCGAAACCAACCGATGGCAGAATATTAGTTACTAATTCTTTATGGTTGGGGAATGTTCATGATTTATGTATAGGCCAGACAGAGTGTCTCCTTATTTAAAGTTCACACTTACATTCAATCTAGCCCAACTTCTCCTCTGCAGCACCAATTTCTTACAAAGTCAACCAAAGATTTGAGATCAGAGTGTGCGTGGACATCTTTTTTTTAAGATTAGTCAAGCTCCATTTCCAATCTTTGATTGCAGTGGAGCAAATATAGTTTCAATTCAAGATTTGACAGGCCAAGACAAAAACATAAAAGGCCATAAAGAAAAAACCTCATACACTTCATTGCTTGATGTACCTTACATCCAAGGCAGACTGCACAGAGAGTTCCTCAGAATGAGATTCTGGATTCACCAGAGAACCACTACTACCATCAGGGGCTTCATCTTTAAACTCTTCTTGATCAGAAAATGCTGTCGCAATTGAAAGCACCAATAGTGGCCTTGACAACATCTGGGACAATATAAAAAAACATAACAATGATCAATCATTTTTAACAACCCTTTATCATAAATAATTCAGTCTAGCAATTAACTAAAAATGCAATTTTCACAAAGTTGTTAAAGAACAAACCTGCACTCCTTTAACCAAACCCTTAAAGGGAGCCCATTTCTGAATACAATTAACAGGTGGATAGCATATAACTTGCAGAGCCTGAATACCGCGCCATAAAAAGGGATACTTAGCCTTTGAGACCCTTCTAACTGTTTCTAATGCAGCAACTTTGAGTAAAAATATTGCTACATGACCTGCTGTATCCTTAAGATCTCTACGATTCCTTAATGTAGTTATACTCCTAGGAAATGCTTTAGGATTTGAAACTACTAAATTTCCTTTATAAACCTTTTTCTCTTCCATGGAAAATAAGTAAACAAAATTGAGAAACTTATGAAAAAAATTCACAATCTCAATTAATAAAGGCAATTAATAGGATCAAAATTAAACGAGTAAGCTGTAGCTCTTCAAATCTCACTAAATTTTATACTAATAAAAAATCAACCTGCAAACAGATAAGATTTGAAATCAGGTATTTATCAAACAAATAGCTTAAAAAATTAGATAGAGCTAAAGGAGGGAAAAAAAATGAAATCGTACCTGAAAATCTCCATGAATTTTATGTTTTTTTGGTAGATTTGGAGCTTAGAAAATTCTAACAGTCACTTTTCTGGTCTTTTTCGGCAAAATTGAACAAGAGAGTTTTCGGTCGTGATTTTTTTTAGTACTATTTATTTAAAGATTTTAAAAGTTCTGTTTCTTTGTTCTATCTGGATCGAGGGAAGAAATATGGAGAATGGAGACGAAGGGAGGAAGTGAAAGGCATGGGGCGCAGCACGTGATTATTGGGCCAACGTACAGCTGAAGTGAAGTGACACGTGTACGGTAGTTATCGATTTTGTATTCCAATCCAAAGGAAAGCGGTTCATTAGTTTAGTCATTACATTATTAATTATTTAACTGCTGCTAACGTTGAACGATCCCATACTTTTCAGTTCACTGTCCCAAAAACTTTGACTCTACAGATTTTTGTCATTTTATTTTAATTTTGTTAACGAATATTTTAAAAATATTTTTTAAAATTATTAAATATAATAATATTTTTATTCAATAAATAAATAAAATTATTAATTTTTATATTTAATACAATATTATTATTATAAATAACATATTAATTAATCTTAAAAAATATACGTATTCGTTAACAAAATCTTATTAAAATCTTATTTTTATTATCAAGGTGTTAGGCAACCTAAAATTCAGCTCCCAACCAGCAAGAGAACAAGCAAGATTGGGACAGAAGGTTGATTATGTCTCCAACACAAATATATTTAATTTTTTTAATTTTTTTTATATATTTAAAAGATTATATCTTTAAATCTATATTCGAATATGTATTGAATAAAATTTTAAAAATAAATAAATAAAAAATTCCGATAATATAAGTATCGTGTGAATTATATTTACGAGTTTAAATCATACTTGTAAGATTATTATATAATCATAAATTCAATTTTATGTTTAATTGCTACTATAATTTTGTATCTAATCTTCCATTTCCCCTTCCATTCACCATGGTTAAGATGGGATAAAGTTGCTTTCTTCAGCTTGTTACTAAGTCAACTTGAGAACCTGTCTTTTATTTTTGCTCTATGTTCATTTGATCAAGGTTTCACCTTTATTAGTAACCATTGGGCAGAACTGAGTTGAATTACTAGAAAATTTTTAACACTTTATTCTTCAGATTGAACAATTGGATCAATTCCAGAGAGCAGAATAAGTGAATAAAAAGGCTCAGATCAGAAAAAAGAGAAATTAAAATACTATTGTTTTGGAATTTGATCCAAAAGTAGATGGTAAAACTACAAATAAGATTCAATCAAAGCATCTAACAGAAGACAAATTGTCCATCCAAAGAAAGAGTTACCTGATAAATGACCTTACGATGAGAGGGACTAACCAAAACGCTTTTGAATACAGAAGAAACGTTTGAAAGTTATTACAATTACTTCACCACAACAAGAAAGGAAAATATAAGAAAAAAAAAAAAGAGGGGTAAAGTGTGAGAACTTCAGATGGCATTCTACAAGGACAACTGAGATGTATCAACCACATCTCCCTCACAATAAATTAAGGCATTACCTGGGTGTACACATGTAGAGAAGAAGTGCCAGCAACAGATTATAACATTTCTTGTGACCGTCTGACGCAACGGCTGACCTTCCTCTTGAATTCATCTCTCCTCTCTCTCCATTCCTTCTGTCAATATACACAAAAATATTTGATCGTAAGAAACATAAATAGAAAAAGCATGGTTTTGATGGTTTGGTCCGTCGATGATAGTAAGATACCAATGTCAAACAATAAATGATTCATGATTGATACCAAATACCATAAGATTTAACCAGGTAAAGGAAAAAGTGCATATTAGAACACCATATAATCTGCATACACATTTTAGTTAATGATAGCCTATGTTACTGGGACTCGGGTGTGAGTGTCGGGCACGGAGTATGTGTCCGACATGGGTATGTTCAATTTTTTTTCAAGATTTCCATGTATTTGGAGGGTCCTTAAAGGATCATATCCCCATACCCATGTCCGGATATGTGTCGGACACGGATACTTCAAGAAAAATGAAGAGTCGGAGCAACATTGATAGCTATAATCTGCATACTCATTTTAGATAATATAGCTAATATGAGCTCAATGCCTCAATGCAATAAGCTTTTTATAGAAAGTTTTGTTAGACTAGAGCCCTTAATAGAAGTTTTGTAGACACCACATTAGTATATGTCATGGAAGTTTGCATCAAACATTCAAAAGGAACATTGCATGCAACTGCAAAAATCAATTAGCCATACTGAAGGTAGAAAGGCAACTACCAGAATAAGAACCAACAAACCAAAGACTAAAGTTGCACCAAAAAAGGAATATATGAATCAAGACAATCAACAATCACTTACTGCAGCTTCAACATTCGCGGGAGATTCATCATTAGGGCTGGAAATCATTGAAATGATACTCAAAACAATACTTTCAACCTGCCACATAGTAAGAATTTACAATTTATGCACTATCATAGTGTCGGGAAAAAGGGGGGGGGGGGGGAAACAACAGTAGTGAGGAACGGAGTGACCGCACATCTCAAACTAATGTAAACAAAGCTTAAAATCTCCACATCATAAATGGATTGCAAAAAATCTTCCAAAACAAAAGATTTTAACATCAAATAATCAAACTTGAGAGCTGATAATCACAATAAAAAGCCATAAACCTTTGAAAAAAATCTTTTGGATCACTAATAAAATTTAAATCAATGGGAAACAAGAAGATAGAATAAACTGTTATAACTTGAAACTTTTGACTGTTCATCAAATAAACCAAGCCTTCATCTGAAACCAATTAAGTTAATCTACATGAATTTTTTCTCCATTTCATCCAGTTTAAGGCCAGATTTAAGCTATCAATATGACTTAAAACTTACCTCCATGTTTTCTTCCTTTTTTTTCAGATTTCATCCACCTTTCACATTGTTCTTAATTCCTTGCATTTGAGTATTATTTTTGTGGTTCATACATACACATGATCAATCCATTAAACATCTAATCCATCCTAATTTCAATTATTCTTAAGTGATACTACCTCCATCTTTTTAAAGTAGAATCCATTCCTTAATATGTTTTTCTTGAGTTATTCACATTCAATGCCAAATTAATTTTACATGTCTAGATGCCAATCACCTGATAAACCAACTTAATTACAATTAATCTTCTACCCTCTCAGTAAATTTACACCTCAAGATTAAGAGGTATCTTATGGTCATAATATATTCTGATCACACCAGTGAATTCCATCCAACTCACTGATCCCATCAGAAACATCCCGTTCAATCTTCATTTCAGTGGGAATAATTCATTTACTAGTAGTATGTAGATTCATATAGAATTTTGGTTTCTAAATACATGTATATCTCTTTTGATTTCCAGGGAATATTATAGTTCTTTTCTATCTTCCTTCTTGTCTGATAAAACTAATTACATAAAAATAATTACTTGCTTCCAATCAAGTAGTTAAATTTTGAGAAAATTTGAAATCTATGGCACTATGAATGTTATTAGCACTTGAACAGGCACAAGCAAAAAGACAATTCACAAGTAATTGACACTTCATAAACGTACCGTGTGGACTGGCATCCAGCGCTCACTTGAAAGCTCATAGCCATTTGGATCATCACCCGGAGGATGAAGAATTGATATGCAAACACGACCATCAGGATAAACTGCAATACACAAAAACTTAAAACTAATTCTTACATTAAATAAAGGCACGTAAGAAGCTGAACAGACAAAGGTATATACCATTAGGATGCCAAATCTCTGACGTAAATTTCACTGTTGGAGGGCTGTTTGGATAATTAGGTGGAAAGCTCATGATGGCATTGAAAAATCCCCCATCACTGAAATTAAACTATTTATGTTAAAGATCATTAACAAGTAAAAATCATAAAATTACAAGATATATCCCCAGATGAGAGATTAATCAACAATTTTTCTCACAGCCACAACCACTAAAAAAAGTTCCTATAGAACTCAATTCAATGTCAAGATTACTCAAGAACAAGAATAGTAAAATTTAGAAAAAGCAACAGGAAGGTAAGACACATAAAAAGACCATAAGCTACTGTCGTTGAGAAGCTGCTGCCAATTAAACAAATTCCAAAAGCACAAGAACAACAATTTGTGCTCCTCAGAACCAGCAAACCTCCAAATAGAAGCTAAGAAGCTACCATTTATCAAGCTCAATTGAACCAATACTAGAAAAACCCTGTCTCAGTGATGAAAGTTAATGACGTATATTTACAATGACATAAGCTTTCAGAAACCCCTATCCATAGTCATTCCCTATAAATGCTGAAAACAAACAATTTGTTTTCTTCGACTGCTGTGAAACCAATTTTATCGAACTAACCGAATGGCAATTGGCAACACCATGACTAGGTAAAACTCAAAATCAATATTCCAAACCTCCTCAATCAAGCTAATCCAATTTAAAACCAAAATTCCTTTCAAATTCAATAGAAGATCTTAAAATCAACTCTAGCATCAATCATAATTCAGCTAAATTAATCTAATTTCCAAAGAATCCAATCCATAAGAAACAATTAATTTCAATAATAATAAAAAAAACTTTACCAAAAAAAAAAAACACTTACTAAAGAGTATCAGGTGGTCCAATAATTGTAACACTCCATTCAAAGATATTGCTCTCATCAACCAATCCCGCTGAGAACCCATCAACCGGATTCTTACAAAGATCTGCAAAACCGATCAATCAAAATTCGGTTCAAAATCGAAGCAAAACCCCCAAAAATTCATATTCAGAATCATTAAAATTGAAATCGATCAAATAAGAAAAAGTACCTTTGAGCTGTTTTTGAAGGAGGAGGCTGGCTTGAGATGCCATATAAACAATAGAGAGAGAGAGGGAGAGAGAGAGAGAGAGCTGGAAAAAGCTCTGCGATTTGAAGAGAGAGGAAAAATAAGAGAAAATTAAAAGCCGACACTTTGTTTCAATTTATAAATAGAGAGAATTCGCCGATTGTGGACTCACATCTGTGTACGGGAGAGCTAGGATTATGTACGGTCAGATTTGTTTTCACATGCGTTTTGAGCGAATCAGGCGTTGCCACGTAAGATTTCGGTCAAGGTTCGGCCTAAGGATTAATTCTGGTGTTTTCCTTCGTAATGTTGATCAAACCGTTGTGATTTCGGCTTCCTTTACGGGTCCCAACGGCCAGGAAATGGTAAATTTATAAGCAGTTAAATTATTATGGTAAATACCAACGAAAGTTGATTTAAGTGAAAAAGATTTTTATCGCTTAAATAAGTAATTTCGAGTTTGAATTTTTGTGAATCTAAAATTTGTTTTTGAAAAAAATCCCGTCTTAACGTCCGACAGTACCTCGAAAGATTAATCTTGGACGAAACTTGAGGATACCTTAAGTAACAAAAAAAAAAATTACTATGGTAAATCTAAACCTTTGTAGAAAAGATAAAAAGCTGTGTTTTTATATATAATCCATAATATATTAAGGTTTTTTCTTTGAATTCATTTTCTATATATCGTTGATAAATTTTTTATATTTTATAAATTGATTACAAAAATAAATATGTTTTTTATTATATTATTATATTATTATTTTATATTTTTTATTTATAAAAACATGTATCGTTTTATTAAATTTATTGATGAAATTTCTAAACTCTACAAATAAAATATCAAATAATTTGTCTTTTTTTCATATTTCAAAAAGTTTACAAACATATTTATGATGTATCAATGTCTTTAACATTTCATGATCCAACTAAAAAGAAAAATATTGACATTTCAACAAAAAGAGGAAATGAAGCATCTTCAATTTTCTATTTATATGTAGTGGACAACAAACCATAGTATCCATTTACAAAATTAACATGAATTCTTTATTATCCAATTTTTTTTAAAAATTGAATGTAGCAGAGACAGCTACTTCAAATTAGATTTAATAATTCATATATATATATATATATGTATATTATTCTGTATTTTTTTTTTTCATATCAACCGTATAATATTAAATATAACAGAAATTATTATTCAATTTTTACAACATTTTTACTTCAAAATTCAGAAACACGTTTCAATTCATTGGTTTTGAATGGCATTTGATTTATTGATAGATTGTACATATTTTTATACTCAAATCGAACTTTTTTTTCAAATAAAAAAAGAAAATCAAAAGTCTTTAGATCCAGGTATATACATGCATGCATAACTACTTATACTAATGATAGTATTGTATACCTGCTGTAAGTATCCAAGGGTGCAAAGATAGATAGAGAGGGAGAGAGAAAGTAATTGACCAATGAATTAATATATGAGTCTGGTGATCAGAGCCTATGGATATCAATTAAATATAATTAATATAGGATCTACTTAATTGATATCTATAAACATCAATTAAGAATTATTTAATAAATTTTACTAACAAGTGTCCTAACAGCATTTTTTAAAGTTACTGTATATATATATATATATATATAGTAATATCTCCGTCTAATGCATTAAAAATATGAATAAAAGTTATCAACTTTTGTAATTAATACAATATTATTACTATAAATAGTATATTACCTAATCTTAAAAAGTGTCCTAAGAAAACTCGTTTGCAAAAACTTTATTTAATTATTATTTTAGAAAAGTTTTTCATATTTAATACATTATTTTTATTGAATTAAAAAAAAAATACATTAATTACACTTTTCTTTCTACATATATCACCTTAAGCAGTGTGCACTGGTTAACATTTTTCATTAAAAATTTATTTTTAAAAAATGCATTGCTTTCCTCAAATTAAAGAAAAAACATACTTTTTTTTATATATATAAAAAAAAACACTAATTACAATTATTTTTTCCTTTAAATATCACAGGTCCTATGGAAGTTTTCAACATGGAAGCATCATGATAGAATGCATGAAACTCACCTGCTTGAATGCAAACATAAGCGGCTGACCAAAGGCATTTAAAGTCAAGCACAGCAACTCGAATCCACAAGCATTCTCAGCCATAAAAAGTAGCAGAAATTTGAAGACAGCTACTTCCTTTTCAACTAGTGACATGAATCAATAACTAAAGACTGCTTAGCTTACCTGCTTCGCCAAGTCTTCAAAAAATTTCAGTGCACAATAGAGGGTATAAAATTGCACAAATAACAACTATGTTACTCGGACTCAAGTGAGAATGTCGGACATGGGTATGTTCAATTTTTTTCAATATTTTCATGTATTTGGAGGGTCCTTGAAAGATTATATCCTCATACCCATGTCCGAATATGTGTCAAACACGAGTGTCGGACATGGGTACTTCAAAAAAAAAAAATAAGAGTCGTAGCAACATAGAATAATGACATATAGCAACTCAGGAGCTGAATATGCATTGGCGTGTACCGACACCCGTGCCGACAGCAAGGCTCAAAGCACTCAAGAAAAAATAATACTAGCATGTACTTATATATATATATATATATCATGGATGCAATGATCACTGAGAAATGATAACATAGAAGAAATCTCAATCTACAATAAGGAGAAGCACAGATTTCTCAATCTTAACAATCCAGTATATAATGGCATAGGATTCCCCAGCACCTTTAACAAACATTCCTACATCTATTTTCAAGTTTGGCTATGATTACAGTAAATGTATCAGATAAAAATGCTCGTTCATGCTTGTAAAAGCACCCCCAACCAGGGATTTGAATTGCGGTCGCTGATGCGTTTTTGGTCGCGTCGTATTTATCGCGGTTGCGGATGTAATTAATGCTATCGTGATCAATTATAGTAAATATCGGCCGTGAATATCGACGGCGGAGGAGGCAAAAACCGCTAAATAGCAGCCGTAACGTCGCGTTGCGGCCGCTATTTAAATCCCTGCCCCCAACACACCAAACCATGCAGCACAAGCCACCACCTGCATAAGATGAGATGGCAAGTTCTAATCTATCTTCTACTAGCATGGCTCCTGCTTGCAGTTTCTCAGCTCCAGGGCTCCTAAATCAATTTTCAAGCTATTGAATCAGGCAATCTTCCCTCTCTTGCTTACAGCCGAATGCATTGCAAACAACTATGTGAAGCAGGCTTCACATATTGTTGTACGTACTAATGCATTTATTTTTTTCTATTAGTTTCAACAGTTCAATTCAAGCTCAGACCTAGAAGCCCCATGCCAAGCTCGCGTACTAGAAATGCATTACCTACCTGGGTTAGCACTAACTAGTGTATTTAGCTTAGCTAGTATAAAAAATCTATAGACTAAAACTCCTTGCATCTGTAAAATGATGAAAAAACAGGTTGAAATGAAGAAGATTCATAAATCCCCATCTGAACCTAACCCAGCAGGAAATCACCGCCCACCATCTAGGCAATAAATCAGTGGATGCAAGTGCAACAGTCAGCATAGGAAATAGAACGAGGTAACACGAATTGGGTTGGAGGTCAGATGTGTTCATGTAGGATTTTGTGCTTGTACAAAAATGAATTTTACTTTTAAGATTCAAGTCAGAAAGCAAGTATTGGTGTACTACTGTATGCTCCTATTATTCATTAAAAGTTTTAAATGAGTTAGCTCTGGCTTACACACCTAGTAAAGGGTAGTTTACTGTGAGATGGTATGTTTGGTTTTCTTCAGTCAGAAGGTAATCCTATCTCTTCGTTACAATGTTCGGCAAAACAATGCTTCTATTCATTGCAGCAGAGATAAAACCCCAAATGCATGTTAGAGTATCCCATGTTTGCAGAAAGAAGCACTCTCTTTCACACGTGAAATGAAATGTAGGCTTGATTTGAACCACTTGAATGTGACTAAAGTAAATATGTCAACAAATGGCTCCTCAAGTGGCTGAAACAATTTAAATAAAGAATTGATAATTTTCATGTGTGAGGAAATAAATTATAAACTCAAAATATTCCCCACTTCAGAGGTTCAGATCAGATCAGAGAAAGCAATGAAGGTGCAGCTATTAGCACTGCAAGATTCCTACAACTTGATCACAAATTTTTCCAGGAATGAGGCTTGGAACTGCTTAACAGCTAACTTAATATGCCACAAGATAAAAATGTCAGGTTAGTGGTTACACAGTTAAATCAAATTTTCTTAACCTGAGCGATGACTGAAACATGAAAAAATACAGGCCTTTTGGAGCATGGACATGGAGTTTTTTAATCAGACAGTTTTCTTTTTCATGATTTTGCAATAAATCTTAAAATGAATGAGCCAGCAAAAAATAGCCACTATATTAGAAACAACACAATTCCTTTAGATATACAGGACTTACCGTAAACTACAACAATTCAGTATACAATCCTCTATACAGCACGCTTCCGCTTAGATCTCTTGCTTCGTCTTGGCCGAGAAATATTAGGAACCTGTTTGCTTGTGCTGGAAGCATATGCTTCTTCAAGAGCCTCATCACCCTGTTGGAAACTTCAAATTAGTTATCACTTTTTTAGAGAGATGGGGTAAGGTTCAGACTTGCATTAATCCAACAGCTGTAGTTGGCACAATGTCAAATGGTGAAATATTCAACATCACACCTACACATCAAAATACCAGCCTACTACCTAAAAGCCTAAAGTTGTATGTTTCTTGACATAGTAAAGCCAAACCTCCCAATAACTGTATAGATTGTTACAATTGAAATCAGTAATTCAATTTTAGATTTATTCTTCAATTTTAGATTTATTCTTCAAATTTAGAACAAGAGAATGACAAATGCTGTTTTAAAGCTAACTAGTAACTACAGTCATCTGCAACTGCACACACATACGCACAAAAGAAACTGTTTGATTTTACTATATAGTTCAATCAATGTTGGATTTTGCACCAGTGGAACCCACCTACTGACACCACAAAGTCAAAACTTCGTGGTCATAATCATGCTGCCATAAACATGCAGTGGCAGGCTAACCTTAGCTCTGCCTAAAGATGACTAGCTTTCAATGTCATTATTTGCTTCTTTATTGCTGTCCTAAATGAAAATCTTAGAAGATGCACACATGATAGCAAAAAGTTGTAGACGTCATACAATTCAACTTGCAAGGAAGATTAAAAGTTTGCAATCCATGGTCCCACAAGAAAACTCTGTTTGACAGCTTTCAATCTAAACAGTATCTTCTTCAAACTTATAAAAAAGATCGGCAATTTCAAGAAAGTTGAAATACGTGTCCAGTATCAACTGTACATAGGGCTCCATTTCTTTTTTTCAATAGAAAGAGAGATTATATTTTTTTCCCCTCTCATTTGAATCTATTAGAAATTCCAAACACGGGTTTGGAGGCTCAACCTTATAATATTCTAAGTAGCCTCTTGTCACTACAACTAGAAATTTACCTTGCCCTTTGTCTCTTCATCTGATTCCTCATCAGAATCAGATGCAGAATCAAGAGTCTGAACCTCTTCTGCTGGCAGAGCCCTGCTTACTTTCTTCTTTTTCTCTTCTTCTTTTAACTGTCTGAACCTGTTAATTTCCATTTTTGTTTCAGCAAGCTAAATTTGAAGCAAAAGCAGAAACATGTAAACTTTTAAGAGGCCGGGCACTGACCTATCCCCAGGCGGTGCTGGCTGAGCAGCCGATCTTTTTGCACGTCCTGCAGTAATACTTCCACCTGCACTCTCATCAACAACAGGTTTTGCACCACCTAATTTGCGCAACCACACTTGTTGTGCGGTGCTAAGGACGTTGTTGGTAAACCTGAAAATGGCAAACTACACGTCAGAAACTGATAGAAGATGTTCTGGACATACACGCAAATTAATGTCCCGTATATGTAGCTTAACAATAAGGTATATCTGTTAGCAGCTAGTTTGGGTGTTCCAGACTTCCAGCACTTAGCAGAAGGGGAAAAAAAAGAAAGAAATGGTGGTGTTCTAGAACCAAGTTAATCTAGAAGACTAGAACAAGCAACATGTCTACACTACATTTAATTGGAAAGCACATACATGAATACAAATTCATGAATATTATGCAGCACATTGTGAAAACAAATGATGATAAAAGTTAGATGTGGAGGTCTAGGGGTGGGTGCTCAAAATTAAATCCAGAGGGAATTAAATGCAATGAAGCTGAGAAAATTATTCTCATGTATCAAATTCGGTTGCAAATTAAATCCAGAGGGCATCAAGTGCAAAGAAGCCAAGAAAATTATGCTAATATATGCAAATTTCAATTGTATATACATCCAACCTGAAAAGGCATTATTAAAAACAGAGAATACAAGAAAAATCAAGTTTGTTCTACCACCACTGAAACATACAACATCATCAAGGAAAATAATGATAGCACAAGAATAGGAAGTTCTCCAGTCATGCTTCAGAATTATCAATATGACCATATAAAAACAATTGTGTGCAGCATAGGTTTGTAATACAAGTAGAAACTATATTAGAAGCAATTTGTTAAGTCTATTGATTTCGATAAAACAGCTAAAAGAGACCAACCAGTAAATTGATAATCCCGATGGAACAGATAACGAAAAGTAACCAATCATAAGTGGAAGAAATTTGAAAACAAGAAGTGTGTTCTTTTGGGCCGGATCATCCGTCTGTCAAAAGGAAATTTGAAAGCTTCAAATTACTTAACAAATTAATATATAGAATAGGAATGGAATGGAAGTAATGAGGCCCGCTCTTCTTACCTGGGGAGGCTTCATGAGCTCCATTGAAACATATTGAGAGACAATAAGAAGCACAGGTAAAACAAGGTATGCAGCAGTGTCATACCAACCCAGTGGTGGATGGCCATCCTGCATAACACCTTGTATGTTAGATAAACATATCAGATATATGAACCTATGACAGAACATGGTCTCTGTGCCTGATCAACAGAAGCTATATCTGAAATCCTATTCTTAATTTAATCTCAGCTAGGTAAAATGTGGTTAAATTATATGTTTACAAAGGTTTAGTAGCTCTTATAATTACTTTTTCCATCCATGGCAACCAAAGGTGAAGATGCTACAAAGTATAAAGGTAAACGTAATCTATCAATCTTCACAAATAGTGATCTCCCCTCTCAGAGCTGCTACCAACTATACCAATCCCAAAAAGGCTAAATAAATAAAACAAGAATCAGTCTCTTTAACATCTCCATATATTTTTCAAAAATAAAGAAAGAGAATTGTCACAAATAAGTTCTATAAGATACAACAAATAAGCAAGGTAACTTAAAATATCGAAATCTACAGAAACAACAAAGAGAACTGTTAACCTTATAAGTTTGGAAAGTAAGTTTATTACCACAAATGGAATAAGCCAAGAAATTCCAGACCCACTTTGTCGAGCAGCAATTGTAGTTGGCCCACCCAAAGAAGGGATCCAAAAGAAACCTTCTGTCAACAGTCCCTTTGAGTAAAAAGGTTGCAGCAATCAGCAATGAAAGTTTTTTAACATGTAAAAGAGTTTTAGTTTTTTAACATGTAAAAGAGTTTTCCCACATCACTTAGAATGCTATGCCACGTCAACAACTTTATTACCTCATTTGCCACATTTGAAAGAGCTTGATACAGGCCTATCCAGACTGGAATAGTGGCTAAAGTAGGCAAGCAACCTGCAGATAAGAAGATATAAGATATTGAAGAGCATCATCCCGTGAATCTAACAGCTATAAGTCCTCCGGAAAATAAAGAGAAGCAAAAGACCTGAAGAGAAAGAATGGCACAAGAAACCCTTGTGTTATCAATTCATCATTTTTTTAAATAAAATAATACTAACACCTAAGTTCAAATTCAAGTCAACTGCACACCACCATCATAAACTCTTTATCACAAGATTTAATAAGCTAAGATACCAATGAAGCAAAGAAGCTAAATTTGATGGAATATGAAAAATAAACAGAATGCCAAGTGATTAATCAAAAGGATACCTGCCAAAGGATTAACCCCAGCCTGCCTATACAAGCGAGATGTTTCGAGTTGTATTCTTTCCTAAATAACACCAAATGAAAACAATTAAATCAAAAAGAACCATTCCATCAATAAAAAAAATTACTCAAATTCAAACTTCAGTATTACCTGATTGCCTGCATATCTTTGTTGGATAGCTTTTATTTTCGGTTGAAGATTTTGCATAGCTAATGTTGATTCCACCTAAACATGTAACAACCGTCGTCAACTAACAGTTAACTATCGAATCAAAAAGTCAAAACAACAGCAAAATTTTAAACACTTTCTTTTTCTAAATTCAAGTTAAACCAAAATCAAACCTGCTGCTTTGTCAAAGGAAATGTAGCAATCTTAACTATAACAGTAAGCAATATAATCGTAAATCCATACGCGTAGGGCACGTGTAACACCGATAATCCATCTTCCAACACCTACAAAACCAATAAATATCAACAAATAGTTAGTTAGTTAGTTAATTAATTAATTAATTAATTACTTGATTGATTGATTGATTTCTCCATTATGTGTTTATATGTAGGACAGAAGCTACCTTGAGAACGGATTCCATCGCATCGGAAATGAAGCCGAACCAGCCGCCATTTTTTTGCGCGGCAGCGTCGGTAGACCCGGCGGCGGGATCGGCCTCAACAGCAGCGTCGGCGAGAGTGTATAGGAGGCTCTCGGCTTTGGTAAAAAGTGCTTGGAAATCGATGGAAGAGTCGAAGGAGGGAATCGGAGGGATTTCGTTGAAACTGAGACGGACTCTAGTGGAGGCGAGTCTACGGTGAGGGAGCGTGTAGAGGCCACCATGGCGAGAGATTGATGATGATGGAAGCGGAGTGCCGATGAACGGCTGTGATGAAATCATAGTTCTCGCTATGGATTTTGCTTAATTTGCGGGTTTTGAAAGAATGGGAAGAATTGAAGAGAGGAGTTTTTCTCAGGGAGTCTTGAGTGGGAGAAATGGAGATGAGGTTTCGGCATAAAATATATATTTTTTGAATTATCCTTATTTTTATGGTTCGTCGAAATCAAATGAACCACCAAAAAGATCCTGGGCGCGCATTTTCTTACGGTGGATGTTTTCAGCCAATAAGGATAGTCCACGTCATTTTGCCCCCGTAAATTGGGATGGAAGAACAAAATGGATTTCCTTTTTTCATTTGAGTTCATTTTTTTTTATTTTACGAGTAGATTGTTACATATTTTGTTCTTAAATTAATTTTTAATATATTTTAAAAGTATATATCATTCTGTTAATTCAGTTTATGAAGTTTAAGAATTTAATTAACAATATATGAGATAATTTTTCTTTTGAGATCAGCAAAATGATACATAAATCTTGAGGTATATTTAAAAAAAAATTAAAAATAAGACATGTGATAATCTTTTAACCTCACTTATAAAATTAACAAATTTCATTATCAATGTATCAAATACGAATTCTTTCTATTTAGTTGAATTAGAAGGTAGTGTTATCTTATTAATTTACCCACTTTAGTTTTATATTAACATTAATATATATTTACATTTCATATTAAATTATTTTATGATTGAAATATGATCAAGCTGCATAAATGTAAAAGTGAAGTCGTTGAAGATTTTAATATATGAATTATGAAGGTATAATTTATTTATTTTATGTATAATATATATAAAAGTACGGATATGAAGAATTTTTTGAACTGACAAAAATAGTCATCATTGTTCATTGTATTTTTAAATTGCCATTATAATTTTTTTTATTATTAATATGATTTATTTAATTCATAAGTAAGAAGTTTAATTCATTAAAACACTTTGGTCAAATGGACTAATTTGATAATCAATTAAAAAATTATGTAGAATTGCTTTATCTAAATTTTTTTTTTAAATTTTAAAAAGTGAATTAATTTATTTGATTTAAATAAAAAGTTAAAATTTGTATTAATATTAAAAATAATATAATAATTTGATATAATTTATACATGAAACAAATTTTACATGCAAAATTTAGTTAATATATGCATTTTTTTATTTTTAAAATATACAATTATATATTCAAAAATAAATAAATCAACGAGCATTCACATGCAAATGCATGTAATAACAAATACTAGTAAAATTAAAAACTATGAAGGTACTTTGTTTAAAAGGAAAAAAAAAAAAAAAAACTACTAGTTTACAAGAAGACACTATGTGTATATAAGGGGGATTAATAAATAGTACTAGTAAATACATTTCTATGTTTTTAATTCAATCCAATAGAGATAAAAAAAAAAACAATGAGAGAAATAATTAAAGAAAAAATACAATTTCCATTATACATCTTCAAAACAAGAAAACATGGGAGCCAAGTAATAAAAATGAGTTATTATTGAGTAAAATGAAACTTCATCTCACCTAAAAATATTTTAAAAAGTCTATTGACATATATACATGTTTTGTTTTTTTATATAAAAGAAATCGAGATTAAAGAGATAATTGAGAGGTAAGTGAACTATTTGAGTTAAACTCTAAATTCATAATATATGATATTTTGCATCACATTATGAATCTAATAACTAATAGAATCACATTCGAACATTTAAATTCAATAAATAAGTGCATTTTGCACTTTGCAAAAAGAGTTAGAATACAAATATCTATTTCATCAAAATAAAAATAAATAAAATCATTTCCAAACAATATGTCAAAGAATTTACTATCATTTAACATTTTGTATCATTGAAATTTTATCCAAATTTACATATTTGGCATCATTCGGATAAACAGATACAATAAATAATGAGTTAAATCTTAAACATTGATATTAATGTTGTCTTATCAAGATAACATAGATTTTTTATAAAAATTTTATGCGTTAAAAATTAAATTAATTTGAAGTGCATTAAATCTTTTTCTTTTTGTTGATTTTTTTTTTTTTGGGTTGGGATAGTGTAAACAAATGTTCATAATTCATAAGATATTCGAAAATAACTGAGCACTAACATGATTGAGCACTAAAAAAGGATTTTGGAGCTGAATTTCAGTCCATTTACTAAATCTACTAAACATCAATTGTCGTGTCATGAAAAATATTATTCGTCTCATTATTGTTGTTCCAAATATTTTATATTTTTTTACATGTAGTTATTGATTTAATTGTTATAATTTAATTACTCATGAATTGATAGATTCCGTTTTAAAATTTATTCAATAATTATATACTTTAAATAAGAATTAGATAGAATTATTTAGTTGAAATTCGCGGAGATTTTTATTAAAAATAATCAAATAAAAAAATATTTTAAAAGTTAAAATTTATAAATTGATAAAATTCAATGAGAAGATTCATAATTTATAATATATATATATATATATATAAAAGCATGAATGTGAAAAATATTTTTTTAAATAAATATTAATAAAATTGATCTAATTTATAAGTAAGAATTCTATTTTTATTGAAAGACTTTCATTAAATAAATTTAATTGATAATAAAAATGAGTTAAAGTTTACATTAAATATTTTGCATTGAATTTTTTTAGAGTTTTAATTTTAAATTAATATTAATATTAATAAATTTATATTAATTAACGTATGATATATTAGTGTACATGAAATAGATTTTACATGCTAACATGCACTTTATTAATTTAACTATTATTTTAAATAAATATATGTTTATTATATTTTTAAATTACTATTTTAAATAAATATTAATAAGATTATATAATTTATAAATAAGAACTCTACTTTTATAGAAAGAGTGTCATTAAATAAATTTATTTTATAAATAAAAATGAGTTAAAGTTTACATTAAATTTTTTTTATGATTTTAATTTTAAATTAATATTAAAAGTAATAAATTTATGTTAATTAACATATGATATATTAATATACATGAAATAAATTTGACATGTTAGCATGCATTTCATTTCATTAATTATTATTTAATTATTTATTTCTAAAATTTTAATTTTATATTAGCATTAAAAATATAAATTTTTTATTACTCTCATATGTTTGTACATAAAACAAATTTTACATGTTATTATGCATTTTATTAATTTTAGATATTTATAATATACAACTATTTATTCAATATACATTATTATTATTTAAAAATAAGTATTATGCACGTATCAACAAATATTAAATATAAAAAATATAATTTATAATCAATATTTTATTCAATGCTAGAAAATTTTATTAGAATTTTTAGTGAAAATATTAATATAAAAATTATCAACATTTTAAATTTTGACTTAATATATTGGTTAACTTGATTTAGAAAAAATTTACTTTCATTTTTCCAACAATATTGACATAAATTTCATTTTATATCCATTATTTATTCTTTATCTCAATAAAAAAAATTGTATTAAATATTGTGAAATCGAAAGCAAAAGCAAAAGAAAAAAAAAAAAAACCTGGAAAGTGGAAAACCAATTCGAGGCTTTGGCTAAGTAAGGAATGATTCCAAAATTTGACACAACCAAACAATCGACTAGGATTAGCCAATTCCAATCGCAAATAACGTAACAAATACGAGTAACCAATCAAAAAATTCCTACCCGCCAACAGTAATAAAAAGGTTTGCGTTTCTTTTCAAACGGGTAAGATATCTTAGGCGCGTTTGCGCCACGTGTTACTTCAGGTTTCCAAATCGAAAGCTCTGGAACTCCCTAGACAGGCTTGACACCTCCAAAAAGGAGCGGGAGAAGGGAAAAAAAATCTTTAGCCGTCTAGAATTATTGATCCAACGGTTGACAATACACGTCAGAACTTTCCAGAAATCAAGCTTTCTTTATAAACCACCACTTTGTCTTCTTCGCTCTCATCATCAAATCGAATCAGTTAACTCGAAGTTATATTCTGCAAATTTTCTCTCTCAAATTCTTCAAGTTTTTAAGCTTTTTTCTACAGTTAATTTTTGTATTTTATTTTGAGCTGCTATGGCTGGCAAAGGCGAAGGTCCGGCGATTGGAATCGATCTCGGCACGACTTACTCGTGCGTTGGTGTCTGGCAACATGATCGCGTGGAGATCATAGCTAATGATCAGGGGAACAGGACGACGCCGTCTTACGTGGCTTTTACCGATACCGAGCGTTTGATTGGTGATGCGGCTAAGAATCAGGTCGCCATGAATCCTATCAACACTGTTTTCGGTAAGTCATCAGCGCTCTTTGGACTTGAAATTAGTTGTTCAAAAATCGTTTAATATTACTCGTTTACTGCATATATTTTCGTGTTAAGGGAAAGTCTTTATTTACTCTCTGCATCGGATCTGATAATTAGTTGAATTTTGAGGTTTTCACTTTCCGTTTTGGCCATTTTTTTGTATTTTTTTTGTTAATAATGAAAATATTCATGGGATTTATTTTCTGCTTATTTTACTTGCTCAATGCTTAATTACTTTTAGAAAGAAATTGAATTGTCGACTTCAATTATTTTTTTTTTTAATGTTTTAAAATTTCTTACAACCTATGATTTGGCGGGGAATAATTGTGCTTATATTTTTTTGTTGTTGCTATATCATTTTCCAGATGCTAAGCGTCTGATCGGTAGAAGATTCAGCGACGCTTCGGTACAAAGCGACATGAAGTTGTGGCCATTCAAGGTAATTCCTGGGCCTGGAGACAAGCCCATGATCGTCGTCACCTACAAAGGAGAAGAGAAGCAATTCTCCGCTGAAGAAATCTCCTCCATGGTTCTCACCAAGATGAAAGAAATCGCCGAGGCCTATCTCGGGTCCACCATCAAAAACGCCGTCGTCACCGTCCCGGCGTACTTCAATGACTCCCAGCGTCAAGCCACGAAAGACGCTGGTGTCATTTCTGGCCTCAACGTTATGCGTATAATCAATGAGCCAACGGCTGCAGCTATTGCCTACGGGCTCGATAAAAAGGCGGGAAGTTCAGGGGAAAAGAATATTCTTATTTTTGACCTCGGTGGGGGTACTTTTGATGTCTCATTATTGACAATCGAAGAAGGAATTTTCGAAGTGAAGGCTACAGCCGGAGATACCCATTTGGGAGGAGAAGATTTTGATAATAGAATGGTGAATCATTTTGTGCAGGAGTTTAAGAGGAAGCACAAGAAGGATATTAGTGGGAACCCAAGAGCTTTGAGAAGGTTGAGAACAGCTTGTGAAAGAGCTAAGAGGACATTGTCTTCAACTGCTCAAACTACAATTGAGATTGATTCTTTGTATGAGGGGATTGATTTTTATACAACAATTACCCGAGCTCGATTTGAGGAGTTGAATATGGATCTTTTTAGGAAATGTATGGAGCCAGTGGAGAAATGTTTGAGGGATGCTAAAATGGACAAAAGCAGTGTTCATGATGTTGTTCTTGTTGGTGGGTCTACTAGGATTCCCAAAGTTCAGCAATTGTTGCAAGACTTCTTCAATGGGAAAGAGCTTTGCAAGAGCATTAACCCTGATGAAGCTGTTGCATATGGTGCTGCTGTACAAGCTGCAATTTTGAGTGGTGAAGGCAATGAGAAGGTTCAAGATTTGCTGCTTTTGGATGTCACCCCACTTTCCCTTGGGTTGGAAACTGCTGGTGGAGTCATGACTGTGTTGATTCCTAGGAATACCACTATCCCAACCAAAAAGGAACAAGTTTTCTCTACTTACTCGGATAATCAACCTGGAGTTTTGATCCAGGTTTACGAGGGTGAGAGGACAAGAACCAGGGATAACAATCTGCTTGGAAAATTCGAGCTTTCCGGTATTCCTCCGGCTCCTCGTGGTGTTCCTCAAATCACTGTTTGCTTCGACATTGATGCCAATGGTATTTTAAATGTCTCCGCTGAGGATAAGACCACCGGACAGAAGAACAAGATCACCATTACTAATGACAAAGGTAGGCTATCCAAGGAAGAGATTGAGAAGATGGTGCAAGAAGCGGAGAAATACAAGTCAGAGGATGAAGAACACAAGAAGAAAGTTGAGGCCAAGAATGCTCTTGAAAATTATGCTTATAACATGAGGAACACAATCAAGGATGAAAAAATCAGTTCAAAGCTTCCAGCTGCCGATAAGAAAAAGATCGAGGATGAGATTGAGCAAGCTATCCAATGGCTCGATGGAAACCAGCTGGCTGAGGCGGATGAGTTTGAGGACAAGATGAAGGAGCTGGAAAGCATTTGCAACCCAATTATTGCCAAGATGTACCAAGGAGCTGGAGCTACTATGGACGAGGATGGTCCTTCCGTCGGTGGTGGAACCGGTGCTGGGCCCAAGATCGAGGAAGTGGATTAAGCTTAGACATGGTTTTCAGGGGCCTGGTTGTTAAGAGTGATTGATTTTGTTGTTTTACTTTAAATACAGTTTTTTGTGTGTGTGTAATAGTTATCTTTTTCCCGGTGGAGTATAGCCGCCGGCATCGGTGTTTTAAAAACTAAATATAATAAAAGTGACCTGTTTCCTAGCTTGAATGGTCCATTGCTGCTTTTTGGATGCGTATTCACTATAATCTTCAGTCTCGGGGTTCTATATGGTAAACGTCGAGGTAGAAAGAAATGTAGTGCAAGAATATGGCAAGTAAAACACAAAATTTAATCAAACTAGAAAAAAGAACACGGCTCGCTGGGGTAATTTTAATTTTTTTAACAAATTTTTTAGTTAATTAATAATAAAAAAATTAATTTATAATTTATTAAATAACAATAATTTTAAATTATAATAATATTTTGTTAATTTATGAAAATTAAATTTATTATAATTGTTCATTTATACGTAATATAAATATATTTTAAAATATTTAAATTTTATTGTATGTTATATAATTTTTTATTGTATGTTATATAATTTTATTTATAAAAGTAAAAAATAATAAATAAAAAAATAAGTTGTAGTTTGTATTTTATTTTTTTATAAAATATATTTTTTCACATAGATTAGTAGCAAATTTGATTTTTTTTTTTAATTTTCGAGCAGATTGAGTACTGATCTTAAATCGATCAACGACTCAACGTGCGAATCTATTTTTTTAAATACATCATTTAAAATTAAAATAAAAATAATTAATAAAAAAAATTTTAACTTTTTTCCTAATAAGTCGAGTACAGAACATAAATTGACCATCGAGTCAATATACAGATTAATTCTTTTAAATACATCATTTAAAATTAAAATAAAATTTATTAATAAAATAAATTTATTTTTTAATTTTTTCTCGAGCTGTCGGGTCACGGATCCTAAATCGACTCACAAGTCAACGTGCAAATCAACCTCTTTAAATACATCATTTAAAATAAAAGAAAAAAATCCAAAAAAAATTAATAAATTTTTTTTCCGAACAGGTCGAGTACGGATCCTAAATCGATCAGTGAGTCAATGTGCGACCAATCCTTTTAAATACATTGTTTAAAATTAAAATAATTTTATTTTTTTTTCAAGACGGTTGGATACAGATCCTAAATTGACCAATTAGTCAACATGCGGACCAACCTCATTAAATACATAATTTAAAAATAAAATAAAAAACTAAAATAATTAATAAAATAATTTTTTTTTATTTTTTTCTCAAACGGATCGAATACGGATCTTAAATCGACCCACGAGTTAACATGCGAAACAACCCCTTTAAATACATCATTTAAAATAAAAATATATATATATTTTTCGCACGGGTCAAGTACGGATTCTAAATCTACTCCCGTGTCACAATGCGGACCAACCACTTTAAATATATTATTTAAAAATAAAATAAAAAACTAAAAAATTAATAAAAAATTTTATTTTTAATTTTTTTTCAAATGGATCGGATACGAATTCTAAATCGACTGAGTCAATATGTAAATCAATCTCTTTTAATAAATTATTTAAAAAAATAACCATACATCTAAAAATAACCAACTCATTGGTTTTTTTGTATTATATATAGAGAATGCCAATTATTCTTAGCCAATTTGAAAAAAGTCCTTTATATCTCTAAGGACTCAAAAAAACATAATAGTAGACGTTGAGATATATATGTTTAAAGTACTTAAAATCAAAAGTGTATTTCAATTTAATTTAATTTTTTATATGTTTGAAATCGATGTAAAAAAATAAAATTAATAACAGTGTTAATAAAAAATCGTTTAAATGCTGACATAACATATGAAATTAACAAAAAAGATAATTTGAAGACAAAAGAATGACATCAAAATTTTTTACAAAAGTAAAATTTAGAAAAACATAATTTGTTTTACCCCAAATTCCTCCATTATCTGTAAAAACATATCATTTTTTGAAGTCATCTATTCTGTCAATTTCTAAATTCCACCGGAGCAAAAACATTTGACAAATCATCATTTTTTTTTCAAGTCATCTATTCTGTCAATTTTTAAATTCCACGCATCATTTTTTTCCAAATCATTTATTCTGTTAATTTCACATATCCACACCAGCATTTAGACGGTTTTCCATTAATACCGTTACCAATTATTTCTTTGCATCAATTTCAAACGTACAATGATTAAATTATTCACTTTTATAATATAAAAACTAAAATAGACTTTTGACCATAATACATGGACTGTCTAAATACTTTAACCTATATATATCGGTCTCTGATCTTTTGTCATGCATAACGAGAAGAAAAAAAGTCACTTCAAGAAATAATATCCTCAATGTCTTAAAAGGATACAAAGTTAGAAAATCAGGCCAACGAGCCATCAGATGGGAGAACAAAAATAATAGGAATAAAAAATAGCAAAGGGTATAGGAGAAATGAGGAATTGCATTCACCATATATGTAATTTCTATGTTGAAGCTCGAAAGGAGTCCTGGATTAATGTTATTTTGCTGCAAGATAAGAAACATTATGAAGATTCAATATGAGAAGCAAGTGGTGCAGCAACAGTTAAAAGACGACAATGTAAATTTTATTTCATTAAAAAATTTCCTTTTGGTACAAAATAATGGAAAACTTACCACAACACCTATCTTTGTTTTTCTCCAATGAAAGCCTCAATGGAAAGTCAAGACAGTAAAAGCTCATTTGGTCCAAGGTGAGGACGAAGGCAGACGCGAACCTCGTGTTCTTCTGGTCCCGTACGGTGTTTTGGCACTATGATTTCAAGACCAGTTCCTGTTTCATCACCATATGCTTCTAGCTTAGCATCATCCGGAATCCGGGTCGGTAGAGGTATTTCCCTTATGAACTCTCCCGGAGGACAATGCTCGGGTGATGGATCCGTAAGCTTGAATGTTCTATCGTTTCTCATTATAAAGGGCATGCAAGCCGTGCTTATAGACGATATTTTTACGACACCATGCGTCAGATTATTCCACCAAGTAACTTTGACCCTTTTAAGATCCGCAAACGGCAAGCTGATGATAATTAGGTATCCTTGATCATCCTCGTAAATAGTTTTTGCAGCTGTAACCGGCCCATAAACATTTCTCATTACTCCACTGAACTCATTCAACCAAGGTGGTTCAATTGGGTGCATCTCTGTATCATTGACCCTGTCATTATGTTGATTAATGAGCAAACAACAGTCTTCATCATTGCCATTTAGAAACAAATCCTTCTTCCTCTTGTTGCTGACAGGGGAGAGATCCATAACAACACCATTTGCATGGTTTGAAGGCCGAGTTGACAAATTTAAACCAGATATATTAAGCAGCTTTTTTTGTTGAGGCTGTGGGTGAGTTTTCAAAGGAGGAAGGGGTCTATCAAGCTCAAATTCTGTGTTAGTAAGGTTCCTCCAGGTACAAAATTCACTTGCTTCAGGTGGGACTGAGAAGTTCAGGTCCCTTCCTGTAAGTTCCATCCACCTCTTTTGCTCTTCTTCATCAAGCCCCTTGAGATTGGGTGACGGAACAACCTCGATTCCGTGCACACACTGAGGATTAGAAAGACCCCTATAATGCTTTCGCTGCATCCTATGTGATCGAATAAATCCCTTATCAGCACTAAATGGAAAAGTGCGCTCCCCTTGACGCGAATGCCCATTCATGTAACTCCTCAACTGCATCTTACCCAATGCATTCTCAGGCCTCTCCTTAAAAACCCACATATACATATTCTCCATATCATGCTGAACCAAAAACACCTCTAGCTCAAGATCTGATTTATCAAACCCTGAAACTCCACTTCCATCCCTTGTCACCTTGACTTTCGATTTCTCATTAAACACGGGCTTAAAATAATAACTAAAGAAAAACCAAGCACCCCAAACACTATCCAATCTCTTGGCACATTTACGCCTGCTTTTCGACGCAGTTACCAAAGTATCAGCCTCATTGACTTGAGTTCCAAGACCAACATCTAACATATCTAATGGATCAGAATTCCATGATTGTGGAGGACTACGCTCAGCAGATAGAGGAATAAGATTAATATCAGGTGGTCTAGAAAGAGCAATTGACCGGTTCATCTCTCTATCTAATTCCTCATGAGAGACTGAACTTGAATCCATAGATAAAACTGTTGATGGGTGGTGATTTTCAATAGACAAGCTTGTGAGCAAATCTTCTCCCATTTTTTTTTAAGACCTTATCCACTATAAGAGTATTCCCTTTTAGTCCAAAGAACAACTTTTAATCTCACCAAATCAAAACCAAACCCATCAAACGGACAAAAAAAAGAAGGATAAAACCCAATACTTAATTCACTTCAACTCATTGATGAATATCCTAAAATATAACCTTTTTTCTTCCCTTATCCACAGTTTTCTTGTTTTAGTCTTACAATTCACCAAATCAAATCCAAAGCTTATGAAACTAACAAAATGAAAGAAACCCAATCATATTTCACTTCTGAATTAGAAAGTAACGAGCTTTCATGACTATCATAAAAATCACCCTTTTTTCTCGCCTTACCTACAGAGAATCCTCTGAAAGGTAAAAAAATAGTAGTATTAATCTAAAGCAGGAAAGAAAAAAAAAAGAAAAAAAAAAAAAGCTGCTGAAAACAAGAGATATTCAAAGATTTACCTTTCGAGTCTTGGCTTAGGAACCCCACAAAGCGAGATCTTCTTAGGCAATTTTCATCTCTGGCAAGCAAGAAGTCGCCCAAGTCTCTAGGGCGAGAGAGAAATTGAAGAGGAAAGCAAAGATAACGTCTACCGTTAAAATACCGTTTAATTTCGGCATTATTGGTTTGTGATAAGACAAGAAACGTCTGCGTATTGGAGGCCATTTGCGAGACGTGAAGTTACGGTGACGGCTTTTAGTTTTGGTAGGATTAGGAATCTACAGAAAAGAAACTGATAACTGATAAGTGAATAGAGAATGGTGAAAAATGAAACGGTGACGGAAGGAAAGATACATTGAGAAGAAAACTAGTAGATTTTTTTTTTTTATTATTTGGGTCATGGCCCTTTCGAGAAGCGAAGAGCCAGATTTTGGTTGCTGTGGGTCTTTTATATAGGGATTGCTCGAAGGAGTAAAGGGCCCAATCCATTTTATAGCTAGCCTATCCTAGCCTAACACTAATTGTGTTTTGTGTGATGAAGTATTGGAGATTAAAGATCATTTATTTTCATCTTGTTCCCTACTCAAAGCATATTTGACAGCATGTATTCCAATTGTGTGGCATTCATATGTAGTTTAGGGATTGGTCTTATGAGTTTACTTGGTGCATCTTTTTTTATTTTATCTAGCTAGAGAAAAATAATACAATTCATGATATGAAAGTAAATTCTACTGATGCAATTCTTGCATGAATAAAGGAGTAGATTTGCCGTAGACTTAGGCTCCCTTTAGATCCCCATCGCGTCGTAGAGGGAGTTTGTGGGGATTTCTCCCCACTGATCGCACTCCCACTGGTGGGTGCATTTGGATGCATCCTCACTGGGGTGCAACCTATATTGGCCCCTCTAATTTAACAGGAGGGGTAGGGGTGCATTGGACTCCTGGTGAATTTGGATAAAATACTTTTTTATCCCTTCTACTACTTTTTAAAAAAAATATTTAAGTTTTAAATTAATTATTGTATTTTTATATATAATAAAATATATATATATATATATATATATATATAACATTGTGGGAGATAGGGATGGGTGAGAGAATTGATAATGACCAAGCTTTTAACAATGGTCTTAGACTCTTAGTCCAAGAGAATAACGAGCCCAGAAACATAAGGCCGAAGAATGAATAAGAAACTCAGCAGAATTTTACGCCACCTTAAACCATGGATCTGTTTCAGGCTGCTTCTTGGGCTAGTTTGATCAGTCCAATAACCTAAACGTATAATGCTATAAATTTTTAAGAGTTATCACTTATCGTTAAACTTGGCAGTTAGCACTCAAATTAAACTCTCCACAACGAACCTGAATAGAAATATTCTGCCACTATTTTTCTGCCTTTATCCATGCTAACATTCTCGTAATGAGTTACGGATTTTTTTTTATATTATTTTTTTCGTTTATTTTTAATTTTTTAACGAGAATTACGAAAAACAAATACGACCAATCAATATTTTACCGATGTCAAATAGATGAATTTTACGACATCATTTTTTTTATTTGTATCGTCTTTGTATCCGTATTTTTTTTTTTTTATTTTTTTAAAACAAAATTGATTTTTTTATTAAATAAAAAATCGGATAAAATTTTAAGAATGAATTCGCGAACCGTTAGAGAGTGAAGGCACGGATAGGAAAGAAGAAAATGGGATAGAGGATTTGGATTCAATGAGCCTTGGACAGAAGGAAACAAAAACTCAATGACATAATATTAGAACAGATATACCACCCGAAGAAGAACCTCTCTCTACACAAAAACTTCCCTTCCTCACCACTCATTAGGAAAGAAAGAAAAAAAAAACTAAAAAGAAACATTTCAGAGACTCTACTGGCTAATTCCATATGTTGTTCTTAGCCTCCACCATAATTTTAATCACTTTCAGAAGAACTTTTTTTCAAGAGAAGAAATCAAAGAAGTGTTGTTCACATCCAGAGCCTAATTCTTGGTTAATACCAGCAGTAGTCTCACAAGAGCTAGAGGGAGTAATAATGGAGTTTCCAGCTGAAGAAATTGAACCAAGTGAAGACATTAATGTTGCCCTTCCTTCTGACGAAACTCCTTCAGTTGGGTGCAAAGGGAACAAAGCCAACGTCTCATGATCATGATTACTATTGTTGCGGCCATTGTTGACAACTCCTTCATAGTTTTCAGAATCTGGCATGTTCATGGTGTTGTAATCTTGGTGAACCAGATCATATGCAGCTCCACCACAAAATCTTGCCTTCTCCATTTTCTCAGGCCTTCCTCTCCTCTTGACTCCACCAGGGAGAAGAACCTTGGGGCACTGAGGGTAAAACCCTACATCACTTTGTGGTAGAAAATATGGACCACAAACAACTGCAAAAAACAAAAAAAAAAAAGCAAGCCAAATTAGATGTTTAATGGTACAACACTGAAAATGGATACACTTGGATAAAACTCAGAAGAAAAGGAAATATGGGAATATAAAACATGTTTTAGATAGGATTTACTGCACTTATAAAATATGGGTATAGACTTCAAATCAGTTCGAAAGGGACAGGAGCATCAAAGTACAAAAGTGAAAGAATGAAATTATAGAATCAAGTCCAAGTAGTTACTAAGAAAATCTTATCAAATTTGTTCCAAAAAATGTTACTTTACAATAAGCAATATAGTTACCACTTACTAAATCCTTTGAATAAACAAAGAATTTTATTTGAAAAAGAGGAGAGGAGGGAAGGGAAACCATTTTTAGGGAGTGGAATTAAATCATTAATAGTATAGTACTTAGAAGAGAGAAATAGACACTTTAGATATAGCCTTTAACACACATATCGAGCCCATCTGCATGTAGAGACAGCTTGGAACGAAGCTATATCTAGAATAAAATAATGTACAAAAACAAATAACGAAGACCCAAAAGAAACAGGGGAAACAAAAAGTTTGTAGTGATGAATCAAATAAAATATGCCCAAAAAAAAAAAACTTTAAAAAGTTGGATTTCGAAAGAACCATTAGGGCCAGGAGGAGGAGGAGGATAAACAGGATGAGTCCTATGAAGATAACGATTGATATAAGCCATATTTTCTTGCTTCTGTTTCTGCCTTTGCCGAGCTTTATGATTTTGAAACCAATAAAACACATTTTTCCCTTCAATGGTGCCATAAGCCTTAAGCCTACTTGTTATCTGCTGTATCTGGTCTGCACTTGGCGTCCTTATCCCTTGCCTATACAAACTTTCAAGCATGCTTATTTGCTCCTTTGTTGGGTTCCACCTTGAATTCCCTGCAGTTCCACCAGAACCGGCCATGTCCATATTACCACCTTCCATTCTTTCTTTTCTTTTTTATTAGTCAAGAAAAAGGTTATAAGCAAAAAGGGTTTTTTCTTGGATTGATTTGATTGATTCTTGGGGTCAATATTGATGTAAAAGAAGAGAACAAGTCAGATAAATGGGGTTTCTTAGATTTTATTGATTCTTCCAGGGTTTTAAGTTTGATAAAAGAAAACAAGACAAAATGACTTGAAAGATGGAGAGAAAAAAAAGAGCGTTTGGTGATTGGCATGGAATTTGCATGGTTTTTGTACTCTTTAAATAGAGAAAAGAAAGAGTCAAACAAGTAAAGATGGGAGAGAAAGAAGAAAAAGAAAGAGAGAGAGAGAGATTGACATGCGTATTGTTTTTTGTGCAGAAAATCTCTGAAAACATGGCGGGTAGCGGCTGAAGGGGGGAAGGCTTTGATTTCTCGTCTTCTTCCTCGTTAGAAAAACGAAAGAGAGAATTTACAAAGACGAAATTGCCACAAAATCGTTGCTTTTGTTTTTTCTAATGTTTGGTGTTTTGACCAGTTGTTGCTTTATGGTTGCATCTCGGGAATGAAAGAAAAAACACTTGATGATGAGAAGGAAAAAAACGCATGCAGGGGATACGCCATTGAAGAAAAGGGAAGGGTATAAAGGTCAAAAAAAGGAAAAAAGACAGCCGGTTGGGTTGTAAAGGTGTAGGCAAGGGCTAGGCTTTGGGAATTGAAGTAAGAACTGAGCAGATGAGTGCATGCAGATGAAGTTGAATCGTCTAGGTTTAGGTGACTGTGGCTCTGTGGGGTTTTAGCTTCTCTGGCTTTGGTTGAAATATGTTGGATTATGCTCTGCTTTGAGTCTCCCTTTTTCTTTATAAAAGTCTTCCTATCTCTCAATCCAAAAAATTAGTTATTTGATTAATTGAATAGTTTTTAATGAATGATTTGGGAATGGAGAAGAGATTATATAATGTGATTCAAATTTTAAATTTGTTAAATATTATTTTTTTAGAAATGATTGAATGAATTAATTGGATTAAATTTTGGATTCTTATTGTATTTTACTGAAAGCATCAAACAAAAAACAAAATGTTTCAATATAGAGTAGTTATTTTCTTGAATTATCACTTGTTCATGGATTAAACATTAGGGGACTCAAGTTATAAAAAACTCGAGTTCGAAGTTCGGCTTGAGTTTTTAAAGCTCAAACTCGATTTGAAATAAAAATCCAATTACTCAAACTAGTTCGATTAGGCTGGATTAAGCTCATTTATCTAGTAAAAAATGAGTTTAATTCTCATATCGACTTCAAATTCGATTATTTTTGCTCGAGTTCGAATTCGAATTGAGATTTTTTAATACTAATTAAAAATAATATATATTAAATATAAAAAAAACTCGATTAGACTCGCAAGTCACTCGAGTCAAGATTAGAATATTCGAATTCGACTCGCTTGATAACTCGAGTTGCTAGAGCTTTAATGAGGAAACCGAATTCGAGCTTTTTTCGAACCAAACCCGAATAACTTGCAATCACAGATATCTCGTTTACACCCCTATTCAAGATCACAGATTTCGAATCAGATTTTAAGTTAATAATAAAACAGGAAGATTCTGATCATCAAAGAAATAGGAATGAAAATGAATGATGCCCATTAACTCATTAGGGATTCACTAACATGTATTAATACGCAGGTTCCTTCATAAATTAGGGAGGCCAGGGTGGCCAGGGGAAGAGTGAAAAACAGCTAGTAAAATTTAAGTTACAATTAAATAAAAGAAATAATTGCATTTTCAAATTTGAAAAAGACTAATTAATTAGTAATTAGAACCCACGAAACGTCAAATGCTGAGTAGTCATGAGTGCTTAAAAACGAAGAGTGCAAAGGAGTGATTAGCGTAGCCTTTTGATCAGAATCAGGAAAGAAAATTTTGTTAAAAAAAAAAAAAAAAACAAAAGGATTGGAAAATAGGTGGATGTCAACGCGCCATTAATGGGCGCAGTCACACGGTCAATCAAGTAGGGAGCAAAAGAGCCGATGATAGGGTGGTGTAGCTCATGGACGATTTAAAGGGAGGAATTAAAAAAATGTGCTGACTCTTATGCAAGCTCTGTTTTCATGCGCTGCTACCAGTGTGCTAGCTGCCGCCTCGTGAAACTCAACCTCCACCAACCACCACCACCACCACCTCCGCCGTATTCTCTGCCACTTTTTTCTTGACTTGCAATTCGATGCTGATTTCTATATATCATCTCTTAGTTTCTCTCTCTTTTTTTGATGGGGCAATGTTAAAAAAATCGAATTAGAGGTCGAATCGTCAGACCTTCAATTTTCGATTCAATTGATTAGATCGGCCGATTCGATAAAATTATTTTTTTAAATAATTATTAAATACAATTAATAATTAACAAAAAATGAATTATGCTTAATTGTATGGTCTTTAATCTAATACTAAGAAGTTAAAGGATCAAATCTTATTAATTACAAATAAAATTTTGAAAATAAAATAAAAATACATATAAAACCGATTTTTTACCGGTTATTAACCAGTTGAAACCGGTTCGATATAAAAATTCGGTTATAATATGTCCACAGGACTAAACTGACCATTGTTTTCGATTCAACTGGTCCGACTGACTGGTCCAATCTGATTTTTTAATCACTGATGGGGGGAGAGGCTGCCTTTTTTCTTTCTCAATCTAATTTGTCAGCAAAAGAGACGAGCTTCCTTAACCTGGATGTGTTTTTTGGCTGCAAGCATTGTAAAATATGGGCAAACATGGATATGGATGGAGGTTGAAGGAAATCAAATGAAACTATATTTGGATGTTTAGACTGTTTGTGATCAGTAACATATTATTGTTGTTTAAGACAAAAAGATTTATATTGTTTAAAATTTGATTTCTGATATAATATTGCATGAATAGTTCGGGAATCTTATATTTCCTTGGAGGTAGATCTAATAATTAGTATATTTTATTGTATCATAATCTTATTTAAGATATTTTATATTTATATAAAATTTGATACGTTAATAATACATATTATATAGATTTTGAAACATTCGTGTATTCATGTCGTGTTCGTATTATAATTTCGTGTCGTGTTTTTAGTTATTTTTTTCGTGTTCATGTCGTGTAATCATGTCATGTCTAATATTATCAGATACATAGAAAAACTAAATTTATATTAGTAATAGTATAAAATCGATGGAAAATAAATAAATGAGTTATACTAATGAGATGAGAGTAGTATATTTTAATTTTGGTTTTTTTTTTTTTTTTTTTTTCCATTTTTACTGTTATGCCTCCTTCCAGCTCTACCTATACTTAGTCCAACAACCTCCAAAGCCAAATCCATCTTTTAAAGCTCAATCTTTGACCATGAACTTAGGCCCAAAAAATCCTAGTTCATTGTCCAAGACTTTTTTTAGGCCAAAAATTGTCCAAAGACTGAACACTTCTTGATCCTTCATTAAATTAGATTGAAATCAATATAATAATGTTTTTTTTTTTTTTTTTTCTATTTCAAATTCGAACCAAGGTTGAGTTAAACTATTAACCAATGAAGGTTTCCATTTAATCTTATCCTCATATATATTGAAAAATTTTGTTTTTATTTGTGAGTAAAATTATTAAAAAATCTTATCAACTAGACTAACAAAGTAACAAGCCACATTGTCAAATTTTCAACTACATTAATAATGAAAATTGAGAAGTAAACACCATCTGTCGTTTTACAACTAAACTAGCAACTAGCAAGGCAACATTGTTGTTTTAGCAACTTCATTAATGATAATGTAAGAAAATTGAGAAGTTATCATCTGTCATTTTACCTTGCTCAAGGGAGCAAGGGAAATGTGGGTAGTACTCAATATTATTACTTACAAGTTACTTCAATGGAAAAATTAAGGAAACAACCTTGAAATCATGTCATATGGCGAATTGGTCTAATATGTTTGCTTAATCAGTGAGAGAACATAATGTTTTAGTGACTAATAGTGATTATATGACGTGCCAATTATATTGCATCCTAAAAGCAAAGCTATCGTTTCAGTTGACGGATTCTCATAAATATGTATATATATATATATATATATATATATATATATATATATATATATATATATATTCACTGTCTTACTATTTTTTTTTTAACATTTAAAAACAATAATACCGAAGTAATGTGAGGATTCAAAAAAAATATATATATATAACTCAAGTTTATGCAGTCGTTTTCAAAATCAATTTTATTTGAATTCGATGTTTAACTTAATTAGTTTATACAGTCATTTTCAAAATCAGTTTTACTTGAATTTGATATTTAATTTAATTAATTTATGCAGTCATTTTTAAAATATGATATTTTAAAAAATATTATTGTATTTTTAAAAGATAATATCTAACAAATTTAAATTTGAATCTTAATTTTAGCAATCTTTTCTTTTATTTTCAAATTATAACTTTTTTATAAAAAATTTAATTTATTCACCTCTTGATATTGATATTGGGCAATTTTTAAATGTCCCATTAACCCCGTGTACCAAATCCAGGTGACCTTGGTTAGAATTGCATTTTTGCCGTATTTGTAGACCCGACAATTTTTATACCTGTGTTATATTCGTATATTTTATTGTATTATAATCGTGTTTAAGATATTTTATATTTATATAAATTTTAATATGTTAATAATTTATATTATATAAATTTTAAGATATTCGTATATTCGTATGATGTTTTTAATTATTTTTTTATGACGTTAATCATCAGCGGTTATGATTTGACCTAACAGTGTTCTCATTGATCCATCAGTTTCTTTCAATGTTCAAATGGGTCCCTTCAGCACTCCAATCTCCGAGCCACATGGGCCATGTCTATGATTTCACTTTTGGCACCAATCACGGCCCGGTTCAGTCCTCCTTCGGGTGGGTCTTAATCTTTAAACAACTGGGTCAAAGGCTTCCCAAAGTCATGTGCCCATCAACAAAAAAGTGATAAAAGGAAAATAATGACAAAAAACGGAGAAATTAAAGGAATTTATTAAACAAGAGAATAAAAGCCAGCTTTACAAAATTTATTATAAACTGTTAGAAAAATTCTTCATTGAAAAAAACTGTACAAAATCATTCTATTTATATACAAAAGATTCTCATTAATTAAGAAAAAAAAATCATATCATAATCGTATTATAATAATCTCAGATATTATTGTTCTGATTACTATATCATAATTTCTAATATTACGTTTGACTACATAATTACATTACATATACAATGAAGAAATAAGTAGTTTTGTACTGAATCAACATTGAGGTAAACCGAACACATGCTGCTTTAACATGATTGGATTTGAATCCCTTCTTGTCTAAATATATGAAAATCAACTTTTACAAGTTTTAGCAGTTAGAACTTGAAATGAAATGAAATGTAAATTCAAGTATTAATCGTATTTGGTAAATTTATTTGTGTAAAAACAAAGAAAAAGTTGACAGAAAAGGCCATTGACAGGGAAATTCTCCTAATTATAAGACTTTTAACAAAAGGTTGATCACATAATCAAATATGATAATCACCTTAGTTCACATATATTCCATCAAAACCCACACCTAGATTTTCATGTTCATGGATGACAGGTGTATTCTTTGACAGTGTATTTTGAAAACATTTACCTGCCCATGTGAAATGTTTTTTTTAGAACGTTGTTGAAAAAATCGGATTGAATTTATCGATCAGATAATAAATTTGATCAAATGCATATAAAAAATTTAAAAATTTAATGAATCGGTAAAAATTCGATTCAATTAATAAAAATCAAATTAAATGATAAAATAAAATTATTAATCATATATTAAAGATGATATCATTAAATTAAATATATATTTTTATTAATTAATATTATATTTAATATATTTTTTTAAAAGCTCCCGAATCATTTAACTTTCTTTGCTCTCTCTTTTCAACACTTTTGTTTTAACAATTCAATCTGTCTTTCAATTTTGAACTTCCAGAAAATAATTTTCCTCCCATTTTGTTTTTTATTCCAAGCTAAGGTTTTTGTTTCCATTGGCTAGTCTACTCTATTTCTGCGGTGTTCCTTCGTTGCTGAGAAAATTTGGACGTGTAAGGTAAGTTTTTAGTTTTTATCTGTAGTGAAATTTCCTCAGCTTTTCCTCAGATTCCTTGTGGTGTGTGTTTTAGGCAAATATACATGGGGAATCTTAGCTTGTGAATTGCAGTAAAAATGAAGGTTAATCTGGGGTCTTTTGGGTTCTATGTTTTCTCTTTCTACTTCAATATTCCATTGTTGTGTCCTTTAGAAAATGGGCTTTTGATTTGGTTTTGTGATTCTCACATGGAAGTTCTGGCATGATTTAAAGGTCTTTTCTTTTTCTTTTTTTCTTCTTTTTCCTTACAACTTTTTGATATTTGGTACAGAGCTGATAGAGAGAATCTTTTGGAAGAATTTGCAAAACCAAGATTAGATATATTTCAGGAGATCATGTGAATTTCCAAGCAAAGAAAGAAAAATGACATCTTTCAATGGATTAGGCATTGGTTTAAGTTTGTTTTTTGGTTGTCTTCTATTGGCTCTTGTTGCTGAGCTTTTCTATTTGCTTTGGTGGAAGAAGAGAATTGTTAGCTCAGAAGTTGAAAATGATTACAGCAACTATACAAAGAAACTTATTCAACTTTTCTGCTGGAAAAAACCTACTTCTTTACATGCAGCCACAACTACCAAAAACAACCAAGATTTAATATTAGTTAAAGACCAAGATACCAATGGTGTTGAGCCAGACTTGGAACTTGGGTCAACCAAGGATTTGCTGCTGAAAGATTTTGGAGAAGAAGGTGTTGAATCAGAGCTCATGAGACTATACAATCTGGCTGGTCCACCCAGATTTCTCTTCACAATCAAGGAGGAAACAAAGGAAGATTTGGAATCAGAAGATGGATCAAGAACAAGGAGCTTAAGTGATCTTATACTAACTGTTGACACTCCTTTGGCTTCTCCACCATTCAAATCATCTCCTTTGAAACCTTTAGATTCTTATCACAGCCAAGGATTCTTCAACCTTGTCTTTGAATCATCGACAGATTCAGAGCTAAATAAGCTACGATCTTATTCTTCACCTCCTCCAAAATTCAAGTTCTTAAGGAATGCAGAAGAGAAACTTTTAATAAGATTGATGGAAGAAGCTGAGAAAAGGGTACATAAAAATGGTGGTTCCTTTCAAGATTCTGGTGTTAAAGCTGTTAATAATACAACAATTTTAACAGAAGAAGAGACAGAGGGTTCTTTCCTTAAATTCGTTGTTGGTAAGAACAGAGAACATCTACAATATTTACCACAGTACCCTTCATGTTCTTCTCAGGTACTGCCATTGGCTTCTTCCCCTACAACATAATCAGACAACTAGACAAGAAAGACTCTGGTGCATTAGATTCCTGCTAGATGAGTTTCTTTTTTTATTTTTATTTATTATTTTCATCTACCAATTAATTTCTTTATTTGGGGGTTGAGAGGGAATCTTTTTGGGGGAGAGAATAGGCTTATTTTGGTAAGATAGCCATGATCAATCTGCAACATTTTGTTAGGCAAAGCAAGGCATCTTGAATTAAGGCAAACTGACAAATTCTACAGATTGATGTTTAGGATATGTTGGTTAGTTCAAAGTGGAGGGCAATCTGGTTTTTGCCCATCCTGCAGTCCCCTGAGCCTCACTTAAACTAAGGTTAAAGTAATCAGTCTTTGTATAAAAAATATATTTTAATCTCTGTATTATATAAGTAGTGAGTAATTTAATTTTTTTAAGTTTAAAATTTGTGCAAAAAAATAAAATTAACAACGGTGTTAATGGAAACATGTAAATTGATAGAAAAGGAAAAAAAAAAATTATGACGTGTTAAAATTTTTTAGGAAGGTGAAATTTAGAAAAATAATTTTTTTTACCCAAATCTCTCCCTAACCCATAAAAATATGTCATCATTCTTTTTTTCCTCAAGTTATTTGTTCTGTCAGTTTTTAAATTTCATTTGAACAAAAAAATTGACATGTCATTATTTTTTTTTCAGATCATCTATTTTGTCAGTTTCACATATTCACGTCAGCATTTAAACGGTTTCTCATTAACACTGTTATCAAATTTATTTTTTTGTATCAATTTCAAACGTACAAAAATAAAAATACTCACTTTTATAATATAAAAATTAAAATATACTTTTGAGTATAACCCTTAAACTAGAATTCCTACATGTGCTCCCAGTTCTCATTGTCTGAAGTGCTAGTCCTTTTTACTTTACATTTCTTGAAGTAATTTTTATCCTTCTTAGATTATATTTTTCCAGTTCTGGTACAAGATACATAGTGTATTATACATCAGCAATGATAGAAAATGAGCAATATTAAAATTTCTAGGCATTGTTAAGGCATGTTTTTTACGCACTAATAATGTGGAAATGGTGTACAGCTATTCCTTTTTTCCCGATTCAAACAAGTTGAAAGTTATGCAGAAACTTTCCCCTTTTCCCTGCCTGATTACAGTTGTTGGAGAAAATTCGCCTTTTGTTATCTTTTTTGTCAATCAAAAGGCAGCAAACTCGCATGATAAAACTAAAACTTTACCACCAATGTTGTCAAAGCAAGATTAGGCTTAATTCATGAAATAAAAATATTTTTTATTTAAATTTAATTATAAAATATATAAATTTTATATAAAAATAATTTTAAATATTTTTTAACAGTAAATGAATTTTCGAATTGATCCGAATTAGGTTTGGATAAAAAATAAAAAAAAATCAGATTACAACTCAACCCATAAACAAGTCTATTTAAAAGTACATTCCAAAATTAAAAAAATTTAGCATGTTGGCCTCTTCAAACTCTCATATATATATATATATATATATGAGCTATAATATAGGGTAAACTTGAATTGTTTTTTTATAAGAAACAAATAATAAAAGCAATTTTTAATGAAAAATGAAGATTACGCTAAGCAGCTAGGTAGACACTAATTTAATAGTTACTAATGTTTAGATCTCACGATACTTCAATTGTAGATTGTTCTGAACATTGAGTAGGATATTAAGATAGTTATATTATGTACATATCAAAATAAAAGTGTTTGTACAACATATGGTTGAAGTTAAGAAAACAGTATTAGAATTTGAAAAGTACACAAAAGTAAATCAAATATTGATTAGTGATTCAATGTTCGGTTTGGATTTTTTCATATTCAGTTCAGATCATAAAAAAAAAATTATTTGATTCAGTTTCATTATTTTTTATATATTTTATAAAATAAAAAAATATTTTTATTTATAAATTTAAAATAATATTAAAATTGAAGATTTTTTAAATTTTAAAAATTGATGTCGAATCTTGTTGAATTTGTGAGATTTGGTTGGAGGTCGATTAAATTTATATGCTGATTAGGTTCGATTTTAAAAAAAAAAAAATCAATTCATTAACCTAATTTTTTTTTTTGAAATCAAATTGAACCCAATTGAACAATTATATATTATTATTCAATATTTTAATTTTTACGGATAATTTATCAATACAATAATTTTTTATTCAATATAAAAAAAAAAATTAATATGACTTTATTTAAAAAAAAAATGAATCATTATATAATACATGACACAAAATTAGGAGTTATTTGAATATTGTCACACACGAACATGGTATGGAAAAATAACTAAAATACATGGCACAAAAAAAATAACATGACCACGACATGAATACACGAACATGTCGAAATTTATATAAAACGAACTTGACACAAAATTGAGAATTATTTGAATAGTGCCAATTAGACCTAGCAATTTCGGACACGAAACGAATATGAAAAAATAACTAAAACATAATACAATAAGAAAAAATAACATTAACACAACACGAATGCACGAATGTGTCAAAATCTATCAACACGACAAAAAAAATTAACGGGACACAAAATTGAGAGTTATTTGAATAGTGCTAATTAGATCTAGCAATTTCGGACTCGACACGAACACGAAAAAATAACTAAAACACAATACAACACAAAAAATAACACTAACACAACACAAATGCACGTATGTGTCAAAATCTATACACGTGTCAAAGTTTATATATATGTAATACTCTTAATACAATTATAACAAAAAAAACAATATAAATACAAGACGAAATAATTTTAAAAATTAAAAAATATACTTGCCAGGTGGCAAGCACACGAAATAATTTTAAAAATTAAAAAATATACTTATCACGTGACAAACCAATACTAATGCAATCCCCCTAATTGAGGGGGATTGCGACAATACATTGGGATTACTTTTATTTTATGGTATATGATATAACTACTTTAGAATTTTTAAACTAACATCTTGAAATCTAAAAGAGAGAAATGAGATTTATAATAAGAAAAATGGTCAATTTTTTATTGTATATAATTGAAATTAATTTAATATTTACAAGTAAAAAGTTTTCAAAAAAACAAACTAACTAGCATTCTTAACATTCCCAACACATGAAACCAACAAAAAATAATTAATCTTGACTTTGCCATTGCCATTGATTTTTTTATATATATAATTGGGGTTTGGTTGATCCTTAAAGGTAAATTGTTAGTATAAGATTAAAAAGTTATTATCTTTTATCAAAACAGAAAAAAATTATTTCCATCTTGATATTATATAGTATTAGATTTGTCCTTTTTTACACATGATGAAGGGAGCATAAAGAAGATAAATAATTCAAATCTTATGTACTTTAATTCTTTCTTAAAATTATTATAATCACTAAATTAAATTTGGATTTGTTTGATGTTATGTGAGATGATTAAAAGAATTTATCGTTTAGAAAACCTACAACAAAGCAAGCTTAATTACCAATCATAGATCTCTTTTGAGATAAGATTTTTATACTCTGGATTAATCCAAATTACTATTTAATTAATAAAAAATATTATTTTATTTAAATTTAAATTTAAAATATAAAAATATTAATTTAATATATGTTAAATAATAAAACGAGCTTTTGATTTGATCCAATTCAACCCAATCTTTAACAAATAAATTTGTTTACTATTCAAATTTGACCTAATCCCACCAAATCCACAACCCCCAAATCCACAACCACAAGTGATAAATATTTTATTCGCATGTTCTATTTTCTCAATAAACATTCTCTCTTTTTTGTCCAAAAATCATAGTAATTGTCTGAAAAGAATTAAAAGCAATGCTAAACTTAAAGAAACAATATAAGATACAAAGATACAAGCTTTAGCTTATTCATTGAACAAGCTTTAAAGTTGAGATTTAATCTTTTCTTCTTTTTCAAAATAACCAAATGAATGTCACAATTGAATTTAATTCTAACCTAAATCGAAATGTCAGAAAAAAATATAGCTGTTTGGAGCAAATATTAACACATTCTAGCAAACATACAATGCAGAATGAAGTTCAAGGTTGACAAGGTTGTATCCTATGTTACTCGAACTTGGGATCATACTTTCATACTCATGTTTGAATATGTGCCGCACGCAGATGTCAGATATAAGTACTTTAAGAAAAATAAAAAATCCAAATAATATAAGTTGTACCTGAGCAATCTTTACTTATGAAATAAAGTTTGATTTGAATGCAAGAAACATCTCTACAATAAAAACTGAGGATGATTAAAGTCGTACATATGTTATAATGGTACAAATTCACATACATGTCAAGTACAACTCAGCCCTTTTCTTTCCATTAGCTTTCCTTTTTTTTTTCTTTTTTCCAGGAACTTTGTTGATTCTGTGAATAACATAATCTTTCAAACAAACAAATGAATAACTTACAGGTTGGATTGGTGATCTTCCACCTCCTCTTTCGAAGCAAAGCCGCCGCCCGCATCCAATACCTAAAAAGAAACAAGGTGATAAAACGAAAAAAAAATTACGGCAAAATGAACCTCAACTATCAACAGCATTTGGTTGCTGAGTCTGAGTCTGGGACTGCTGTGCTTCGGCCTCAGCTTGCGCCTGTGCCAGCTTTTGCTGCTCAACAAACCTGCTCATGCGCTCAAGCAACTGAGCAGCCTTCCGCTTTCCCCTATCCGTACCATTTTGTGCCAAGTCCACCAAAGGACCCATCACACCTAGTTCCTGGGCCTCTGCTAAATGTTGTTGGTCTCCGGCACAAAGTTGCACCAAAACTGCAGCTGCATTCTCTTTGTTCCTAGGGGATCCATTTCCAATGACATCTACCAAAACTGGCACTGCCTCTGCTGCTCCAATGGCAGACTTCCCTTCAGGATGGCTAGCAAGTATTGCAAGTATGGCCAATGCCTCATCCACCATTCGACCGTCAGGTTCTGTCAACAGACGCATTAACGTGGGAATAACTCCAGCTCTCACTGCTTTTCCCTTGTTCCCTTGGTAAATGCACAAGTTGAAGAGTGCTGTTGCTGCATCTTTTTTGCCCCTTTGTGTGCCTTCACTTAGCAGTGTCACTAGTGGAGGGATTGCTCCTGAGGCACCAATTGTCACCTTATTTTCATCCACTACCGAAAGGCTGAAGAGGGTGGCTGCTGCATTCTCTCTAGCTTCCATGCTCCCCTTCTTAAGCACCTGGAGTATACCAGGAACTGCTCCAGATGATATGATACTTCCTTTGTTATCTTCACAAATGGAAAGGTTAAGAAGTGCTGTTACAGCATGTTCTTGGGTGCGTGAGTCAGGTGTTGAAAGGAGGCTCACAAGGGGAGGTATGGCCCCAGCTTCGGCAATGGCCACACGATTATCTGCACTGCGTTTGGCAAGAAGACGGATTTCACCTGCAGCCATTCTTCGGTCTTCAGGATTGCTGGATGTGAGCTTACGTAGGAGAATTTCAATCTTGGTGTGTTCAGCAGATGTGGTTTTACTAGGTCGAGAACTACTGGGTCTTTTGGGTGGTTCAATGCCATTTGCCTCACACCATTGAGCTATTAGACTACGCAATACATAATTGGGTGTGAGGGTATGGCTACTGAGGGTCTGTTGTGTCTTCGGACATGTTCCATGCCCTTGTTCCAGCCATTTCTCAATGCAAGAACGTTCATAAGTCTACAGAAGAGAGTAACGAAACCTGTTAAAAATATAGCATGAAGGTAATGGTAAACAAGACTTCAGCCTCTGCATACATGTCGAATCGTCCCCAAAACATATATTATAATATAAAACACAAGGTTCTTATAAATGTCTTTTAGTTAGCATCCAATTTGTGTGGCAACCTCAAGTTTAGTTACTCCAAGCAATTTAAATAGAGAATCAATATATGACTAGGACCGTTTCCAGCAATAACTTTTGGCCAAATAAATTAATGGCATGACAATGTGATATGTGCAACAAGCTAGGTCAGTAACCAAACAAATTTATCAAGCAAAATTGAGCATTCACAGACATTTAAGTAACTAAAGGAGGGAGAGGTGGTTTTCAAGACTGAAAATGATTATAAAAAATTAAAACAAAAAAAAAAAAGATTTTTGTCTATTATGAGCAGGAAATCTAGAACAAATATACCTGTCCTGTTGAAACAATGACAGGATCCTTCATCAACTCCAGGGATATTGGACAGCGGAAATCATCTGGTATAACTGGAGTCTTCTGATTTCTATCAGTGGTTGCTTGCCCACTGCTACTAGGAGGAAGATTCTTTTCTCTTGCAGGAGCATCCATGTTAGGATTTTCCGTCTGTACAAAATCCTTGATTTTCTTTAATAAGTTTGACATCTTCTCAAATGTTTCCCCAGGATCTCCACCACTGGCAGAAACCATCTCATGTAGTGCTAGTGATTCTTGTGTAAGTTCAGCTATTCCCACCAATTGTAACTTCTCAGACAATCTCCTTAGTACATCTGGATCTGCTGATGCATCATTGCTCTTGTTGTAGAGTGACAATAGATCCTCGTACAGCTCAACATCGGGTGCATTAACCCTTTCTTTAGCTCTCCTGAACTGAGCTAGAACAAGCTCAACCTAAGCATAGAAATATTATACATGTAACCCTTTTTTTCATTTAAAAAATGATATAATGAAGTAACTTAAAGTTGCTTTGAATTGTGTCAAGAGTGGAATAGACGTAGTTTTGGTTGCTCTCTTTGTGTCTCTCCGTGCTTAGTTCTATCCATACCATCTTTGGTTTCTCAACCATATGCAACTCCAGAAAAACTCAATTAATCATGATTACTGTGATTGCTTGACGACACTTTATTCCATGTCTAAGATGACTATGATTCAAGCAATCGTTTTTAGGTCATACACAGAAAAGGACCTAATATGACATAGTAAGAGGAGAAGAAATGTACTGTGTAATTCTTCCAAAGATATGTCTACTGATAGATCTATACCTGTTCCTTAACTTCATCTGATATGTCAAGATTCTCATACGAAATTCCACTCAAAGCTTGCTCCAATCGAGCTGCCACTTCATGAAATTTATGCATAATCTGCTCCCTCTTTAGGACCTGTAAGCAGAAAAAAATAGTTTATCAGTCAATAGTCAAATGCAGTGACAAACCAGTTCATCAACATAGTAATGGTTTGGGCTAAAAGTTGTCACTTAAAGCAGAACACGATTTTCAAACAGGTACTTTTAGCAACGAATAAATCTTGCAAAAATTAACAATATACCATAGTATTGATTCAAAACAGATAAGAGAAACACCTTCTCTGGTGGCTATAAACCCATGGCTACTCTCTCTGATCATAGAGTAACCAATGATCATAGTGCATATCATTGGCCATTTTAAAAGATTGATGTTTCTGAGACCATAATTTTCTTGCTAGACATCACAAGTGTCAATCTTAACAACTTGCTAGACATGATTATCAATCTTAACCATAACCTAAAGTGCACAAAATGTAATACTATTCCAGATTGGACGAGCGAAGAGAGAAACTATTGCATTCATTATGCCAAAATAAAGCTTGAAAAAGAAGATGAAAGGAGTAGTTTGGCATAAATTGAATTGCTCCAGCATGGAACTTGATCCTCAGAACTTTATATCCATTTATGCCAGTCCTTTTCAACAGAAAATGGGTGCACATACATCTGTTTCAGAGTCTGGCGTAACAAAGAGCATGAAACTTTGGCTTCACAACCAAGAAAAACAAACCATGCCCATTACTTGCCTCAGCAAAGAATCCATACCATAAATCAAGCACATCCATGGCTTGCAGGCTGCAGCCACTTGGAATGCCCCCTCTTTACTGCCCATCTCAAAGTAGGGACATGAGGAGAAATGTTATGGCGAACTTTTTTGTCAAACTCAAAAAAAAAACACCAAAATCTATGTCTATGACAAACCAATATGATTGTCGACAGAGAAATGCACGTGAAGCAATACAAACCCAAATATAAAAGGCCATATATTGGGGATTCCAATTGAAACAGATATTCTCTCTCGCTCCAGTTGTAAGAATGGAAAACATATACTGAGTCATAAACTGATGATTCCAAGAAAAACCACAGCAAAACCAATGAATATGAAAATCCAATCAAGTATAATTCTTGTGCAGAAATGCTCAGAAAAATAGCATCAAGGCCAGGAACTTAGTAGACAGATATTGGGGATACTACTAACCACCACCACCTCCTCCTTCATCCCTTGCTCTCATTTTTACAATTTCAAAGAACCTCCCGAAACAAAGACCAGAAACAGACCAACCAGAACTCTATATACTATGAATGCAGAAACAAAATCTCCATAACCAGAATGATAAGAGTGAATTTCGTCCACTAGCAAATCATTCTCCTTAATTTTCACAGGCTTCCAAGCATACCATGTTGACCACATATACCCACCAATTACGGTGATGATACCAGTTAGTTTCAAAACCTTATATTATAAACAAAATAATAGAGGTAGAGTTGAGCATGTAAAACATAACGAGAGACAAGGTAATCCCTAATTGATATATCATGGAGCTAATCGAAACAAAAGATGATCAAGAAGGTTATATTAAATGAATGGTTCAGATTTGACAACAATCCAGACACAAAGGGACAATCCTAAAATTCAACCAACAACGTTATATCATTTTTTAAAGGGTAAAAATCTATCGCAGGATTAGAGATTCTATTTTAGCCTTGCATATATCGATGACTATGATGCTTGAAAATCTTTGTCACAATAATTTCTCATAATAATTATTTGAAGATGCAAAAAAAAAAAAAAAAGTTTTTTAAAAAAAGAACAAGAAAAATGGTTGAAATTGTAGCTGAAATATTTACTTAATAGGTGTTGCGTGCTATCTTCTTTTTTCTAAAATTAATTAAAACAAAGAAATAAAGGAACCACATCAATAATAAAATGCAGCACTAAATATCATGTTAGAATTTATACTCCATTATATTCCTCTAGATTAAGCTAACTTTTTGCATAACATTTATCAATTGATTTTAGATACTGTTATTGCAAGAATATTCTGATTATCTCCAAGCACTTAACAAGCTAATTTTCCTTAACTTTCTCAGCAGCCAAACAGATCCAGAAAAATGGAATAATAATACTCACATACCATGTAAATCTTGCTGCCTTCACTGCCGAATCTGAGCAACTCCTTAGCCGAAACCAAAGCTTCTTTCAACGAGACCAAAGCTTTAAAAGTTTCTTCAGGGATTTGCTCTTTGCTTTCTCTAATCTCCTCGAACATTGGCGTCAACAGCTTTAGTCTCCTAGCGAAATTGCAATACTCCTTCTTCACGGCGCATCTGTAGTCGCCCATTGAAGGTATTTGGTTCACCGCATCGATCAAGCTTTGCACCAGCGCTCCTTTCTCTTCTTCCATTCTGAATCCGGATCTTGTCAAACGACGCGTTTTCAAACTTAAAGGTTTTTATTGGAATGGAGATTGAACTAATAAGTTTTCTAAGCTAAAAAGAGGAAAAACTCGTCTCCATTAGAGAGAAGACTTTGACAAAAGAGAGAGAGAGAGAGAGAGTTTAATGAGCGAGAGAAAAGTTCATTTGAAGACTGCTTAGACCTTTTTCTTGCCCGGCTCGGCTTAGTAAGCTGAACCGGACCGGATTGAAAGTGGAGACTTGAGAGCGGAGAATAGACTCTAGTGGCTGGTCTCTGGCCGTCTATTGTATTGTCTACGTGCCTGGTTCAGCTCGGCTCGGCTAGGATTGGAATTGGGTGTGTTGATTTTGGTTAAAATATGTAGATAATTTTTGTACTATAATTAAAAGTATATTATAGTTTTTATATTATAAAAGTGAGTAATTTAATTTTTTTTTACGTTTAAAATTGGTGTAAATAAGTAAAATTAATAATAGTGTTAATGAAAAATCATCTAAATGCTGACGTGGACATGTGAAACTGACATAATAGATAACTTTGAAAAAAATAATGACGTATCAAATTTTTTTACTCAGGTAAAATTTAAAAACTAACAGAATATATGATTTCGAAAAAAATAATGACATATTTTTACTAGTAAAGAGAGATTTGGGTTAAAAAATTTATATTTTTTTAAATTCTGTTTGAGTAAAAAAAGTGACACATCGTATTTTTTTTAACTTATATTTTCTGTTAGTTTCACATGTCAATGTCAGCATTTAGACGATTTTTCATTAACATTTTATCAATTTTATTTTTTTACGTAAAAATTAAAAAATATATTTTTATAATAAAAAATTAAAATACATTTTTGATTATAATTAATTTTCGGTTAAACTAACGCCGGTTAGTGAGTCGTCTGTCTCGCAGTCAGTTTCAGACAAATTTGAAAATTCCATGGCTCATAAATTCGATTATGATTTTTATTTTTAAATTTACTTACATTAAAAGTTAGGGCCGAGCCGCCTGGCACTGGCCCATATCCGATTTTGTTATTGTTCTGTAATTTTCAATGTACTTCTAGATTTTGGACATGTATGATCTTCTTAAATTGAACCGTTAACATTGTACCAATGTACCATAATGTGCAGATTTTGTTTGCTAGTACTTGATTTTTTTTAAAGATTTAATTAATTAGTGCTTATAGATATAGTTTAAAGTTAATTAAAATATTGTTTTAAAAAATTATATTTAGTGCATTATTTCATAAATTTTAATAAAAAATAATGCATAATTAGAAATTAATTTTTTTAAAGAAAAATTATTTCATTCACTGTCAGAAAAGTTTTTAGATTTCATAACTATAGTTAGCAATGTAACATATATCTTTTAAAATATATTTAAAAAATAAATAAAACATATGATGATTTTTTTTAATTCCATTTGTAAAGTTAAAAAATAATATTGTCAGTTTATCAAAAATTCATAATAAAGAAAAAACAAAACCACTAATTTTTACAATATGTCAAGCAGATATATAACATTCATGCATTCATGGTTAAATGGAGGAGAAAATATTCTCTCAATCATTATCCTCCATGGTTTGATACACGTAAAGTCCAGAAGATGTACTAAATTAAACATTTTATTTTTGGTTTGTACTATAACGTAAAAATGAAATTATGATTTAATTAAGTTGAAAAATCGTTTAACATTTTATATTTATAGACTACTAAATTAAGGGTGTAATAAAGTTGAATTGAGCTCAAACAGTAAGAAATTTGAGATAGAGTTCGACTCGAAATTTGATTCGATCTCGATGAAGTTTTATTTTTATAACTCGAGCTTGATTTAAGATAAAAAAAAATAGCTCAATTTTTATACTCGATTATTTATACTCGAACTCAAGTTGAGATTTTTCATTATTAATTAAAAATAATAAAACTTGATTAGGTTCACTAGCCACTCGAGTCGAATACTAAAATACTCAGATTCAACTCGTTCGATAACTTAAGTTATTCAAATTCGAGTTAAATTCAACAATAATCAAATCAAATTCAAGTAACTTGCGAGAACAGTTATCTCATTTATATTGATACGTTCAACAACTAAGATTTTACACATCCAACCATGAAATTGAAAGGTACAAAACATAAAGTGATAATTAATAGATTTAAGAATTCGTGTATTTATATCGTATTTATATATTTTTATGTGTTATAATTATATTTAACATATTATATATTTAATACGTTAATAATTTGTTTTATATAAATTTTATTATGTTCGCATTACTTTTTCGTATATTTTAAATATTTTTTTATATAATCTTATAATATTTAAAATTATCAGTTCTATTAATTAGTGGCCCAATTTTTTAATAATTAAATCATTCAATCAGGGTCATTGATTTTCATTTATTAATGCGTCCAAACTCCAATACAAAATGATAATACTATTGGGAAAAAGAAAAAAAAAAATGTAACTACTAACTACTTCACTTTCACTTTGACATGGCACCGGAAAGTCGGGAAATAAAAGGTAAGGTCAGCACGAAATCTTAGGCCTCGTTTAGTATTGCTTCTGGCATAGTTTTTGAGGTCAAAAGTTGCTTTTTTACCTTAAACGTAATGCTAAACAGATAAAAAAATTTGGCTTCTGCTGTTGAAACCATGGTTTGAAAAGCCAAACCAAAAAGTCAAAAAAATATAGCTTTTGAGCTTTAAAAGCTGGCTTTTGAATAAAATGACTTTATTATCCTCACATCTCTACACTTTTATTATTTTAAACATATCTTTTTTTGACATTTCAATTTCTTACAACACTTTTTCACAGCAATGCTAAACACTTAAAAGTTTTTAAACTACACTTTTTCACCACACTTTATAAACACACTTTTTCCAACTCGAGCTTTTTTCAACCCAAACTTTTTCCAACAACAATGCTAAACTAGCCCTTAATCTTAATAATATGGGAAATAAGATGAATAAGGAACAATTATACTATTAATTAAGCAATGCTATTTCTCCACGTGTCGTATTCTAATTGATCACAGCTAAGCAAGCGGCAAAACACGCTAGGTAGCAGAGCCAAATGTGGGACCCAGTCCCTTGATTAACGAACCTAATTAAGATTTTTTGATTGTGGCAAAAATTGAAAATCAATTAATGTGTATGAAATGATTCTATTGCTTTTATTTTATGAGATTATTAATGAAAAATTGTCGAGCACGGGTTAAGGTGATATATATAAAAGGTTTTGTTAATTAATGTTTTAAGAATATTTTTTAAGATTATTATATATAATAATATTTTCATTCAATGTATTGAAAATGATGAATAAAGCTATAAGCTTTTGTATTTAATACAATACTTTTATTATAAATAATATTTTAACTTAGTTTAAAAATGTCCTTAAGAAATTCGTTAGCAAAATTCATATATAAAAAAGTGTAATTAATGCATATTTTTTTATTTCAATAAAAATAATGTATTAAATGCAAAAAAAAATTCTTAAAGATATAAATAAATAAAAGGGTTTTGCTAACAAGTACCCTAAAGGCATTCTTTAATGTTACTATATATAATAATATTTCTATTCAATGCATTGAAAATGATGAATAAAGCTCTCGGCTTTTGTATTTAATACAATACTTTTACTATAAATAATATATTAACTACCCTTAAAGAATGTCCTTAGGACACTCGTTAGCAAAATCCATATATAAAAAGGTGTAATTTATATATATATTTTTTAATTCAGTAAAAATAATGTATTAAATACAAAATTTTTTTCCTAAAAAGGTAAATAAATAAAGTTTTTGCTAACGAGTGTCCTTAGGACACTTTTTAAGGTTAGTTAATATATTATTTATAGAAAGAATATTATATTAAATGCAGTATTTTACAACATTATTCATCATTTTCAATACATTGGATAAAGAATATAACTATATATAGTAACCTTAAAGAGTGCTCTTAGGGTACTTGTTAACAAAATCCAATAAAATAATCCTTAACTGGTGCCTATAGGCACCATTTAAGTGAACCCTTTATTAATTAATGCGTTAAAAATATTTTTTTAAATTATTATTAATATATTTTATTAATGAATGTTTTTAAATTAATTAATATATTATTTATAATAATATTATATTAAATATAATAATTAATAATTTTATTTATTATTTATTATTTATTATTTAAAAAAATAGATGAAAATATTAATATATATAGTAATTTAAAAAATTAATTTTAACACAATGATTGGTAAAATTTTATTAAATGATATATTTTTCCAAATATTGAGAATCATGAATTAAGTAAAAACTATTTCGTTTAATAAAAAAAGATTATTTTAAAAAATTCAATTAATAAATACTTATAAACATCAATTAAAAATTATTTAATTATTATTTATAGATAAAAAAAATTATATATATTTTTATAGATTTATCTTAATCAGTATCATCATATAATCATATGATCATTAAAAAATTTATTTTAAACTAATATTAAAGAATGATCTTATAAAACCCTTGTTTTATACGGACAGCTTTCCTTTCCATGGAAATCTTGCACTTGAGTTTTCCAGATTAAACACTAACAAGGGTCCCCCTTGATTGACGTTTGATAAGAGCCAAGTCTAGCTTGTAAGAATAAGGGATGCACGCGGTCCACATGTGGCGTAGTGGGTGGTGATGGGTTTTAGGAAAGATAGACAGTCACTTCGTTCTTACATGATAGCGACTCGTGTCTTGAGTCTAGTCGACATCCATTCGGCTCAACTCAGTCCGGCTCTAAAAACCGAGCCGCTCTACCAAGATATAGCTAATGGCCAATAGAAATTTGGAAAAAAACAAAAAAAGTCCATAAACCTTTAAGTGGGGTCCTTTAGTTAGTGGGTCCCAACAGGGAAGCGAAAACCGTGGCACATGGTCTATGTGGAGGCAATCATGGTGGTGTCTTATCCAACGTGGCACGACCCGATCTCGGAGTTGGGAGCGAATCACAGCCGTCTATTTGGGATCTCGTGATCCAGTGTATCCTACGAGAAATTCTACTCCACCGTCGGTTCAAGTGTGGGTCACACTGAAAGGTGGGGCCCGAGACAGTGACGGAGGTTCACGTGACCCGCCGCAAGGACCAGCTCAGATATTTCTTTGGGTTAATTTTAGAAAGGACCAATCTATTATAAATTTTTAGTAGCTGATACTATAGAAAAAAATTATTTATTAAAAAGGAAATCTCAAATTTTAAATTTAATGTTTGTACAATTGCTTTTACTCTTTTAACCTTATGAATATAGGTTTTCTGTTTCCAAAATTGAAGAAATTTCTAACTCTGTTCCAGTTTCCCTTTTTTTTAGGTGCCATGAACATGCAACAAAACCTTAAACAAGAAGATAACGTTTCAGGCAAAGATGATGAAGGAGGAGGAGAAGAGTCAGTAAATTACCTCAGATTAAATTTCAAAAATACGATGGCGTTATAACGATTATGAATAATGGTATAAACGAAGCTTCTCATGTCAATATTTATGTTTAAAGATTCGATTTAACCATCGTTCTCGATAATGTTGATGCTGATCAGCTCACTCCCTCGTTTTAAGGTTGAGTTTTGAGATTGAGAGGAAAGAGAAACTAGAAAAGAGTAATGATAGATTGATCTTTACAATATCTTTTTTATAATTTTAATTTTATGTATTTCTCTTTTATGAATTACTTTTTACCATTAAATTATTTATAAATTTGTTATGATTAATGGGCATGTTTTTCAAATTTTCCCTATTTCTTTCCTAACGCGTTTCTTTTTGGATCTGGAAACGGACTTTCCTTTACTCTGTGAGAAATCATTACATCACCAGCGGGTGTGGTGGTGAAGGTGTTGTTGGCTGATTGGGCAAAAAATGTAGTACACGTGAACTTGTGCCTGTTCAATTTTATCTGCTTTTTTATTTAACGTTGCGGAGTATTGTTTTTTTTTTTTTTTTTTTTTGGTGGTTGAATTTTGTCATATATATGATTCAAAGCCCTTTTCATTAAGGATGATAATTTAAAATACGAATTTGAATATTTGTGGATATTTAATTTATTTTTTTATGGATTTGAATGTGTAGATTTGGATAAAAATTGGATTCGGATATTATAATTACTTATCCGCAGCGGATTCGGAACGGATGCGAATATAAAATCTCGGATATCCATTATAAGAATCTACATTACTTCTGCGAATTCGGATATCCAAATTCGAATCCGCTTATTTGTAAAACACATAAATTTTATTTTATATTTTTATTTTTAAAAAAATTGATTTATTAAATTCAGATTTTTAGCGAATTTGGATATCCGACGGATAAGGTTATTTAATTAGGATTTAGATTCGAATAGTAATATGCGGATTAAATGCGAATAATTTGCGGATTCGAATTTTAAAACAGTTTTACAGATTCGGATTCGGATAGTACAAAAAATACAGATATTTGACTAACTGTCATCCTTACTTTCGGCCCGACATTGCTGAAATTTCGTCCAATTGTTTCCCAAAATTTCTATAATAATTATTACATGACATAAATATGAATATAATAATATTAAAAAAAGAAAGAATTTTTTTTGATGTTTCTTTATATTTTAACTATTTTTTTTATGACAATGCAATTATGTTTTAAATTTTGGAAATATGGCTTATGATTTTTTTAAAAAAATATTTGTATTTTATACATATTTAGATATGAAATTAAATATATGATCATCTAAATATATAATTTTTTTATAAAAAATTAAATATATCCATATCGAATACATATATGTATCAAACACTTATCCAAATTCAAATAATATAGATAATGAATCGAGAAGGAAAGCAAATTGGAGACTTAAAAGTTAGACCTAAATTAAGTTGAAAAAATTATAATTCAGGTATTTTTTTTTTGGATTTTGAAAGTACCAGAGATTTTGTCTATAAACATTGAATTGAACCTATATATCATGGGAGACGTCATAAAACAAAAACAGAATATAGGAGGAGAGGGATCTTAACAGAACTGAAAGGTGGAATAACTGAAACTCTATATGAACAAAGATAAAACTGAAAGGTAAATCTTAACAGTTTATAGGAGGAGAAAAATCAGAAATGTCGTACAAATTACAACTTCTCCACTCTATTATAGACCTGCTCCCGCCTGACCCTTCCGACTCGGCTCATATAGTCATATTGGGTCAGGTCTGGATTGTAATTCGATCTGATCCGGTTCGGATCACTGTTCACATATTAAAATAATATTATTTTTTTAAAAATTGTAATTATAAAAATAATTAAAAAATAAAAAAATATTTTTTTATTAAGAGATGAAGAGTAATTCAAGTATGCGGGCCGGCCCGGCAAGGAAAATGACCCATGAGCACCTCTACTCTATTACTATATCTAGATACATCAGAATGCAGAAAACAACCCACTAGAAATACTCACGTTAACTGCTGGGAGTAACTTGCCCCTTGAACTCTGCTCTATGTTACCTCGATTTATAGGTGAGTGTCGGATATAGATATGTTCAATTTTTTCATATATTTGCGAAGTTGCAAGATTTAGTAATTGGACTAGAACAACTCTTTTTTGCATCATAAAGTTACTTGGCTATGATTATGGCAGATTCACTTGCAGAATGGATAGAATATTTCTTCTTTCTACTAAGAACAACAAGAGCCGATCCCTATTTCAAGATATAGATAGTTATACTGGATGAGTAAAAAACCTTTTCCTTTCTGATTGTTGGGCTCCTAAGTTAACGGAGGCGCACAGAGAATAAACCCAAACAAAAAGGACACATGGTGACCTCACAGTTAACCAACCGTACCAAATTTAGAGGACATTTGGTCAAACATTTGTCAACAGTGATAAAAAATCAAATCGGATCAGATCAATCAAGAATTGAAAACTTGTTCGATCTAGTAATATACATAGAGCTGTTGTTACTTGAACTAGTCTAAAATCGATAAAAAATCGGAAAAAAAAGTTGGGGTTTTTTTTTTAATTTTTTTTTTTTGTAAGTGATGAGTAGAACTTGACGTTACTTAAACCAGCCTAAAACTAGTAAAAAAAAAATTTCGGGATTTTTAATTTTAATTTTTTTTTAAGTGATGAAGTTTGAAGCCATAACCTTCCATACCACTAAGCTAAAATATATGTTCTTATCAATTATTTATTATTTATTTAACATTAAAAATATTTTTTAAGATTTAAAATTATTTTAATTCAAATCGACCGATCCAATCGATTGGACCAATAATCGGAGGCCATACCAATTTGATCTCCAATCCGATTTTTTAACCTTGCCTATCAAGATCTGAAACTCCCAACACAACCAGCAGACCGGTATAAAAGACTAGAGTAAAGGTTGGCTAGAGGTAAAAAACACTGAATCTATTAAAACTTTGTCAATTTCAAGTTTCACCTTTGATTAAAGCAATTCATTTGTACAAAGGGGACAGAAGTTCTGACCGATTATCTATCAGGAATTGCATGCTGTAGATGTTATTTAAAGCCCTACAACAATGCTAGCACGCAGTAGATATACTATCTTTTTTTTTTAACTATTTTCATGGTTACAACTGACAACTACAATGAAAATTATTTAAATGAGAATAATGAGAACTAAATACTTTGTTACCTTTAGATCAAACTCATTACCTTTACAATATTTCCATGTCATCAAAAAGGAGTAACAGGTAACTTTAGCATCAGGTAACACAAACACACCGCAAAATTTGAACCTTCATTCTTGGCAAAGGTGAGAAAGTGGTTTCTACTTTGAAGCAAAACTAAGAAACTGAGAAAAAATCTTTTGAAAATTTATCTAATAGAAGCAAGTAATTGAGAATGGAAAGGAAGAGAAATGGGTTATCAAAAATGAAAAAAAGGCAACGATTGGCATGGAGAAAGAAGCGGTTTGCGGGAGATGGGATTTTCTGTAAAAAAAAAATTGGGCATTTGTTTGAAAGAAGAACAAACAGAGGGAAATGACGAACACAACTGCCAGAACTGAGGTAAAATGCAAATTTTATTTTTTATTTTTTGTTCGAGTACCCTAGATTTTGTAATACATGGCTTTATTGTTTCTTTTGTTGATTCTTAGAGACATGTTTTAAGAGAAGTGTGTATAGATCTCTACCCCAGTCGCTATATGTTGTGCATATTCACAGTATTTGTCACTTAATGGTAAAGAATGAAGTTTATGGTAATAGAGGCATTAAGATGTTCTTGCGAATTATTTTTTCATTCTTATTGTAGTACCTTGATGAGAACAAGAAGTTGATTTTGGAATCAGAATCTTGGAAAACTCGCTGATTGTGCCCAATAAGTAATTTACAATTCTTTTTTTCTTTGTCTTTTATCTAGCTTAGTGGTGCATGAGCAATGTGGTCTTTCTGCAATTGCGGACATATATGGCGCTGGTGTTCATCTTTCTGCAGCAAAATTTACTAATGCCAGGTTGGAGTTCTTCATTGTTTTTGCTGTGAATACTTTTGGATATGCTAGTCTTCTATTGTTTTCATTTTCTGAGAAGAAAATGTTGTAACGTTGCTATTTTAATTTTGTTAATGAAGTAATATTTGTAATTTAAAAAAAGTACTTTCATTCTTTCTCTAAATGGTTAGGCCTTGTGATTGCAAAAGCACGCATGAAGAATTTTTCTGCAATTCATGGAAAATGGTGAAGTTAATCATCCATTTTTACCTTATAATGAGCCTTGGCTGTTTGTATTACTTGCTACTACAAGTTACCAGTTACTCTTATTTGATGACATGAAAATATCAAAGGCTATAAAAGTAATAAGCTAGTTGTAAAGGTCACAAATCATTTGGTTCTCATGGTTTGTTTCGAGGAAGATGAGAATTCTTTGACCCTGCCTCTGGTTATATAGTTTCAATTATATTCTTAATTCAAACTTAAACCAGGAACAAAAACATGATGTTTGAAGCAGAATTACATGTGGTTAAATTTCTTTTAAAATAAAGAAAAAATCCTTTAAAGTTAAAACATACTACCATATGTGTATGTATATAACAATCCACCAATCCTTCAAATAATATTCCAACCTTCAATGAAGAACACAAAAAAAAAATGTTGCATTAAACCGGTTGGATAAATTCCTTTTGCTAGCTACTGCAGATGCAGCCTACTACAATTTGCTATTGACTTATGTGAACTAAATTAAAGAAGAAAAATTTAGAAAAAGGCCAATGAAATTTAAAAAGGGGATTAGTGGAAAGTGAAAACAGCAACAGTGGCCTCACTGTACTTTGCAAAAGGGCAGAAAGCTCTGGTATATGGCTAGACCAGGTAATATATACTCATGAAAAAACTAATTAAAACACGATAGAATACCAACAAAAAAAAATGAACATGACATGAATACACGAACTTGTCAAAATCTCTATAACACAAATTATTAACACGTCAAAATTTATACAAATATAAAATATCTTAAATACAATTATAACATAAAAAAATATACTAACACGACACAAATAAACTAATTGCAAGATCTATCTGTGGCCTCTATTGTTTACTGCCATGATAATTTCTGTCATCTGAGGGAATATCCCACTTGGATTTGCTTACCCCAACTGGTAAAAACAAATGAGTATATTTGCTTCCCTTGGGAAAGTCAATCGCAACCCCATTTTCTTAACATAAACAAAGTCAATGCAATCTATCTTTTGATGAGCTCTCATCAGAAGGAAAAAAAAAAGTACACCATTTTCATTTTGATTCAAAAACTTTGATGGAGAGAAAGAACCCAAACTCTATCTTTTAGCTGCTTAAGGGATGCAGCCAAAAAGCAAGAATCCAATGCTCAAATCCATGATGATGACTTGTACTTCAGCTTTGATCTTTTGCAAAGTCGTTATATAGTTTTAATTAGATCTGGGTTCTGTGACAGAAACTAAAATGTTAAAATGAAGCTGAATATAGCAGTGATGATGAGAGAAACACTGTTATCTTAATTAGATAGAATGACATTTTTTAGTTGCGAATTTTCACACAAAAAGGAAGAGAATGATAAAAAAAGAATAACATAATTCTAATTCTTCACAGAAATACATGATATATTACCATATCATTTGAAGTCACTTCCTTAATTGTCTGACTTTCTTAATCTTGTTCACTAGATCTGCAAGAAGAGCTGGAGGAAATAGAGACTCAATCTCTTTTACCAAATCAAGTAGGATTCTCCGACGAAAAGCTTTTTGTTTTGATGATGGGAGAGATTTTGGTTTTCTTGGTGCAGGTGGGCATTGAGCATGACAGGAGTTTTGTGATCCAAAGAAGTTGGAGACTTGAACCTGTTACGATCCCACATTGGAAAATAAATGAATATCTTGAAGGGTTTATATGGACCTAGGCTCTCCCACCTCAATAGCTAGCTTTTGGGGTGTGATTCTCCAAAGGTCCATATCAATTGGTATCAGAACCAGCCCCACCCTTGGTGGGACCAACACTCGGAGTGGTGGCTCACGGAGTGGTGGCCTGGACCCAAAAAAAGAAAAAAGGGTGCCAGCCGTGACCAACGAGGACGTTGATCTTCCAAGTGTGGTGGTTTGTTACGATCCCACATTAAAAAATAAATGACCTTCTTGAAGGGTTTATATGGATCTAAGCTCTCTCACCCTGTAGTTCTCCAAAGGTCCACATCATAACCCATCAATATTGTTTTGATTTTCACTATTTTTATGAACCTTGAATTCTCCTGATGAAGATGGCAACTTTAACTCCAATGGAGACATCAGCAACTTGCATTTGTCTTCTTCTTCTTTTTCTTGCTGCTGATCTTGTTCTTCTTTTACTCTCTCTTCTTTTTGTTGTTGAGGCTTATCATAAACATTTTGAAAAGGTGCAATTTGACACTGATCTTCTTGAAACTCTAAAGGAGGTCTAACCAAGAAACTGAATTCTATAATACTGCTTAGATCTTTCTCTGACAGAAACATCTCAGGATTGGACACATCCATGAATGAAAATGGTTTTAATTTTGAGTACATGAGAGAGTAAGATCAGAGACTGAGAGAAATTAACCAAGAAGTGATGAAAGACAAATAAAGATTAGAGACGATCAGCTAATGCAATCAAACAGAAAAAACACAAATACTAGCCTAAACCATGCGAGGCATGAAAAGCCTAGAAGAGAATAAAAAAGCCTGAATTGATGTAGGGAACGAAAATGCCAAATAGTTTAATTCATCACATCACCAATCAAACCATATTTCTTGATTATTCACTCGCAGCTTCTCTTTGGAGTTTAGGTTTCCGATGAGAAAGAGAGAGGGAGAGAGGCTTTGACAACCCACACGAATCTTTCTCTTTCGGCCTATCTCTATAAAAAGTGTTTTTCTAGCTTAGCTCTCGCACACTTTGTTCTTGAGAGGGTGAAGTCTCTTTCACTCTTATAAAAGCGTCAACCATTTAACTAACTATATAAAATCTCGTTTAATTAAGCAATCGTCTTTTCCTAATCTCTCTACGAACTTTGATGCATCAATGCTTGTGGTTTAATACAGGCCGGAAGAGGATAAGCCATTTGATGTAACTATTACAACATTAATTAATTCATGGTTTTTAGCTCTAGCAAGGATCATTTTCCTGCAAGGTTTTTCCATGATTTAGAGTAAAAAATAAAAAATAACTAAAAACAAAAGATAATCAATAAGGATCTCTTGGAAATTAATGCCTTTATGGGGTCGCTTGCATTGGCCGCAAGGAGACATTGTCGAGTGTCTGGTTTAGCTGTGTAGGCCATGCTTGAGTTCCACTCTTTGAATTTGTTGATGCTTTTGGATCTCTTCCCAAGGAGGCTGCCAGAATGAATGGGGGGGGTTTAATTGAGGTCGTATACGCTTTTTTACTTGCGTCGCATTTATCATGATTGAGGACGTAACAAATGTTATCGCAGTCAATTGCGATGAATATCGATGAAAAAAATAGTCAAAACTGCAAAATAACGATCATAATATCACGTTGCAGTCACAATTTAAATCCTGATTCTAAATGATGGTCAAGAAAACCTGGAATATTTCTCTAGCAATATCATTGCCATTGATTTTACTTTGCTTTCTTAATGGCCTTTCAATAATCATAATTGAAGTGATAATTATATGATATGCAAGAGCATTATTTTTTTTATACAAATGAGATCGCATGTAGGAATATAAAAAGAGATTGCAGATATTGGGATTCGAATTTCAAACTTGTTGGATGTTACTTTTAAGAGTGGTTGCATGAACCAACTTGGATAAATCTCAAATTCATAGCAAGTGCATTATGAGATTATGTTATGTATGATTGATCCCAATTATAACATAAATGTGTTTTACAAAATTATATGTATATATAGAGAGTAGACAAAATGGAGAACCAAAAATTATATATGCTCTTTAGAGAATTTTACTTTATGCAAAAAATTTCTTATACATTTTTGTTACAACATATCTCAAAATAATTTGCTTCTATCAACCAAATAACAATTAGTTAAAGGGTGATTATTACCTATAATAAAATTTGAGATGGAATCTTAATTAATGGATTGAGGAGAGAGGAAACTAAATCAAGGTAGAAATATTATTGACATTTGGCTTAATTAAGATATTAGAAATGGTTAATTACAAGACAAAGCAATTTAACAATAATTTCTCAAAATCATAATCCAAATAAAACAATTCAAATTTCAATATCTGTAATTTTTTTCTATTTTTAAGTCTTGGCTAAAACAAAATAGTAATAATATAAAAAAAACTATTTAAGATGGATGGGAAACCGATTTTACCGGTTTGCAGCGCTGTTGAAGGAGCATGTAACCGAAGGACCCGGTAAAAAAGTTTTCCATTCGCGTTTTAAATTTCAAAAAGTTTATCATTTTTCACATGCCATTTTCTTTTATCTTTTGGGATCATCTTTCTCTGGTTTTCCATTTGCTTTTGCGCAGGTGATTTCTCTTTCGCTACTGTTTGGTTCCTGAGAATTTTTTGGAAAAAAGAAGACAAGAAACGAAGATTTTAGATTCCCGTTTTATTATACAATAACATAAATTGTTGATTTTCGATCTGATTTTGCTTAGCATTGTGATAATTTTGTAGGAATTGTATGTATCCGTTCTCAGTTTAATTGATTTAATGGTTCTTGTTTGGAATCTATAATTTGTGATTCTTTAGCTTCTAATGATTGGATCTACGATGGTTTATGGTTTCATTTTCATTATGTTTCATGAATTAGCTTTTTTTTTTTTTTTTTTTGTGTGTGTTTCTAATTTTTTATCAACCAAAAAGATTAAAGAAAATGAGAATGTATGATTATATGAAGGGATTCTGTTCTCTAATTCAATAATAGTAGCTTTTGACCAAATTGTTTGTGATGGATTGTTTATATGTGGATTAGGAATTTTATCACAAATTTTATTTTGCATATATCTTTCCAGTCTCCCGGTGAATGGGGATGATTTGGTGTTATATATTTTCTCATAAATGATTCAAAATATCAAATCATGCTTGTTGAATTGTGGACTGCTTCCCCTATTGTTGCGATGTTGATCTAATTCTGATGTTCATTTCAGCTAGTGAAACAAGATGGCAGATGGTGAGGATATTCAGCCACTTGTCTGCGATAATGGAACTGGAATGGTTAAGGTATCGATTTAGGATACTCTTTTCTTTCATAATTTTATGAATGATCTGGTGTTCTAAGCTGTTGGTTTTAGATTTATATATGAAATATGATCTTTTTCAATGATGCATTTTGCTCTTTTTAGGCTGGATTTGCTGGTGATGATGCTCCAAGGGCCGTGTTCCCTAGCATTGTAGGTCGTCCACGTCACACGGGTGTGATGGTTGGCATGGGTCAGAAAGATGCATATGTTGGGGATGAGGCTCAGTCCAAGCGTGGTATTCTAACTCTTAAATACCCTATTGAACATGGTATTGTCAACAACTGGGATGATATGGAAAAGATATGGCATCATACATTCTACAATGAACTCCGTGTGGCTCCAGAAGAACACCCGGTTCTTCTCACTGAGGCACCTCTGAACCCGAAAGCCAATCGTGAGAAAATGACCCAAATCATGTTTGAGACCTTCAATGCTCCGGCCATGTATGTCGCTATCCAGGCTGTTCTCTCCCTCTATGCCAGTGGCCGTACAACTGGTATGCAATTGACTACTCTCAATCTCACGGATAGAACTTGAGTTAAACAATCTCAAAAGTCAAAATTTGCACTTTGGTTCAAGACATTCTTAACATCCTGAAGGATTTTGTTTGTGGATTAAGTAGTGAAAAATGTAAAGTGACCTCAAGTTGGTTGCCATTTCTACCCATTGTCTTGTTTTTATTGATTTTGTGTTCATTTAGTGATTTTCATAATGATTATAAAGTCTTCCTGATTCAACACCAATAACTTATAGTTAGAAACTAGGATCCGTATCTTTGTAACTTATGTTTACTCTGCTCATTTTTTATATACTAACTGTTCTCTACAATACTTTATGCAGGCATCGTTCTGGACTCTGGAGATGGTGTGAGCCATACTGTCCCCATTTATGAGGGATATGCCCTCCCGCATGCCATCCTCCGTCTTGACCTAGCAGGTCGAGACCTTACTGATGCCCTTATGAAAATCTTGACTGAGCGTGGTTATTCGTTTACCACTACAGCTGAGCGTGAAATTGTGAGGGACGTGAAAGAGAAACTGGCATATATTGCACTTGACTACGAGCAAGAGCTCGAAACTGCCAAAACTAGTTCTTCCGTTGAGAAGAGCTATGAGTTGCCTGATGGCCAGGTGATCACCATTGGTGCTGAGCGTTTCCGATGCCCAGAAGTCCTTTTCCAACCTTCCATGATTGGAATGGAAGCTTCTGGCATTCATGAAACCACATACAATTCTATCATGAAGTGTGATGTTGATATCAGGAAGGATTTGTATGGAAACATTGTTCTCAGTGGTGGAACTACCATGTTCCCGGGAATTGCTGACAGAATGAGCAAGGAAATCACTGCCTTGGCCCCAAGCAGCATGAAAATTAAGGTGGTGGCTCCACCTGAAAGGAAATACAGTGTCTGGATTGGAGGCTCCATCTTAGCATCTCTCAGTACTTTCCAGCAGGTATTATCTACTTCTGATGCTGACTACATGTACTTGCTGTTAATGACAAATTGACAATTCCATTCACATTACAAACTCCATGCTTTTACCATTCATATTAAAGTGCTTTATAATTTTATTGTTTAGGAGGGGAATTTAGGACATATCCTTGTTACTTTTAGTATTTTCTTTCCATTATAAATGAGACCTAGGTTGAGGAAGTTAGCTTCTTCTGCTTCTCGAAGAAGGCACTTTGCCAGAAATAGTTTGGTTACACATTTGAAGATTTGGCAATATTGGACACGACATGAAAAAAAGCACGAACACGACACGAAGGTCTCAAAATCTATATAATACGAATTATTAACGTATCAAAATTTATATAAATATAAAATACCTTAAACACGATTATGACACGACAAAATACACGAACAAGACACAGATATATGAATTGCCAGGTCTGATTACAGTATTCGTATATTTTCCTTCTTGTTTCTCATTTTCACTCAGTAACTAGTAAGCTTCATACACATAGTAATGACATTTACTCATTGTGATTGTGATTGTGATTGGGATGCAGATGTGGATTGCTAAGGCTGAGTATGATGAATCCGGCCCATCTATTGTGCACAGGAAGTGCTTCTAATTCTTCAGAATGCAAGAGGCCTAAAAGTAATGTCTTGATTTTTGGCAAAACAATTTCAGCATGCAAAATTTTGATCTATGCTGTTTCTCTTAAATCATCTTTTTTTTTAATTCAATTTCTCTTATTTTCTTAATGTTCATATTGTCGAAACAATGAATTGTAAGCTTTGCTTGGTAGAAAAGATGAAAAAGTATAAGTACGAAAACTTGTTCATTTAATCTATGTTGCTCAGACTCTTCATTTTTCTTGAAGTACTCGTGTCTGATATGATCTTCCAAGAACCCTCCAAATACATAGAAATCTTAGAAAAAATTGAACATACCCGTGTCGGATACATACTCGTGTCCGACACTTACATCCGAGTCCGAGTAACATAGAATCTAATGATTAAGCTACAGGCTACAATATAGGAAAATGGTTATACTGACATTTTAATCATTGGATTAACAATTTTTTCATCCTTCTTATCAGGCAAAGCCTAAGGGACGATGGAGATGATGATAGAGTTCAAATTCATTGGTTTTAATTTTCCCTTTGCAGTTCTTGAACGAAATCAAATGCCATGCCATTGCCAACGTATTTATGATTATTGTGAATTCTCTAGCTTCTCCATTCTCTCTTGTATCCTGAGTGACATTTTTAACTCTCCACTCAGAGTTATTCTTTTAACTTTTATTTTTTTAAAATTCTAATTGGAATAATAATGGGGTTTGAATCACAAATAATAATGATGGGATTGTCATTTTTATTATATTTTTTTTACAAGTGTGTTTTGTCTCGGATAAAAAATAAATAAAAGATTATTATTTATTTTATATATATTTATTTAAGAAACAAAAGAAAAAGAGAGAGAAAAATTAACTATGAGACATGCAATCATTCTAAAATCTTTTTTGTTTCGTAAAAAATAATTTTTATATCTTTTTGTATTTGTTTCATAGAAAATAATTTGGACAATATAGAATAAATTTTGGGTCAATAAAAAATTAATTTTTTTATTTAAAATTATGTTTATTTTTAAAGTATAAAATATTTTTCAAAACTGTGAAAAAAGTTTGAACATTCTAATATTCTATTCAAATCAAGATATTCTAATGTCATTATAAGAAAGTAGGGGTATTCGAATGTCTTGATTTAGACATTTGAATGCCACATATTGTTAAAAAAAAATTATCTAATTGTAAAAATATTTTTATATAATTATTTAAATAATAAAAAATTTTAAAATTTTAAAAAATAAATTTATTTTTTATAAATTATTTATTTTGAAATAAATGGATAATAAAATGAAACTTTTCAAACACACTAGAAAAATGCCCGCGTTTCGTTGCGGATATGTTATCGGATTTAAATTGATATTTTGTAATAAATTTGAAAGATAAAAAAGTATGAGAAGTGAAGATAAATTTAAAAAATAATAACTTCTATCATTATACGACACCTGATATAAAATTAAAAGTTATTTGATATGATCAATTAGATCCGATAATTTTGGACAAAACATAATTATACGATACAAATATAACATGAAAAAATAATTAAAACACGACACGAAAAATAAAATGAACATGATACAAATACATGAACGTGTCAAAATCTACATAAAACAAATTATTAACGTGTCAAGTTTATATAAATATATAATAGCTTGAATACGATTATGACAAAAAATAACACGAACAAGACGACACGTGACACAAATTTGGGAGTTATTTGAATAGTATCAATTAGAGTTGACAATTTCGGACACAACATGATTATACGATATGAACAGAACATGAAAAAAATAATTAAAACACGACACGAAAAATAACATTAACACGATACAAATACCGGAACGTATCAAAATTTACATAAAACCAACTATTAACATGTAAAAAATAATATAAATTTATAATATTTTAAACACGCGATAAAATAACACAAACACGTTACGAACATACATATTTTTCTCTCTAAATTTAACCATTATGACAAATTATGCAAAATATGAAATGAATTGATTCATGACACGTATACATAAAAAAATTTCTAAATTGAATCACAATGATAAACTATGCAAAATATTTGGATTAATTGAAAACGACACGAATATAACATGAAAAAAATAATTAAAATACGACACGAAGGATAACATGAATACAAAACAAATACACGAAAGTCTCAAAATTTACATAAAACTAATTATTAGCATGCAAAATTTTATATAAATTTATAATACTTTGAACACACGAACACGACATGAATGTGTCAAAATCTACATTAAACGAATTACTAATTTGTACAAATTATATAAATTTATAAAACTTTAAACAAACGAAAAAATAACATAAACACAAATACTTTGAACACACGAAAAAATAACACAAATATGACACATAAAATAACATGAACACGACACAAAATATTTGAAACCGAAATGATTTGAAACTGAATAAATCCGAATTCGAAAAGGTACGAATCCGAAAAGACTTAAACTCAATATGATCCGAATCCGAAATAATCCGAGATCCAAAATATCTCACGAGTATTAATCAAAAGATAAAGCAAACACAAAAAATATTATAAAATGACCTAATTAATCCTTAAATCATATGGCAAAAATTTGAATACCATAATTACCCTTCAAACTATAGTTAATGACGTAGTTTATGTGATATATGGATGGTGTTTTAAAATCATAAAATTTCTGCCTTCATGCATTTGGAGATAAATTTTATAGATAGTTATAAATCACTAATCAATAGAGCAAATACCCAAAAGACACCTAAAAAAAAAAGTATGAATGTCATGCGACACTTTCCTCACCAAAGCTGTAACCAGCAGACCAAATGCCCAATAAAACCAATTAAAAATGATGAATGACATTGCTGGGTTGTCAAGCTTGAGTGATTTCAATTTTCCTAATCAAAGCTTACCATTGAATCTTGGGATAGTTTTTAAAGTTTGTAATAATAGATAATTTGATCTTATCCTTCACATACTCCCACATATAAGTGAAATTTTTAACTTTTTTTTTGTCCATAATAAGTGAGAAATTGAGTAAAGACTTGGTAGACCTAGAAATTGACCTTGATGCTGATTGTATAAATAATATTTTTATTCATGTATATAAAGAATGATTTTATTGGATTTTGATGATGTTAAATATTCAATTTAAAATTAATTGGTGATAAATGAAGAGATTCAATTTGAATATAAACCACAAACAATCCAAAACTTAACCAATATGGATAACTTCACTTTAACATATTATATGAATGGATCAATTACAATTAAGTAGAGTTTAGACCTTTAATTAAAAATAATAATAATAATGGACCGTTTTGAAATCATTATTAATCCAAAACACTACTTTAGGTTTTAGATTTTATTTCTTTGTTAACTGCTTTCATTTTCACTTACCTACTTCATTAGTGAAAAAGAGATTAATTTTTCAATTATATCTTGTTGATGGTATAAACTATAAATCAAACATCTTGTTTTTCTTTTCTTTTTTCTTTTGCTATTTCCAAAAAAAAATTCTCTGTTTTCCCACTTTTTGGTTCGTTTTCCCTTTTTCCTTCTTTTATTTCGGTAAAACAAGCCAACTTTTTTACTTCAAAATGCCACATCGTTTATCCCGTACTAGACATGTCCGTGGGATAATTAGCTCGGTCTGAATATAATTTTTCATGATTTAGATTGATTCTGTTCAATTCGATCCAAATCATTATTTAAATTTTAAAATATTATTATTTTATTTAAATTTAATTATAAAATATATAAATATTAATAAAAAATAAATTTTTAAATTTTTTATTAATAAATAAATAATGGTCTAGATTCGCGGATCAATCCAAACCCATCCAAAATCGGATATAAGCAAAAAAATTTATACCCAACTCTGCCTGTAAACAAATCTATGCCATTTGTCTTATTTTATCACATCAATATGTCATGGGTATATTCTTTTTTCACGTCACCGTTTCACGTACTTGCTAGTAATGTCGGATACTAAATAATATTTTTAATTAAATTTTTTTATTTAAAAACTTATGCTTATAATTATAATAAATTATATTATTATCTACACGCTAAAATAATAGGGGTTTAATTTCATTTTTCACTAAAAGTTATGAATATATTTTAGCATTAAACCTTTTAAAATAATATTTCTTTAAATATTTGTCATCTTATTCATCCAAATAAAGTTAAGTAAGCAATTTTTTTTATATAAATTTTTCCATCCAACTAAAAATTTTAAAATAAAAATTAATTATAATAAAATAAAAATTCATACCTTTAAATTCAATAATTTATTTTAATTTTTAAAATAAAATTTGAGTACTTATTTAATATTATTTTATATTCCCAAAAAGAAAAAAAAAAAAAAAAAGCTAGTAAAGTCTATAACAAAAGCAATGAGGCGTAACGGTAAACAAATAGTACTAAATACTAATTTATTTATTTTTTCTCAAAGTTGCAAATATTCATCTCATTCACCTCAATAATTCAATAAATAAATTTTCTTCTTAGTCCAACTAATCCTCTCTCTCTCTAATCAAGTTAGCAAAAAAGTCAAGCCTCCACCCTTCATTCGCAGAAACTATAACTTAGAAAAAAAAAGAAGAGAAAAGAAAATTAAAAATCTCACTTTCTTCATCCCAATTACGAAAACATAGTCAAATGAAAAGACTCCTTTGAGGCGGAAAAACCACTGAACTTCTCTTCTTTATCAAACAAAATGGAGCTCCTTAACCCGGCTCACCAGGACCCTACCCGAGACTCAATTTCAGGGTTTTATTTTAGGCGCCGAGTTGATCGTCCGGCGAGTACCCAGTTCCCGGAAATAGCAGAGGAAACTGGAGGCTTTGGCGCTGGGGAAAAAGACGAAGTTTTTGTAGCAGTTGGGAAGTCGGTTGAGAAAGCGGTTAATTTATTACATTGGACGTTGAGCCGGTTTGGCGGTAAAGATATTTGTTTGCTCCATGTTCACCAGCCTTCTCCACTGATCCCCACTTTATGTAAAAGCTCTCTCTCTCTCTGACTGTCTGGATAGAATTTTGTTTTATGTTATAACATTTTCGGGCATAGTTAGCTAATGGGTGTTTTGGTTTTTCTCTGTTTTTTGTATGTCTTTGGTGAAGATCATCGTTTTCTTCAAATGGAAAATGTTTTGTTTTTTTCAATTATGCTTTGGGGGTTTTTTTTTTATATTTTATTTTATTAAGAAAAGTAAAAATAAAAGTAGAAAACGCCAAGAAGAAGGAATGGGTTCTCAAAGACAATGGAGAAGTTGTAAAGTACGTGTAAAATGGACTAATTTGAGGTGAACTTAATAAACGTTAACTTCTGGATATTCGTTGTTAAACTAAATGTAATCCATGGTACTTGTTGGATTCAGAATTCAGATCTCTTTTTCTCGAGCAGTCTAATAATTAATTTGTTTCATCGTTAACTTCTGGGTATTCGTTGGTACTTGTTGGATTCAGAGTTTAGATCTCTTTTTCTCGGGCAGTCTAATAAGTAGCTTGTTTCATGAAAAGTTGTTGTTAATTATATGTTATTGGTGGTTATAATTTGGCAGTGGGGAAACTACCGGCAAGTCAAGCCAATGGTCAAGTCGTTTCTGCATATAGAAGGGAGGAGAAGGAAGTGTTGAAGAAGCTTTTAGAAAATTACTTGAGTGTTTGCCGAAAATTAAAGGTGTGGTATCTCTATCTATTCTAGGCCAGCAGATTTTTTAATTTCTGGCTTCATTATGGATATTAGAGTCTACAATCTGTAGCTTATGAGTTATGACATATATGCATGTGCAGATTTATTATGATTGAGATGGGATTTTCTAGACATAAGAAATTTGGATGTTTTGCTTCATCAGAACCTTCTATCATCTGTCACTTTCATATGATTATAGGTTTAATCTTATGAAGAAAATTCAGATATCTTTGCTCTGTTCCATGATTTAGTGGCTTTATCTTCGAAGAATTCACTTTGCAGGTGAAGATAAGCATTATTACCATTGAAGCTGACCAGGTTCATCAAGGAATTGTAGAACTGGTTAACAGACACAGTATTAGGAACCTTGTTATGGGAGCCATACCAGAAAAGTAAGTACTCCTGTCAAAAAATTGAATGTTCACCTTTCCATTTTGATATATTTCAAATTGTGTCTGCTTTTCTTTTTTTAATGTCCAAGACTCTTCCTTTTTCTGCATTTCATATTTTACTTTTTGTCATTAGGAACTATAGAACATTTATATTGCATGTTAAGTCTAATATGGAGATTTAATTTTTGGGATAGCACAAGTGTTTATCAACCATTTCATCTCTCCTCCCATTTGGAACAAATAATAGATCACTTAAGTTCTGTTCCCATTGTATGCCTAAGAATCTTCACCCTTGTCTTTTAGATCTGTTCTTTTCCAATTTCACCATAATGGTTTAATACAGTTGCGTGAGGATGAAAAAGAGCTCCAGCAAAGCAAGTTATGCTGCCAGAAATGCTCCCTGCTTCTGTGATATATGGTTTATCAACAAAGGGAAGCTTGTGTGGACGAGGGAAGCCTCCGAAGACCCAAGTTCTTTACCACCAGTTGGTCAAGCGGCTGCTACTGCACAAATGCTGAGGTCTAATTCACTAACACACAGTAAGGATGATTCTTTAGTCCACCCAGAAAATCTTCATTCTAAATCTTCTAGATGTATAACATTTGTTGCAACTACCCAATTGACCGAGAGTGAACCAGCTCCGATGGATGTGTCTCTTTCACCCAGATTATCTAGTTTTGCCACTAGATATTCTCCCAACTATTATCAGAGTTTGTCTAGCCCAAGTTGTACTACCGGCTCCGAATGTGCTTTTTCCGAAATGAGATTGTCTTTAGATTCTTATTCAAAGGATGAGGATGAAAGTCTATACAGTCGGCTCAGAGAAGCGAGCATGGAAGCTAAGGCATCAAGGAATGAAGCATTAGCAGAGTCATTGAAATGCCAAAAATTGGAATCAAAAGCTATGGAAGCTATCAACAAGGTAGGTATCCTTACTTCATTGGAGGGATTTTGGTTTGTGTATCTTGCAGTTCATCATTTCAATCAAGCAGGTGAATTTATGGAATCCTTTGGAGTGCGTTTCACTTGTATCATAGCAGTTTCATATTGTTGATATTTCATATTATGGTATTAATAGACTTAACTGAAAGTAAAGAGAACTTGGAATCAAAATGCAGCTCTTTTTATCTGAGCTTCTTAGCATGTTCTGGATCTTTTTTCTGTTGTCTTTCAGCAATGAAAGGAAAAGTATTAGTGAAGATTTAAAATCAATTTTGATGTAAAATATTAGCTGATCTGTTTACAGAGTTTTTAGTGGATTCTAATTAATGGCAACACATGATGATAATGAAGGTGATATGAGTATGGTTAAAGTTTTGGATTTCTTTGGTGTTCTTCTAAATGTATTCTTTTCAGCTCAAAGATTTTGAATCTGCCCGTGTTCATGAAGACAAACTTAGAAAGGAAGCTGAGGAAGCCCTTAGAACTACTATGCAAGAACAAGAAAAGCTCATTAAAGAGAAAGAAGAAGTAACAAAAGAGCTACAGAGGACCATGAGAAATGTTGCCCTACTAAACAGTCGTGCAGAAGAAGCAAATCGTAAGCATGATGAAGCTGCTGGAGAATTTAAACTTATCCAAGCATCCATTGCAACTTTGCTACAGGAAAAGCAGAGAATCAGACAGCAAAAACTGGAAGCTGTTCGCTGGTTAGAACGTTGGAGAAGTCGCGGGCATGCTGGAGCTGCTACTTGTAATGGTTTCATTGGGCTTGTTGAAGATTTGCCTGAGTTAGCTGAATTTTCATTGGCAGATGTCCAAACTGCAACATGCAATTTTTCTGAGAGCTTCAAAATTGGGAAGGGAGGACATGGTTGTGTTTACAAGGGGGAAATGTTGGGTAGAACTGTTGCTATAAAGAAGCTGTATCCACATAACATGCAAGGGCAATCAGAGTTTCAACAGGAGGTTGGCATTTCTCTCTCTCTCTCTAGCAGTATAATTGTTTTCTCTATCACAATAGAAACAAGTTTGTATTGATTTTCTTCTGTGCCACTGCTTCAGCAATTGCGTATTCTTTATTTTCTTCTCTCCCACATGTGCATGGGTTAGTTTACACCTTGATGTAAAACCAAATTTATAAAATTTGTCTGCCTTTGAGAAGACTGCCTACCTGTCTACTAGTCTATGAGTTTTAGTTTTGTCATTTCATTTACTAGTATACAGTTGTAATTTTCTGTGTAATAATATGTTTGTACATTTGTGGTGCAGGCTCAAGTTCTCAGCAAATTACAACATCCTCATCTGGTGACTTTGCTTGGTGTATGCCCTGAAGCCTGGTCCCTAGTATACGAATACTTGCCCAAAGGAAGTCTCCAAGACCGGCTTTTCAGGAAAACAAGTGTTTCTCCCTTGACCTGGAAGACCCGAGCACGGATAGTTGCTGAAATCTCTAGTGCTCTTTGCTTTTTGCACTCTACAAAACCTGAAAAGATAGTCCATGGCGATTTGAAGCCTGAAAACATTCTTCTTGATTCAGAATTAAGCTGCAAGATATGTGATTTTGGTATCTCGAGGTTGGTAACAGAGGATACTCTCTATTGCCCAAGTTTCCATTGTAGTAATGAGCCAAAGGGTGCTTTTCCATATTCAGATCCAGAGTTTCAGAGGATTGGAGTCCTGACTACCAAGTCTGATATTTATGCCTTTGGGTTGATCATTCTACAGATACTCACTGGGAGGCCACCAGTTGGGTTAGCAGGTGAGGTGCGAAAAGCTGTGTCATGTGGTAAATTAGCATCAATTCTGGATACATCAGCTGGAGAATGGCCTATGTTTGTGGCAAGGCGATTGGCGGATCTGGGGCTGCAATGCTGTGAGTTGTACGGTAGGGAACGGCCTGATCTAAAACCATCTCTGGTGAGGGAACTGGGGCAGTTGCACGTCTCCGAGGAGCGTCCAGTGCCATCTTTCTTTTTGTGCCCCATCCTTCAGGTAAATTGTCTTCTAGTTCATATATGACTACATTGGACTATTTCAATACTCATTGATGACAATGTCACTTAAATAAAGTGATTTGCCAATGAGCTAATCGTGTCAATTGAGCTGCTTTTGAAAGCTATGTTACTCGGACTCGGGTGTGAGTGTCGGATACGGGTATGTGTCCGACACGGGTATGTTCAGTTTTTCCAAGTTTTTTCATCTATTTGGAAGGTCCTTGGAGAGTCATATCTCCATACCCATGTCCGAATATGTGTCGGACACGGGTGTCGAACATGGGTACTTTGAGAAAAATGAGTCGGAACAACATAGTTTGACAGTTCCCTTGAAACTCTTTACTGCCTAAGCTGCTTTAAGCCTAATTGTAATTCAGGACTCTGACATTTGTGGTGCAAGGCTGCTTAACATCTTATAGGTGTGACTATGTCATGCGGTACGTCCCAAATCTAATGTTTCTTTTTTTTCCAGGAAATAATGCATGACCCTCAAGTGGCAGCAGATGGATTCACATATGAAGGAGAAGCCTTGCGCGGCTGGTTGGAAAACGGCCGTGAAACTTCACCGATGACCAATTTGAAATTGAGTCACTTGCATCTTATTCCTAACCACGCGATACATCAGGCAATTCAAGACTGGCTTTGCAAAGCTTGAATTCTCTTTCTATTCCGTGCATGTGTTACGGGGCCATTACCCTTTTCCCGCGAACGTGACACGTGTATGTAGCATATCACCTTCAATTACTATTCACATGTTATTAGTGTGTAGCACTAGCATCCTAGCTTCACCATTGCAGATCATGCAATGAATATGATAGGGGGATTAGTTTTAGCTGATTTCTTTACCATCAAGTTAGGTTTCATGTATCATAGTTGTGAACCAAGTAACCCAACCTAAAACATAGGCATTGACCAAATTTAGAACTGAGGGTGTGATGTACATGCAAAAGATGGATTCTAATAATCTATGTTACTCGGACTCGAGAGTCAGTGTCGGATACGGGTATGTGTTTGACACGGGTATGTTCAATTTTTTTTAAAGTTTTTTCATATATTTGGAAGATCATTTTTTCATACCCATGTCCGAATATGTGTCAGGCACGGGTATTTCAGAAAAAATGAAGAGTCGGAGTAACATAGCTAATAATCTCTCTGTTTGGGATAGAGAAGCACTTGGGAGCAGCTATCATGATAGAAAGTTCATTTTACTTTGTACAATCAATCATCAATACAACTATAAAGTGAAAATTTTAGGTTATTTATGGCTTTGTAGATTTCAATTTTTGTAAACTATTGAAGGAAAGGAAGCTGATTCAGATAGATGCATCAATCATATATGTTCATATGTTTTCAATCACTAGCATTTTCTGAAGTTGATTGTTGAATTAAACATACAAATTTCATTTTTTTATTCCTCAAAATAGAATTTTTTTTTTTTTTTTTACAAATTTCTATTTAGATATATGGCTTCAAGAACAAGAAACCATAGCTGCTTAATTGACTGCAAATTTACATCTGGTAGGATTTCAGGTAAAAACCTTGTAGTATAACTTAAGAATCTGCAGAATCTGTCAACATTATTGAAGAATTCCATCTCTAGCAAGGAGCATTGAGGAAGTAGTTTGATTCTCAATGCTGTAAAAAGGGTGATCATTTTCTATCAAAATTCCTGCCCTCAGTTCATTGTTCTCACTGCCCAAAAGTGGATTAAAATCCCCAGTTATGAAATTCCTCCTTGATGGGAGCCATGTTTTCTTTGAAACTTGTTTGAACTTCAGTTAATGGTTATTCGATTCGGTTAATTGAATTTCAGTAACTTTTTTGTAATTTGATTCGATTAACGGTTAAAAAAAAAATAAAATTTCAGTTAATGATTATTCAGTTTGGTTATTAACCGAACGGATGGAATGCACAACTCTTATTCAGTTTGATTATTAATCGAACCGATCGAATGAAAAATTCTAAACGGAAGAACCTCACCATTCCAATCAAACATTCTATCAAATGTGTTTGATGAAAAATTAGGAATTTGGTATACAATGGAAAAATCTCATTGTATTATGGGTTCTTCAATAACGATTGTTATGAAATATGTGTCCGACATTTCATTATAAAAGTGGACATAATTATTTTGACTGTTGTAGTTAGAAAACGAAGACAAAAAAGAAGAAAACACGAGTTCGAAGTTTGGTTTATTATTTTTTATATTTTTATCTATATATCAACTCCTTATCCTCGTTTGGTTTTTCTTTTTTAATCTTTTATTTTGAATACTCAACATCTTTTGAACAACATTAATCTTTTAAATTGTTTGAACTTGAGTTGGATATTATTCAAGATAAAGATGAAAATCTGGTTAGTAAAATAGACAAAAATCTACAGGTTGATATTGGTGTTCAACCTCAAGTTTTGGCTATTATGAAATTAGTACTTTTGGCATAAAAATGAATTTTAAAAATATTATTTTATTTAAATATTAATACAATGATATAAATAATATTTTAAATATGAATAATTTATATAAAATTTTATTATCCGCATATCTCTATATTCTTATTATTTTAAACATATATTGTTTTTGAAATTTCAATTTCTTCTAATATTTTTTCACAATAATATCAAACACTTAAAAAAATTTAAATTATAATTTTTTACCACACTTTTTAAACTCATTTTTTACCCAAAATTTTTCTAACTTAATTTTTTTTTTTTAACAGAAACCTTAACAAAGTCTCTCAAACTGCAGTAACTACCAGACAAGTACTCAGTTGAGCTTGATCTCCCTGGTACACTGTCCTTTTTTTTTAGGTGAATAGTATATTTTATCGTAATTTTAATATTAAATAAATAATTTTTTTATAATTAAAATTATAATTTGATAATTTAAAAAAATAAATTGATGTTTTTACAGTTTAAAACTAATTGTTAAATAAAATAATATTAGCATTTACAAATTTTTAAATTTTTATTATTTTAAATATAATTTTTTAATATTTCAATTCCTTTCACAATAATATCAAATATTTAAAAAAATTTAAATCATATTTTTTTATTTTTTGCAGTACTATTTAAACATATTTTTTTTCACGATAATACTAAACTAGTATTCAATCTCGTATCTCAAGTGTAGAAAATCCTGGGACCAGACCCGACCCGACCAGAATCCCCCACCGTCTATGCCTTCTGTCATCCACTTTCCCTTACAGCAATGCAATGACATTAAAAGAAAAAACAAAAATCTAGCAAAGACGCCATTAAAGTCAAATATGTTAGATTTTTTCTCTTTCTCTCTCTGCAGTTTTCTTGTAAAATGCATGCATTTCTCTTTTTACTAAAATGCCCCCCAGGCCCCCACCTCAGCTTCTTCTTGTCCCTCCCTCTTTCCTAAAACAGCCAAAACAGCCATTCTTTAAAAAAGGAAAACTGGTGGTGCTGGAAAGCTGAAAGCTCTGAGAAGTCAGGATTTTTTTAAGTGAAAAGTTTGGATCTTTATAGCTTCATAAATAAAAGAAGAACAAAAAAGGTATTGAATTTGGAAGATTCAATCCCAATTTTTTCATCTTTGCCTTGTGCTAAGCTTTGTTTGATACGGTCAAAAGAAAAATTTTAAAAAATAAATTTTTTTTTTATTAATATATTTGGTAAAAAAGATAAAAAAAAATGTAATTTTATTTTCATCATTCATTATTTGATAGAATTGAAAAATAAAAATAAAAAATATATTATTTTAGCATTATACTTATTATAAGTTAAGATGATTTACATAATTTTTATTTATTTTCTTTCAATTTAAAGTGATTTTTTTTGGTTAATAAATATGAAAAATAATAATCTTTCATGTATTCTTTCTTTTTCATTTTTCTTTTATCAAACACACTCAAAATTTTTTTTTTCTTTTTTTTTCATTCCTCCTTTTATCCTTCCAATTTTTTACTATACCAAACACAGCCTTAATCTGACTGAATTCTAAAGACCAAGATTTTTTTCATGCATTAAATAACAATATTCATGAAAAATCTATTAATTATTCAATTGATACAATGCAGAAATTCGTAAATTCCATTAATTACCAAAATTAAAAGCTTTACATTTTACAAAATTCCATGAAGGAAAAAAAATGGCTTCTTTTGTAGCCAATAATTCAATTTATCGTGTAAAAGACTAAAAGGAAAAAACCCAAAAATAAAATCATTAATTTAGATTAAAAAAACAATTAAGCTTCAAGCTCATACCACTAGATACAATCCTATACAACACAGAGCAACAATGCAGCTCTGCACTCGATATATCTCACCGTCCGATTTCATCTCTTCATGAAACCCCGGAGGTGACGAAATATGTGAAGATGGACCACTTAACCCAGGTGAATTCTCCGGTGATGGAGATTTTTCCGGCGGCTGAACCGTTGTCCCCACCACCGCATTCCCTGATTTCGCCGTTAACCCCGCCGGATCTTTCCCAAAAATCCCTCTAGGCAACAAAACCTTCGAAACCCCGAAAATGGCAACGGGATTTTGGTCGAAAACCGTTTGGGTAACCGATGCTTGAACGATTCCCGTATCGATCGCAACAGATCCATTGACTCTGGAAATGTTGAGAGTGAAGCTACCGGCGCCGTTATCTTCCGTCGCTAATGTTGGTTGAGCTGGGTTCACGATCGACTCCAATGAACCCAAAGGGTAATAAGAATGAAGCACGTGGAATTTCAGAACCAAAGATTTCTTATCAGCTGGAAGCGACTGCAATTTCACGTTTCCGGGAAGATCGCCGAAAGCATCGTCGGTGGGGACAAAGAAAGTGATCCCAGCACCGCCTTCATCGGCTTCGAATTCATCAACAACGCCGGAAGCGGATAACATCGAGGCAGCGACATTGAAATTGTGGCCATCAATTAGGGCTTTGGTAATGTTGAGGCCAAGGGGAGGGCGGGTATCAGAAGCCATTAGATTGAAGTCGTAGGGAACAAGGAGGGAACTAACGGCTAGGATTGTGATGTTGTAAGGCAGGGTTTTGATTAAGGATAAAACGGTGACGCTTGAGGGGGAGTAAGGGGCGGGTGATTGGATTGTGATGGAGTTTGTTAAAGGGTTACGGGTGATATTAACGGCGCCGAAGTTCGAATGGACCCGGCCGGTTGTTTGGAGGAGAGTGGTTACTAGGACGCCTGAGGGTGGGATCTGGAGGAGGTCCGTCCAAGAGAAGTATTGTAGGAGGATGTGGTAGCGGAGAATGTCTCCGACTGAGGATGGCGGGAGACGGTGCGTAAGGTCGGAAGAAGGAGAAATGGAGAGGAATGAGTTTGGGACGGCGAGTAAGGTAATGGGGTTGCGGCGCGTGAGGTCAGTGGCGACGGAGGTGGAGGTGAGGAGGGAGGAAAAGTCGGTTAGGTTTTGGAAGGAGGAGAGTATGGAGGTTATGTTGAAAGCAGTGGTGGAGGAGGAGGAGGATAGGAGGAGTAAATAAAAGAATGTGAGAGGGGTAATATGGGAAATAGAGAATGAAATTGCCATGCCTTTGCTGCTCTCTTTCTCTGTCTTTTGCAGAGTTTAAGAGTGAATGAAAAAGAATGGTGGAGTTGGAGAGTGGAGAGTATGGAGTGAGCGAGTGAGAAAGAAGAGTATGATTCGATGATTGGATGCTGTGGGGATGATGATGATCATAATGATTTTGATGATGGTACAAATCAATACATTTTCCACCCTCACTCGCAGCTTGGATGTGAGTGAATTCACGTGCTGTGTGGAAGACCGAAGACAGGTTTTGTTAAATTAATTGCAAATTAAAACAAGACTTCTAGTGTTTAATGTCCTAATCAAAGGTTGATCTTTGTAATAACTTGAGATAGACAGGCTCTTTTGATAATGTTAATATCACGTGTCTTTCAAGTATTGGACCGGATAGGTCCAAATTTACCATGAATATAACTCGGCCTATAACACAAATAAAATGTCAAATTAGGGCCCATTAGTCCTTAACTGGCTGGAACGACGCCGTTCTGTTCCGCAGATTCCTAGGGTTTTTTTTTTTTTTTTTGATAATTGGGTAAGGGGAGGGGTTGGTTGGGTTTGAACTCAAGACTTCATGCCCCAATACTCTTACCCACTCAGCCATCTTACCCACTCAGCCAAAAGCTTGTTGGATTCCTAGGTTTCTCTCTTACATAAAAGAACAGAAAGATAAGCCCTCTCGATAAACCCTACTCATACCCTCTCAGTCAAACGCACAAAAAGGAAAATCCTAAAAAGAAATTCGTTTGGAAAAGACAGGATTCAGTATGGACAAGAACATGTTAGCAGGGCTCGAGGGTCTCCCTGAAGAAGATAAGATGCGAATGTCCTCCATGATCGACCACCTCCAGCTTCGTGACAGGTGATTCACTCTCTTTTTTTTCCCTTAAGTTTCCCATTTTTGCCCTCTTCAAATTCGCTTATTGCCCTTCATTTCTGATTCCTGAATCCAAAAATTGATGCAAATGAGGTTTCTGATTTCTGAATTTGTTAAGAAATTTAGTTTTAGGAAGCTTATTTGGGGTTTATGATCTTTGGGTCTTTTTTTTTTTAATTATTATGTATTTTTGTTTATGGATTTAGCTTCTCAGATTGTAGACAATGCAGATTCCTGATTTCACATCTGGGTATTTTTTTTTTCTGTGTATAATGAGAAGCTAAAGAGATGTTCTCCTTAAAACCAGTGCAGCGCCTTTTTATGTTGCCTCTGGACGTTATGGGAACTACAATTTCTATATTATGAAGCCATTTTTAGTGATGCTTTAGCTAGTATTTTGCCACCATTTTATTGGATTTGCTTTCATAGGATGGAGTGAGTATGGTGGTTGAGACAATTATAGCTACCCCCTTTATTATTCTTTCCTGTTTCTAGTTATAACGGGTCCTTCATCATTCTTTTGTGTTAACTTGCCTTGTTATTTAGTGTTTGATGATCTTTAGATGCTCAAATTAACATTAGCTTTTCCCTTGCATAAAGATGAACGTGTTCCAATTTTATTTCAGTTTCTTTTTCCAAAAGTGCTTATAATGCCACACTGGATTTGTTTGTTTCTATAGCTTATGGCTATGTTGCTCCGACTCTTTAATTTTTTTGAAATATCCGTGTCCGACACCCGTGTCCGACGCACATGGGTATGGGGATATGACCCTCCAAATGCATGAAAAAATTAAATATACCTGTGCGGACACATACCTGTATCTGACATTCACACCCGAGTCTGAGTAACATAGGCTTATGGTATTGCATGCTTGAGGTTGGACAACGAGTGATGGTTAAGACATTGTTATATTTATAGACTTATTGGCATTGTTAACACAAAGGCAAATACCTTTTCTACAGCATTAGAGAAGAAATAAAAACGGTTTGGGGTGGGGTAGACCTGGCAATTCGTATATCCGTGTCGTTTTCGTGTATTTTTTTTTGTCATAATCGTGTTTAAGGTGTTTTATATTTGTATAAATTTTGACGTGTTAATATTTGTGTTGTATAGTTTTTTGACATGTTCGTGTATTTGTGTTGTGTCCGTGTTTCTTTTTCGTTTCATGTCGTGTTCAATATTGTCAGGTCTAGGGTGGGGTGGATTAGGGTTGGAAGGGGTTCATACAATCTCCATATTTTCATGTACCAATCTTCACCATGATTTGATGGTTTCGTAAATTTCTTTTCTAGTACTTAAAGTGCCAATTCGGCAATTCCCCTTAGCCAACAAAAAGAAACCTTTATCTGGTTAATTGGTGCTTTTGATTTTACTGTTAACCTTAACTACTAGGAAGGTGTCTCTATTTATCTAATTATTTCCTTTAATTGATACCCAGTTTGAGAATGTACAATTCACTTGTGGAGAGATGCTTCACTGACTGTGTAGACAACTTTACTCGCAAGACTCTGCAGAAGCAAGAGGAAACCTGTGTCATGCGATGTGCTGAGAAGTTCTTGAAGCATTCGATGCGTGTCGGCCTGAGGTTTGCAGAACTTAACTCGCAGGCTGCAACACAAGATTAAAGGTAATAAACAACCATGAGAGGGGCTCAAATGTTTTTTTTTCTTATTATGTAAAATTTTTCTTTTCGGATAAATCGGATTCTTCTTCTTCCTCAGAGATGAAAAGCAAGATATTGCTGGGGGTTGACAATTATTGTTCATGAAAGAATTTGTTATTGTTGATTAATGATTTCTTCTTAAAAAATTGAATACGATTGAATAGATATTTGTTATGTAAAGATGATTCATTCACCTTGATGTTTAATGAGCTAAAAGTGAAATCACTTTATTTCATATTATAACGTTTCTTTTAAGACATGATTCCTAAGATAAACCTTCAAACGGAAAGCCCAATGCTTAGCTTGAGAAGTGTCATCCTAATGATTTCACAAGGCTATGCATTCCATCAACTTTGCATGGATCTGTGGCTGGTCAAGGCTATGCATTACTTGATTCTTTCCACAATTAGGAAACAACCACTCAGACTTTAGAGTTTTAAGATGATTACATGAATCAATTAGACTAAAATTTTGTTTAGCATTGCTTTTAAAATAGCTTTTAAGGTTAAAAATTGTTTTTCATCACAAACGTAATTTTAAACAGGTAAAAAAAGATTAATTTTTATTATTAAAATCATAGTTTAAAAAATCAAATCTAAAAACTAAAAAATATAATTTTTGAACTTTAAAAATTAACTTTTTAATAAAATGATTTTATTTTTACATTTTTACAATTTCATTATTTTAAATATATATTTTTTTAATATTTTAATTTTTCATATAACTTTTTTCATAAAAATGTTAAACACTTAAAAAATTTAAATCATATTTTTCACAATATTTTTAAAACACAATTTTTTAACTCAAATTTTTTTCAACAATAATGCTAAACTAATCTTAAATCGATTAAATCCTGAGTTCATTAATTAAATATGTTATGTTTATCATAAAAATTAAGCCCAAAGAGATGATACATAAATATTATACCATACATTCATACAATCATGACTCCTCCTTGAGCAAATATTTTTTTACATTCTTTAAGATTAAGGTCTAACAACAAAACAATAATTAACGCGACAAAATATATTTTTACCATCCATTCAAATTAACTTTTAGTAAACAATCAAAGCCACCTAAAGAAGTGGTAGAACAAAAAACAGGCAGCCACAAGCGGGACTCATTCAAAAAGTCTAGTACAACCTTATAACCTTAGCCAAAAGAATATTGATTCTAATAAAAGCTACCTAGGCCCGATACATAAAAAGTTACTAATAAGTCATTTAATCAAAGTTTAAAAAGGTGCATAAAAATCATAAAAGTACAATAAGCTAGCTAAAAGAATCATGTGCCAAACGGTGCAAAATCTCATCGAATCTGCAGCCATCGACTTTTCAAACTTTAATCCTGCCCCCTGATCAACTGAATAATTACAAGCCTCGTGACCTGCGCCCATAGAAAAATTTCTTAGTTCCTAGAATATTTTTTTAGTTAGAATTTTTAAGATACTTTTTAAAATTAATATTTATTTATAAAAAAAAATATTATATTAAATATAATATTTGATAATATTATTCATTATTTTTAATAAATTAGATGAAAATACTATATGTAATTGCCCTTAAACCTTTGTTAGCAAAATCTATTTTCAAATTTTGTTGAACTTACTTGGATCAGTGGAGGTGATGACACCCGTACGATTGAAATCACAGTTGAAGTCATGACGACCATTGGCTAGATAGTACGCATTCATTGCGTACGATGCATGTGACCTCACATTATTGGGGTTAAAGCAGGGCCCACCTGCTTGGATGGGCTTACAATTTACTCCACTGCTGCACACGTAATCGATATTCGACTGCAGCGCCGCATCGTTGGCGTTTGATTTAGCCACACAGTATTTCCCTGAACCAGCTGATGGTGCTGTGGCCGTCGGTGGAGCAGAAGTTGGACCCACACCCTGCATCACATTATAAAATCAGACGGTCCTGATTGGTTGATAAAAAAAATTTACGCAATTTTAAAACAATTATTGTTACTTTGTCCCTGTTCGGACAAGGGAACAAAACAAATACAAAACCTTTTTCAGACAATCAAGAAAGAGCGGGAGATTTTTAGCAAGCAATAAAAGGATTAAAAAAGAGGAAAGCTATGGGAAAGAGTAGTTCGGTCACAGAACAGCTAAGCCAAGTACGGCTTGTCTTCAATCAAAGTCGGCTACGCAATTACATAATAATGTCTGCCAGATGTCAGAAACCAGAAGCATGAAATTCCAACACTTTACTGTAATTAACGTTAATGGAAGACCAAACAAACGAAACAGTAAGGATTAAACCAACATTAAGTTCACAAAACCAACCACTTGGCAGAGTTTTAATGGATAAATCGGTCCAAATTCAATGAAGCAAAAATTAAAGAAAATTACCTGTTCATTACGGAGAATGCCCAAATTGTAAACCGGATTCAAGTCGGGTTTAAACAACCCGAAATTCCGCTCCGAAACAGACTCCTTCAGGTTCTCGTTAAACAAAGCGAAAATGTAAGTCTCGAAAGTTCTGTTCGGCATCAATGGAGTCCCTTTACCGGAGTTCACATGCTTCAAGAGGTTCCCATTGAACGACAACGCATTCTCCAAGCTCACACCGGGTTGATCCGGTTCACCCGCAGAAGGCCATCCGGTTTCAGCCACCACGATATCCACATCCCCATACCCGACCCGTTTCATTGCAGAATAAACCGCGTCCAGTTGCGCATCAAACATGTTGGTGTAGTTTATCCCAGTAGCCGCGTCGAAAACACCGCCGTTCGGTTTAAACAAAGCGTAGTTTAACGTTTGAGGCTTGAAGCCGAAATACGGGTACGGATTTACCATGAAAGGCGATTTTGTTTGCTTGTGGAACTCCAAAATCGGCGCGAAGATGAGCTTGTCATATCCTTTGCGAAACTTCCCGTTACTCGGCGGCTCTGACGTGGACAAGATCCCGAGTGAATGCGGCGTCGAGACTTTGACGCTTGAAGCGTTAGCCAAGTCGAGAGCCGATCTGAGAGCTTTCATGGCCGGTAAAAGGTGAGCGATGAGGGACTTATCTGATGTAGCAAGGATTTCATTCCCAACGGCGATGTATCTGATGATCGTTTGCGGGTGATAAGGCAAGATGTTATTGGCGATCCAAGCTTGGGCTCCGGGGAGTTTAGCGAGGGAAGGGATGTCGCCGTTTCCGACCGTAACGGTAACGGAAATACCCGTGCTGGCGAAGGCTTTAAGGATGTCGGGATTCGCGTCGAATATCTTGACCCGATCGATGTTTGTTTTGGTTTTGAGGAAGTTCGCTACTTGAGGCGGAGTTGGGAGGTTGTCAGCGACTGTTCCGTAGTTGACGCCGATGGAGTAGGCGGCGATTGTAGTGGAGGACAAAAAGGTGAAATAACAAGTAAAGAAGAAGAAGAAGAAGAGCTTAGTTGCAGAGAGGATTGCCATTTTCTTTGCTCTTAGACAAACAGAGACTCAAAGAGACAGTGATTGATGAGTTAAACAGGAAACTTTGGTTTTTGTCTTTGTCTTTGTACAGTGTGGACTGAGGAGTGTTAAGTTGAAAGAGAGAGAGAGAGAGAGATTCTGTGTTTCGTGACTTATGATATTAGCGAAAAATGGGTGTGTGGGGCCGGATTATATTCTTGATCAGACGAATGTGTTTCTTTTGATTTATTGATAGTGGTCTCTACGCGTTTAAAGTGGTCAACATTGGAGACAATCAATCAACTAAAACAGTGACACGTGTCCTTTCTTTAATTATCAATTTCAATTATTTTTCAAGTAGACAAGTACCAAACTTGCCCGATTGGATTAAATAGAGTTTATTGCTTTATATACAAGTTTTGGTAGAGTTTGGGGATTTAGAGAGAGGTATTCAAGTTTCGATTGAGTCTGATCTATTTTCAAGGTGATTTTGCTTTCCCACGTTGATTTTATGTATTCAAAATTTATTCTCGAAATAGTTACAATTAGGTTAAATAATTTTAGATATGATATGAAAATATAAAATAAATATGATATATTTAATAAATATAAAAATAAATTAAAAACACTACATTATACTTTTAATTGATATTCATATAACTTTTTAATTAATGTATGGTTCATGTATTTAAGTAGGTATTAACTATTAGTATGAACTATTGAATTTGAGTACCATTAGTGAGATAATAGGTTTATACCTTTGATCAAGTCTAGAAAAGTTTGGATGCCTTAATCTTTAATCAGATTTAAATTAGATCCAAATATTAAAAAAACTTAAATTATTTTAGTTTTTAAATAAATCTTTATATTTTTATTGTATCTAAACTTAAGTAATTTTTTATTATTATTTTTCCCTTTATTAAAGTGCCTCAACGTTAGCATAGTATTATACTTACCAAATAAGTAAATTATTAACTACTCCATCATAGTAACATGCATGTGTTATCGGTTAAAAAAACCCTAAAAGAAAACTTAAAGTGAGGATTATTCGTATTTATTATCTTGTTGTTGGTTTAATTTTCATTTTTGCAACTCTCATTCTGACCGTTGAACTATCAATCTCACGATCATTTTTTTTAAATTTCATTATTGCCAATTTCATCATTATACTAAAAAGGAATTAATGAATAATGTTATTTTGATTATTGATTATATTAGTTTTGAGTTAATCTTAATTTTGAAATGACAAGCTTTTAAATTTAATTAGCTTGAGATTAATTATTTTCAATTTAATATTTTTAGTTGAATCATTTTGAAAATATTTTGGAAAATGTTAAAACATTTTAAACTCCTTTATTCTATAAAAAATACATGCTCTTAAATATATATATTTTTTAGACAATTTGACCTCTCTTAAAAACTAAAGAAAATATTTTTGGTAAGAGAGGATCGATCTCCTAATGTAAATTTTTACAAGGATCGATCCCTCAAGAGTAAGTAGTTAAATAACTTTGCAGGACAGTAAGGGATCGATCCCTACAAGGAGAGGATCGATCCCATGGGCTCCAACGATCATATTTTTAGTTGGAACAAGTCGGGGATCGATCCCCTCATGTAAGGAATCGATCTCATACCTGCTGGGTAATTTTTCAAAAAAGCTCAATTTTTGAAATTCCAACGGCTCTTTTTCATTTCCATCAACTCCAAACGGACATATAGCTTTCCCAAGCTATAAATAAGGGTCTTCAACACTTCTAAGGGGTTAGAAAAACCAAGAGAAAGAATCACACATCAAGAGAGAAAGTTCAAAGCCATAACTTCATATCTCTCAAAGTTTTCAAGAAGTTCTTTAAGCTTAATTCTCATATTCTTATTGTATTCCTTTGTTGAAATCATCCTTGTTTAGTTTCTAATTTTTGTGTTAAACCTTGTAAACACCTAGCCTACTAGAGGTTTATCTTGTTTACACAAAATCTTTTGTAAAATGGGAGATTTCTACTTTAGCCTTTAAAAGGTAGAGAGGTTCAATCTTAGCCTACAAAAAGATAGGAGTAAGAAGTTGCTATCTAAGCCTAAGCAAAAGATAAAAATTGTAAAGGTTATACCTTGTTCTAAAAAAGGTAGCAATTCAATATAGTGAATTAGAAACTCCATGGCAAGTGAGGCTAAGGGAGAAGACGTAGGCACGAGGCTGAACCTCTATAAATCGATTATGTTTGATCTTATTTCCCTACTCATTTACTAGTTTCATTTATTTATCTACTTACCAAATTGAGTTTATTGTTTAAATTTATCAATATCATTGTTTGTGCTTTAAATTCCATAATTATTTTTGAGAAATCAATTCACCCTCGCTTGATTTGATCACCACAAAAACTAACATTGATGATTTAAAATTTGGACTTCAAATGATAAATATTTTTTCATTTCAATCACAATGCATTTTTTATATAAAAATATACAAACAAAAGTACAAAATTATTAGACTTAGTATGATTTGTCTTTTTTTTTTTTGTTATTAATTTATTTTAATTATTTTTTTTCATTTTTATTCAAAAATTTTTAAAAAATAATAATAATAAGTATTTTGTTAACGAATATTTTAAAAACGTTATTTAAGATTATTGTATTAAGTAAATTATATATTTTTATAATACATATGAATTCATCAAATTAATTATTAAAAGTAAAGGATTCTCTTACTATCATTTTAAAAAAGCTTTTTTCTAAAAAAATTTTTTTACTAAATTAAAAAAATTATGCATTAATTATCATTTTCTTTTTACGTATATATATATATATATATCATATTAATTAGTGCTTTTCTTAAAAATAAAACTTAACTAACTTTAATAATTGCTTTAAAAACCCATGTTAACAAAATGCTAACAAAAATATCAATCAAAACTAAGCCTAAAAAATTTAAAAAACTATATTGAATTTATGAATATTGTTCATTAAAAATGTCCGATATATATTACTAGGATTTTTCTCTATAGGATGCAGATGGAAAGCATGTTGGCGCGGTTCTGTTAAGCCTAACGGCAATTTTACTACCAATGCTAAGTTACTAACACGTTATCAAATTTAACGGCAATAATCTCACGGCGTTATCGCCAAAATCGAATTAGGCGTGGCGTCTCATTTTGTTGTACTTACCCTTTCTCTCCTTTCCAAAACGTCAAAAAGTCCTTCCAGCTCTTTCATCTGCGCAATGTCAAACCCGGTTCAACCCTCCACAGCCGATCTGCCTTCCGATCCGCTCCTCAAACCCGGAGCTTTCATCGACGCCAACGGCCAAAACCAATCGGCTGAGCCCCCAAAACCTCCCAACGGTTCGATTCTGAATGGCGCCCAACCCGAGACACCGGCACGAGGCCTGGACAACTCGTCGTCCTCGGCAGATACCAAGCTGAAGCGGCGCGTGGTGCCACCGGAGGCTTGGTTGCCAGCTGGATGGTTGATCGAAGATAGGGTTCGGAGCTCCGGCGCCACAGCTGGACTAATTGATAAGGTTAATCTCATCTCTAACATTATTTCTTTTTCTGCTAAGTTTAATCCTAGTTATTAAAATTTTCTCTTATGGTTTCGAAGATTATTTGATATCTAGCTGTGTATGTTTGTCTTTTACACTTGGTAGATCATTAAATCCTTATTCTGCTGCTAGGAGTGTTGCTACTTGCTAGTTTTATTTGCCATTAGACTGAATTGAATCTCTCATCTTAGCCATCAAATTGATACCTAGAGCTAGATTAAATTCTTGGGTTCTTAGGTTTGCCAACTTTGATTAAAAACAAACTCTATCTTTCTTGTTCATTGCTTTTATTCTCAAGCCTATGCAAAGTAAATGTTGGATTAGTTGTAAATTTGTAATGTATTCCCAGCTTATGTGCATAGGCTTCGTATCAGGGTTACAAATCTTATGGTTATTGATCTTTTTAACTCTAAGCAATGGGGTGTCGAAGCATCTCTTTTGAAAGGAATTTGTTGAAATTCAATTCAATGACAGAAATGTTAATCCTACATATGAGAGGCTAAAAGTTGGTGTTGCATAAACACACATATAAGAGCTTTTGTCTTTGTTCTATCGCTGAAACAAGATGCATTATGAAAATCTGGTGAATGAATGTAAAAGTAGAAGTTGGTTCATAGAAAATGGATTTGACTTGGGAGAATGTTGCATAGTTGGGGGACTAGTATTTTGCTTTAGAGAGTTATAGAAAACTATGGAAAATAGAAATTTTCATTTCATTTATGGTATATTTTAGTTGAGATCAGTTTATTTTGTTGTATCTGTAATACGTTTCTTGTGCATGTAGGATGTATGACCCTCTTGTTTTCATGTAAGGAGATAATTGACAATGCAGTGATAATATAAATGTACATGATAACATTTTTTCTGCAGTATTATGTTGATCCATCCTCGGGCCGAAAATTCAGATCCAAGAAAGAAGTGCTTTACTTTCTAGAAACTGGATTCCCCCCACCTAAAAGGAAGAAAGGAACAGAGACTCCTGGTAGTGAAGTAGTTGTAAGTCAGAAATAAAAGCCTTGTTGGTTGAAGATGCTGAACGTTTATCCAATTCTTTGTTTCTTACTTCCTGGCTTTTGGTGAATGCTTGAATTGTGTTTTGCAGTATACAGGGATCTCTCCTGGTTACAAACAGAAGAAATCTGATAAAAAAACAAAGCCTTTGAACTTTGATTTCATTAATGTGCCGGAGAAAGTCGATTGGTTGTTGACCGATGCCTCTGCGGACTCATGGACTCCCTTCCTTGGGAATGACCAAATGCCTGAAATTACTAGACAAGATTGGGCTGCTGCATTTACATCCCTAACAGCCAGCAAAAGTGGCCAAGCAATGTTTTGAAGACATTCTACATCTGATTAGATTCACTGCATCATTAAACGCATGGTTTCATACTGACCAGCAATATGTCTATCTTGTTCCATTTCCAATTGTTTTTGTTTCAGTTCTAATCACTCATGTCTTATTATCTTTGATTGGACATTTCACACAACAGCCAGGCTCAACAAGGGTTAGGACTTAGGACCTTTCTAGTTATATGTTTGATATACACTCATGCTATGTTACTCGGACTCGAGTGTGAGTTTTGGACACGGGTATATTCAATTTTTTCTAAGATTTTCATGTATTTGGAGGATCCTTGGAGGATCATATCCCTATACCCATGTCTGGATGTGCGTCGGACATGAGTGTCGAATACGGGTACTTCAAGAAAAATGAAGAGTCGGAGCAACATAGCATTTATGTATTCATTTTTTGTTCTCTTTCCTCTGTTCATGTTTAGCCTGTAGCTAGAAGTTCCTTTCAAAATGGCTTTGTTGTTTAAAAACTCTGAACGGATGGTTTTGTATCAATTTTAGAAAATGAAATGCAGAGCCTTTTGTTTATTTGGTTTCTCATGGATTTGTGCTTCTTGTTTCAGCAATGCATTTCTCATTACAAGTAAAATGTGCATCTCCTTTTTGTTTTGGCAATGATTTTAGATATCTGACTGTGGAAAACAAGTTGATTACTATGAAACTATGTCATCTGGATTTTTCATTTTTTCTAAAATATTTGTGTCCGTTACTTCTGTCTGACACATATTTCGACATGGGTATGAGAGTATGATCTTCTAAATATATGATAAAAACTTAGAAAAAATTGAAAATATTCGTATCCGACACTCATCCCGAGTCTAGGTAACATAGCTGTGAAAATCAAATGTTGTAAGCCAAGTTAGGTGAAGTTTTCGAAACTTTGATAGTTATTTGATTTTCACCCAACAATTATATATATATATATATATATATATATATATATATATATATCAGAGATTTTAATTAGCTGGTATAGCCAAAAGGAATAGGCATGCCCTCTAACAAAGATCCTTTTCACTGTCGCTAAATTATTGGTACAAAAGAGGTCGTAGTTCAGGATAACAGAAGGGTTGCACATGTTGAGATTTGAATTTCAGATTTGTTGGATATCAATTTTTTAAGGATTATTGTATGAATCAACTAGACGAAATCGGATTTATCTTTACATTTTGGCTCCACCCTGATTGTCATGGGATGGGATGCGGTTACTGGTTCATGATTTTATCATAAAAACGAGTTTAGAAATAAGAATAACAAAGTAATGTGACTCATTCCTTGTATATTCTGATCTTATCTTTGGATGTGATCTATCATTGAAGTGGGCTATCCTTACTGAGTCAAAGCTTAAAATACTTCAAAATTTAACAGTATGGGCCTCGTATAAAACCATCAAGGGGATTCGTGGTAAATTTTTAGCCCATGCAATCACCAGATTCATACTTCAGTTTTTACTTGGGCTAGAAGAGATGAAAATTTTACATTTTATAAATAAGATTAATAAATGATACATATCTTTTATGATATATTAAAAATAAAAAAATAATAATAATACTGGCTCTCCTCTTGTCCTAGAAGGTTAAGTGCTTGACATTTAAACTTTAAAGAGCAGAGTTCGAGAGCTGGTAAGTCAAAAGAAACCATTTTTTTTTAAATAATAATTAAAAAAAAAGATATATGATAATTTTTTAATTTAAAAATTAAAAAAATTTATTATCAATGTATCAAAAATAAACTCGAAAACTTATTTATCAGCTTAAACCCATTTTGTTGGTAAGTGAATATAAAGTTAAGATAAACATAAGAAAAGGTAAGGAAGACAAGTGCCTATTTTCTATTTGTTTTCTTTGTCTTACTTTATATTAAAACTTCCTTGTGGTGCACTCATTTCATGCTTTTTTTTTTTTTGACTTTGTAAACCATGAAAATAGTGAAAAACATAAAAACCAAAGAAATTAAGAAAATATTTTAATCAATATTATTAAACATTAATTAAGATGATATTTATATATTAAAAAAATTATAATTAATATATTATTTTATTTTGAAATCAGAAAAAATATTAGATTAAATATAAAAAAAATTAAAATAATCTTTAATTGTTCCTTGGTGCACCGTTTCGTTGACTTTGAGTAAAACCCTTTTTATCTATTGACAAATTTAAAGCAAAAAAACAAACAAGTACTTCCATTCCGTACAGTTAATAAAAAAAGATTCTGAGTACCCTTCCCTTTGTCAATTGCTATAAAAATTCCTCTGATTTTGACATCATTTTATTATTATTTATTTATTATTGGTATATAAAATGAGTTACCTAATTACTGGTTAAGTAAGTGATTAAGTCTTCATTATTATTGCTAAAAAAGAAAACTGGAGATTATATGGGAGAGATCCCAATTAACAAAAAAGTATTAGGAATTAAGTAGAGTAGTTAAGCTGACCCTTTTCCCTATTGCAAGTAGTTGGTGGGGACTTTTTAATCTAACTTCTAGAGTAATTAAGTATTATTTTTTTGGTTCAATGAAATTAGCCTTTTGGACTTAATCTTAATTCCTCCAACTCTTTTACTTTATCATTAAAAGTGACTGAAAAAGTAGGTAATAGTTATAATTTTTTTAAAGTAAATTATACACATAATTGAGGATGTGCTGCATTCGATCTATTCGGTTAATAATCAAATTAATTAAAATTTTATTTTGTTAACCGTTAATCGAATTAAAATATAAAAGATATACTTTTAATCCATCAAAATTATTTCGATTAATTCGTCCTGTTAATCGAATATTAATTGTTCTACATCAATAAGTTAAACATTTTAAAATCTTAAATTTTTACTTTTTTATAATTCAAATAAGTATAATCATCAAACAAATATTCAAATATGAAATATAAGTAAAAGGTGCATCTATCATAAGTCAAAAACTTAAACAATATAAAACTTAAAAAGCTAATAAGATTAAAAATATCATATTTTATATATATTTTGAGTAATTCGATTATTTTTTAATTTTGAATTAAATTAACCGATAATAAAAAAATTTAAAAATTTTATACAGATAACCAATTGATTTTTTTTTTATTAAATATTCTGGGTCATAACGAATCAATCATTTCATCAGGCAAATTGTTATTTTTGACGTTAAATGTTAATTGATTATAATATGAAATTTTTTGAAAGAAAATTATTTTATGATTTGAAAAAAAAAAAAAATTGAGAAGAGAGCTTATTAAAAACAACTTTTGAAGAGAAAAACAAACATTTTAGAGATAGAAAGTAGAAACATAAAAAATAAAAAAAAAAAAATCGCGAAAAGTTTGAATGCCCTTCACGACGCTAGATCGGGATTATTATCATTTAGCATTTAATAATAAAAATAATTATTTGATTAACGAAAAAATTAAAACAAATTATTTTTAAAAATTTAAGAATTAAAATGATGTACGTTTCGAAATTTAAAGATTACAAATGTAGTTTTTTATTTTTTTAATAAATAAATAAACTTAATAATAATCATATTTATATGAAATCTAACAACTAACATTAGTCTAAAATTAAAATGGTTCTCGTGGATCACTTTTAAAATATATATAATTTAAAATTAAATGAGATGATAAATAACAATAATATATGTTAAAATAATTTAAATTTTTTTTATTATATAAGAGAAGTTACAGTTTGAGATAAAAAAATCGTAAATATTAAAATTCAAATCCAATTTATTGAATATCCATTTTTAAAAATGATTATCTATAATATATATAAAAGCATGAAAGTAAAAAATCTTTTGAACTGACGAAAATAATCATCGTTATTCACTATATTTCTAAATTGTCACTATAAATATTTTTTTATTATTAATAAGATTAATCTAATTTATAAGTAAGAAGTTTAATTTCATTAAAACACGTTCGTTAAATTAATTAATTTGATAATAACTAAAAAATTAAAAATTTATGTAGAATTATATTATCTTAAAAGCTTTAATTTTTCACTAATTTTAAAAAATGAATTAATTTATGTGATAAATAAAAAATTAAAATTTACATTAATTTTTCTATCTCATAATTAATTTAGCATTAATATTGAAAATAATATAATAATTTGTACATGCAATAAATTATACATGCAAATTTGAGTTAGTATATATTTTATTATTTTTATTTTTATTTTTATTTAAATATAAAATTATATATTAAAAATAAATAAATTAACGAATATTATTGATAACATATATTAATATAAATAAATTGACTTAAATTCTAAATTAGGTAGGTCACCGACTAATATAGTTCATTTAAGGCATTTCAGATCCTTTTGGGGAGAAAAATAAGTCACATGAAAGTGCTGTTCTATCGTCACTAAAAGCGTCGTGCAGACGTACGGAACGCCAATTTTAATGCCCCGTCAATCTCGGTTGATAGCCGACAAAATTGTCACCTATTTTGACTATTGCTTCACTTCCCACATTATTATTTTTACACTTAATTATCCCTTAATTATTTTAACACTCCCATCCTATTGCATCAATCAATTTCAAGATGAGTCATTTATTAATATGTTGTTCCCTTATACTTTAAAGGGAAAAAAAAAATTTGATTTAGTATTATGAAATTAAATATTCAAAAATAAGATTTTTAAGGGATGTCTCAAAAATTATATCTTAAAATTTCATTTTAAATATTGTGAATTTGAATCATGATAAGATTTTGTTGATGTCTCTTTGGTGTTTGAGTTGATAAGCTTGGAGGAGTTATCAAAAATTGAATGAATTGAACTTGTTGAATATAAAAAAAGTTAGAGGAGTATCGAAATTTAAATTCTGAAACGTATTTCAATGTTTAAATCAATGAAAATTCGAAGGAATGATTCAGGTGAGTAAAGAGAATAAGCATGGAGAATGTTCTAAAAGTTAAAAAGTCTAAAATTAGACCTTACTTATCTTTTTATACATAAATTCTATATAATTGTTTGCTCAACAGATGTAAAATAGTTGTGTGTTATATGAGGGTGATAAATGTTGCCTTAAAGAGATTCAAATAATATTGAATATAACACATTTATTGAAGAGAAAAAAAGAGGGTCATTTCTTTTTGTATGGTCTAATAATATGCATCAAATGTAAACTTTTATTTTTAATACAGAAATTATATTTTCTATAAATAGTATTTATAAAACATGCCCATGAAAATGAGTTAACATTTTCTAAAAACTAAAACTTAAAGTCAATTTTTTAACCTTAAAATTAGATTTGACAATCTTTATGTTTTCATGTGTAATAATTGTGTTTAAGATATCATATATTTATCTAAATTTTGATACATTAATAATTCGTATTATATAAAATTTGATACGTTCATCTATTTATATCATATTTTTGTCATATAATATCGTGTTTTAATTATTTTTTTCATAATTAAGATGTTAGATTATTATGAATTCAAAAAATTTGCGACAATCAAATTCCATCTAAATCTTCATCTTCATCTTCTCTTTAAGTCAATTTTAAGCAATGATATGTAACTAAATAAAAAAAGCTTTAAAATTTTAATTCCTAAACCCAAGTTTCTCGAAGCTGTCCATGGAACGGAATAAAGCCTTGACGGCACGATTCCCCACCAGCTTGGCTCACGGCTCAGCAGCTAAAGAGTAAAGCCCTTCGAAGCCGAGCCTTGTTAAGCATGGGGGCCATCGGGCCAACACATGTGGACCGTTGCTTGAATGATTTTGGTGACAAAACGTTTTTAAATCAGACGGTTGTGATCTGTTTTGATTTGGGTGCTAACGCAAGCAATACAGAAGATCATACGTCATTTGGGGTGAAAATTGGGCAAAATTGAAAGAAAGTAAAAGCTGTTGGTTAGGTACGTGTCACGTGTATGTTTGGTTTCCCAGATTTGCAAAATCCCGATGAAAAGAAACACATGAAAATAATAACATCAACGCCATATTAGTATTTCTTTCTTTTGGCATGTCTTTCTCGAGAAAAATATAAAAGTATGAAATTCTTAGTTTTTTTTAAGGTTTTTTTTATTTATTATTATTATTATATATTTTTGGTGTCGGAGTCAGTGAATTTAGAGTAGTTATAAGATATTGAATGATTTTTAATATATACTTTTATATTTAAATCAATAAAAATTCAAAAGAGTAATACAGATAGAATAAGCATGGATAATTTTCTTGAAGTCTGAATTCTGAAATTATACCTTATTTATATTTTTATATTTGAATTCTATGTAATTATTTGTTCTACAGATATAAAATAAGTATTTGTTATTTGAAGGGTGATACGTGTCTGTCATTTGTTCGTCCAGATAATAAAGAGTACAATAAAATTTATAAATTCTTGTATTTGTTCAAAGAGATAAGTAAAACAACTAGAAAAAGTTAAATTCATCTCATAGTTATTATAATAACTAATCACAAATAATGGAAACCAAAAAATGTCAGCAAAATTTTCAAAGAAAAATAATGTACTAGAAAGTAGCTTGTTTAACTAAATGAGCTATAAATTCAATGGTAGACATGCATTTCAAATAAACATATTCATATTTTTTTTTTTGCTTTAATTGAAAATATAAATATTGGCAAAAAAAGAAAAGAAAAAAAAAGATCATTTTTTATAGTTCTTTTTCAACCATTCAAGTTTAGAAAATGTGAGGCTAACTTTACATGGTTATAGACATGAAGGGATTTTGACATGAGAATAAGACAAGTTTTGATCTTTCAAAACTTTTTTTTTTATTCATTTTCATATAATAATAAAGTACTAATAATACAAATGATAATTAATGAAATGTGACAAATACCTTTTTTTAGTAATTTTGTTAAGAATTTTTTACTCAAATTAAAGATGAAAAAAATTTAAATCCGATTTAATCCAATTGATTTATGCAATCATTTTAAAAAAATGATATACAATAAATTTGAATTCAAATTATAATATCATAATTTTTTATCCCTCAACTACGACTTATTTGTAAAAAGAAAGAAAAAACCTACCACAATTTCGAAGTTCAGAGTTTTTATAGAAATGAAGAAAAAATATACAAAAAAAAATCGCCTTAAAAATGTTTAAAATCAATCTTTAAAGCTTTCAAACAACAAAAAAATGTTGACAATTATCCAATTAAAACAAATAAAAAAAAAGAGAGGTGAATTTTGACATGATTTGTTTAAGGAAAGAACAACAATAATGCAACAAAATCTCATTTCTAATATAAGATTTGTTATCTAACCAGAAACATCCTTTTAAAGTTTCATCTCTGACTTTTTTTCCCCTTTCTAATACTACTATTATTTGCAAATGACATTAAGGTTTTTTTGTCTCAACGTATTATCTGTTTTCTAACTTAGGAATATTCAAACAATAGGGCAAAAAAAAATCTGTCAATTTTGTCACATTAAAAAGTGTCCAAAGTTCTGAAATTTCCAGGCAAGTGAAGCTGTTAAGTCACTGTCTGAAGTAAGAAGTATCATCATTGTAGTAATAACGAAAGAGTTTTGCTAATGAACAGTGAATAAAAAATCAGACTGAATCAATCGATTAGATCGATTAAATAGAAAATTAATAATTTATTCGGTCCAATGAGTGTAATAAAATCGAATTTAATCGAATCGGTCAAAAAACGATTCAACCAATAAGAAACAGAAAAATCGAAAAAAATTTATTTTTTATTTGAACCCAAAAATTTATAAATAAAAGTAAGTATGAGATTTGAACCCAAAACCTTTTGAAAATATATTAAAAATCATACCACTAAATTAAATACTTATTTTTATTTATTATTTATTATATTTAATATTTATTTAACATTAAAAATACTTAAAAATCTTATTTAAATTATCCAACCGGTTGAACCGAAATCGGAGATCATACCGATTTGATTTCCATTCCAATTTTTTCAACCTTGCTAACGAGTGTTTTTAAAGCATTTTCTAAAGTTAATTAATATATTATTTATAGTAATAAAATTATATTAAATGTAAAAATTAACAATTTTAATTATCAATTTTAATGTATTAATTGAATATATTATTATATTTAATAATTTTAAAAAATATTGTTAAAATATTCGTTAGCAAAATTCATAAAAAATAAAATAAATGATAGATGGAAGAATATTTGATCGGCATAAAGATTCCCATGGAGTTTCCAGGAGTTATCCTATGCCATGGGGGCCATCAGCCATGGAATGCTGCTTTTGCTCCTTCCATCAGGACCAGGGGGCAGTCAAAAAATTAAAAGGCCAAAAATCCCACTTGAAAATGTAGGGACTAGAAAAAAATTCGAATTAGTCGAGTTGACGAGTCCTATTTTGTCAACCAAACTCAATTTAAAAATTTTAGCGAATCGAGTCAGTTCAAACAAATTCGAGTCGAGTCGAATAATTTATTCGAGTTAAAATGTTATCTTGTAATGCATGTATATCTATAATTTTGAAATTTAGTTCTATAAAATTACAATTTTTTTTTTTGTGTTTTATCTTTTCTTATAAATATAACTATCAAAGACTTGTCATATTAAATAAATAGCCTACTATTGACTTTTAAAAAAAGAGAATTCATTATCTTTTGAATTTCATCGTTTGGTTAGCTTGGTAATGTGCATGATATCAACCAAAAGCTTCAATCTTTAACTGAATGAAGCATTGAGTGATAGCCTTCCCCTTTTGAAACTCAAAAAATTCAATGTAAACTTTCAATCTAGACTTGTCAATTTCAAAGGAAAAAAAAATGAATGATAAATTATTAAAACAATAAGTATGCAGTCAACAGCTCATGTGGATTTATTTTTCTACTGAATGGTGACAAACAACAAAAATAAATGACCCAACAAAAATGGGCTAAAGAGTAAAAAGGGAAGACGAAATAAGGAAAACGCCAAACTCAAGCTTAGTATCAAACTCAAATGAGTAAAACAACGTCGTATAGAATATCTTATTCGGAATTTCGAGTAGTATAAATCAAATCCTAGCTAAACTATATAACTCAAATTACTTAGTCTGAGTTGATCCGAAAATCCGAATAACTCTAATAAACCGAACTATTTAATTCAAAATTTAAAATTTTTTCGATTTTTTCGAATCAAATCGGATTTTGCTCACCCCTAGAACGTTGGCCGATTGCCATCGGCCTTCAAGTACTTACATAATCCATTAAAAAAAGCTTTTTTTTTTTAATGTACTTAACACTGTCATACGTTGAAATCACTACAAGGATAGAAGAAGCCAGCCTATGAAAGAAAGCTTTTGGAGAGAAGCTAAGCCACCATCATAAAAGAATCCAACGGCTGACAAAAGATGGGTAGGCTGTGCAAGGCTTATCTTATCTTGACTTGACTCTCTGTACAAGTGTACAACTAGAAAGACAGAAGTATAAAACGATACGCTTAAAAGGCGGGACCAGCCTGCCATTAATGCAATTCTTCCCACCTTCCTCTGAAACTCTTTCTTTCTCTCTTTCTCTTTGCTTTTGCAGCCATCATTACTATTCATATTCACTCACTACTATCCAAGAAAAATTCAAGCTTTTGCTACAACCTGGTAAACTCCTCTCTTTCAAAACCTTTTTTTTTTCTTCTCTCATAGGTTCTTATTCCTTACTTCCTTTCTGCTTGGTTTACTCTGATTCTGTGTTGGGTTGGTTTGCAGAGAAAAAAAAAGGTGGGATTTTTATCTGTTCTTTTTTTTTTTTTTTTTTTTTTTTTCATTTTGGTTGGTTTAGCTTATTGGGTATTCTTTTTTAGTTTTCTATATCTTCTTTTTTTTTCATTTTTTGTTTTAACTTTTAAATATAACAATAATTTGATGTTGTAATAAAAACTGATCGTTTTGTGATGCTTTGTTTGATAAAAAGGACAAGGTTTTGGTTTTTAAAACATAGATCTGCTTCTTTTCCTTGTTGAATTCTGGTTTGTTATAAACAAAAGGTTCATTTTTTTACATGTATTTTATGATCTACAGAAAAAGAGTTGAAGAGGGTGGTTTGATTTGATGGGGATTTGCTTAAGTGCCAGAATCAAAGCTGAGAGCCCCAGTAACACAGGTAGTTGGATTTTCTAAAACAGCAATTTTTTTTTTCTTTTCTGAGCATCATACTCAATTACTCATATTTAGTTGATTTCGTTTTAGTTGCTCTGGACTTTAGATTGGCTTAATTAAGTACTTGTATTTCCTTTCCAGGTTTATCTGGGTGGTGCCTGGTTTGAACTTTCAAGCTGCAATTTAGAAATTTTAAAGTCTCTAGAGTTTTTTTTTTTTTTTTGAAGGGATTAGTTATTAATTCTGTTTGAAAATCTTCTTATATTCCTAGTTCTTTGTAGGTGTGTTTTTTTGAGAACAGTATCTTCACTAGTAACTTGACAAAATTCAAATCACTTTGGGTGAGATGGCCTTGTCTATGTTTCCATACTTGCTCTTGCATTTCTTTCTGGTGTGCACAGAATGAAGAATGAAAGCTGAACTTTTCCCCATCTGTTTGCCACTATTTCCTCAATAAACAAACCAGACAGATATTATGTGACTTTGTCTATTCTAATCATAGGGCAAAGGTTAGTTTTTTTTTTTTTTTTGTCACCAATGAAACTGAATAGCAAATCTTCTAAATTTCCACTTCTTTCCTAGGTTGAACCGACTCTTCATTTTTCTTGAAGAATTCGTGATACCCGTGTCCGACACATATTTGGACATAGGTATGAAGATATGATCCCAAGGACCCTCCAAATACATGGAAAAACTTAGAATAAATCAAACATACCTGTATCCGACACTCACACTCGAGTCCGAGTAACATAGCTTCTTTCCATTTTCACCCTTTCTCCAGTGTTGGTCTTCTTCACAACCAAAAAGATATTATGTCTTTGTCTGGCTTGCTTTGGATCCTGGGAGTGTCACCACTGTGGATTGTTGTTAAAATATAGTTAATGCGCCTTGGAGCTCCTATATTCTCTAGTTTTGAAACGGATAACTGAAATTTGTTACTTATTGTGAGCATAGGAAAATAGTGAAAATCTTTCCTGGTTGCATAATTTTGGTTCTTTTAACATTTTTGTTTGAGTTGAAACATTAGAAGATTGAGTTTGACAGAACACCAAGCATTCTACTTCTAAAATGGATTGTGTCACTCTAACTAATGCATGCGTTACATCTTCGTGCAATGCATACAGGGCTGAGTTCAAACTATGTTAGCAGCGATGGGAAAGATACAAGCAGTACGAGCAGCAAAGTCTCATCAGTTTCAGTGCCTCAGACACCTCGGAGTGAGGGTGAGATCTTACAGTCTACCAATTTGAAAAGTTTCAGTTTTGCTGATCTCAAAATGGCCACCAGGAATTTTCGTCCTGATAGTGTGCTAGGAGAAGGTGGTTTTGGCTCTGTGTTCAAAGGATGGATTGATGAAAATTCATTTACTGCTACCAAGCCTGGAACTGGCATAGTTATTGCTGTGAAAAGGCTTAACCAGGAAGGATTCCAAGGTCACAAGGAGTGGTTGGTAAGTCCATGTTCACGTCATCATTCTTTTTACATGTGGAGCATCTGAATGGTTTTGCATTTGTTCATCACATTATTAGGTGGAGGAAATTTTAAGCTTAAAGTCTAAGATATAGTTTCTATGTTGTTCCGACTCCTCATTTTTCTAAAAGTATCCATGTCCGACACCCGTATCCAATGCATATTTGGACATGGGTATAGGGATATGATCCCCCCAAGGACTCTTCAAATACATGAAAAAACTTAAAATAAATCAAACATACCCGTGCAGACACACCCGAATCCGAGTAACATAGTATAGTTATGTTGACAGCCAATATTTTGAAATTTCCTCGTATTATTGTGGGATTTACTTTCTTGCTTAAGATGTTTATCTAGGAAGCTTGCTTGCTTATGTTTATCTGGGAAGCTTATTGATTTATTTTTATCATTTTGGCCTTTCTTAAGGTTAAAAAAATTTAATCAAAGTGCAGAGATTCATGCGTGTTCTTTCTTCAATCTTATAGGCAGAGGTGAATTATTTGGGACAGCTTTATCATCCAAATCTTGTGAAATTGATTGGATATTGCTTGGAGGACGAACACCGTCTATTGGTGTATGAATTCATGCCGCGCGGCAGCTTGGAGAATCATTTATTCAGGAGTAAGTTCTTTCTGCCTATCTCTTGGTGTCAATTGAAGAAAATTTTGTTTAAACAATTTAAACTATATCTGTTGTATCAGGAGGTTCTTATTTCCAGCCTCTTTCTTGGAGCCTTCGCTTGAACGTTGCTCTTGGTGCTGCAAAAGGGCTTGCTTTTCTTCACAGTGCTGAAACAAAAGTGATATATCGAGATTTCAAGACTTCAAACGTCTTGCTTGATTCAGTATGTGACTTGTTAAGCCAACATTCTTTGCAATTCCCCCTTATATGGTTTTATTTGATAATTTCTTAAATATTTTGTCCTTCATCGACTCTTCTGAAAACCCTTTTTTTTTCTAATGTAATTGCAGAACTACAATGCAAAGCTTTCTGATTTTGGGTTGGCCAAAGATGGACCAACAGGTGATAAGAGCCATGTTTCTACCAGGGTTATGGGGACCTATGGATATGCTGCTCCAGAGTATTTAGCCACAGGTACTTATTAACATAATTTTTAAGTGCTCCATTTAGGGTTAGTTTAGTATTGTTGTTGAAAAATGTTTGGGTTGAAAAAAGTGTGTTTAAAAAGTATGGTGAAAAAAGTGATTTAAACTTTTAAGTGTTCGATATTGCTGTGAGTCGTTTTTTGGTTTGGGTTGTCAAATCATGGTTTCAACCGCAAAAGCTAATTTTTTTATCCGTTTAACATTGCGTTTACGGTGAAAAACAATTTTTGACTTCAAAAACTGTTCCTATAGCAAATACTAAACGGGACCTTAATGTGCCTAACTTTTTGTCAGCTTTGATAGACCTTTAGAATCAGGGCTTTTGTGGTGCTGCTTTTATTTATTTATTACTCATTTCTTATATATCTGGGCAATTGAGTGGATCTAATTTTCCACTCATGTGATCTATGTTGTTCCGACTTTTCAATTTTTTTTGAAGTATTCATGTTCAACACCCGTGTCCGACACATATCCGGATATGAGAATGAGAATATAATCCTCCAAAGATCTTCCAAATACATGAAAATTTTGAAAAAAAATAATTTAAAATTGAACATACCTCATCGGACACATATCCGTGTCTGACACACTCAAGTTCGAGTAACATAGCTTGTGATCATTCCACTTTTTCTCCAAACTGTAGGTCATCTGACTGCCAAGAGTGATGTCTATAGTTTTGGAGTTGTGCTGCTAGAAATGCTATCTGGCCGCAGAGCAGTCGACAAGAATCGACCATCTGGAGAGCATAATCTAGTGGAATGGGCCAAACCTAACCTGGCCAACAAACGAAAAATATTCCGTGTCCTAGATAATCGCCTTGAAGGCCAGTACTCGATTGAAGGAGCCTATAAGGCTGCTACCCTTGCTTTGCGATGCCTCTCCATCGAAGCCAAATTCAGACCAAGAATGAATGAGGTCGTAACAACATTGGAGCAGCTTCAGGATTCCATTGAATCTGGAAGTAATAATCAGAGCAATGCTAGCAGCAAACCTCGGATACGTAGGCGAAGCGCCGATGATGCTAGTGATAGAAGGAGTACTGCGGCGGCGGCATACCCTCGGCCATCTGCTTCGCCTCTTTATGCCTGAGAATGAAAAATCAAGGCCAACAACAAAAGCTGCTTTCCTTTGAAACTATATTCAGGTGGTTCGGCAAACAAATCTCCGGAAGTCAGGCATTCACTTTTTTTTTTTTTAATGCCCTGTTACTGTACAGTTGTTTTAGCTAATGTAACTCAAAACCAATCTTCTCCACACAATTGCAGGTTGTGATATTCGGATTTGGGTGTAAGTGTAAGACACGGTTATGTGTTCGATAAAGATATGTTCAATTTTTATTTAAGATTTTTAATTTTTATGTATTTGAAAGATCGTATTTTTACTCATGTTTAGATATACGTTCGGGTGTTATGAATATTTTTAAAAAAATGAAATATAGATTGAAAGTGTAAACCCTTAACAAGGGGGAATGTATGCAAAGCTGTATTTCGTTTGAGATTTAAGCGTGTGCACCACTTGAGAGCCAACTTGGAAAAGGTCTTGGCTTTTCCAGCCAGGCTTGGCGAATTTTATAATCATATTATTATTATTATTATTATTATTTTTTAAAGATGGATTTGTCAAATCTTCCTTTACATGCACTGTTGATGTATTGTTTGTAGCTTTTGAGTAGAGATGGAAATGAAAAGAACGTTTGATATGATCAGTTTAATTTTTATTCGTTTATGTTTGTTTCTCAAATGCAATAAATGATTATGAACATGATTTTAAAATTCGTTTATTAAACGAATCGAACACGAATAAAATCTGTTCAGTTCATTTATGTTCGCGAATAAATTTGTTTATAAATCGTTTAACATCTGGTTAATAGATTGTTTAAATCTCGTTTAAAACTCGTTTATTGTTCAATTCTAATATAGTTAATAATATTTGTATTTTATTTACTTATAATATAATTAATAATATTTAATAACTTAAATTTAATAATTAATTTAATTTAATTACTTTTGTATTTTATTATTTTATATTTAATAATAATTTAAAATTATTTTATTTTTTATTGTTAAATTTGTTTGTTTTTCATGAACATAATTTTAATTGTTCACTAACATATTCGATTATATGTTCATAAATATGTTCATTTAATTTTCACGAACAAGTTCATTTAATTTAAATAAATTTGTTCGTGAACATTAAATAAACGAACACGAACACACTCAATTTTAAACGAACTGAACTTAAACACAATTTTAAAATCCTTAACGAACACAAACAAACTCAAAAAAAAAAAAAACGAATACGAACAAAAATCTATTCGTTCAAGCTCGATTTATTTACAAACGTAGAATAATTTGAATAATAGAGGTTGCATGTTTTGGTTGGAACCTGTTGGCCTCTGATTCTTTTGATGAAAAAGGAGTGAGTTCTGTTTTCTCAAGCTTCAAAAGTATTCCATAAAAAAGATAGATAAATGATTAATTTTAGACATAAGAGAACAGATAAAAGAAGGAAAGAAAAATGATTATTTTTTTATTAAACGATCAAAAGTATCTTCAAGTTCTGTCCGGATTCAATTTCTTTATCGTACATTTTGGGTATCTTCAGATTTTATCCGGAGTCAATCCTTTCAGACGTCTTTTTAAGGACATATTCTTTCACATAAAAAAATCTAAAATTATAAAAAAAAATTAAAATTTAATTCAATTAATTGATACAATTATTTTTAAAAAATAATATTCAACAAATTTAAAATTTAAATTTTAACATCTGTGATTTTTTTAATATTTAGATTACGATTTTTTTTATATCAAAAAATAATAATCACATCAAAAAAAGGCGCTGAAGCTGGGGACATGGGTGTACATTAGTAATGGTTTTAGTCCAAGAGGCTTTTGAGCTTTTTTACTTTAAAGTCTTGGACTTTTTTTGGGGTTTTAAATTAAATTTCTTTCCAATATAAAGTCTTTCATAAATGTCAACAGCACCAAGTGTCTAAGTTGATGGCTTACTCCAAAGAATCCACGTTCTGGACCAGGCATCAAAGCAGAGAAGGCTAACATGAGATAGTGGAGTATGGAGGAGATACAATTAGGATGAATCTGCTTCATTCTCCGATTTTTTTTTATGTTGCTCCGATTCTTCCATTTTCTTTAAGTACTTGTGTCCGACACATATCCGGACATGGATACGAAGATATGACTCTCCAAAAACCTTCTAAATACATGAAAAACTTAAAAAAATTTGAACATACCCATGTCGGATACGTACCAGTATTTGACACTCACACCCGAGTCCGAGTAATATAGGTTGTTTTTGTCTATCTGTATTCTAATATTCAAATCAAAGTCCTGGAATAATCAAATTCTTCTTGATCATCTATCTGTTCTTCAGAGAAAATTATTTGGGGCTAGACTTGCTCAGATTGGCACCCAAAGGACACAGTCCTGCTAGCCACTGTTTCTGAAAACCCAGTCAAGAATGGAATGGTTGGAAAGTTTAATTCAACAGAAAAGGTTGGCGTTCTTCAGTTGGCTTGTAAGACTTTAGTCGTTTTAGGTAATTTGTTGGACTTCATAGACTTGTCAATTCAAGCTAATATAGGTTAAAATTCATGACAAGATCAACTTCTAAGACATCTAGTGGTCCCATGAAGATTTGATCTGTCAAAGCATGTGTCATTGCTTGCTTAGACTTATCTTCATACAGACCATTTCAAATTTCTCCCTGCTGTGATACAAAAAAGAAAAAAAAACTTCAAAAATTCTGTTGCTGAGAAAACGTACCTGATTCGATTAATTCTTCACAAACATGATGCAGAAGACAGTATTTTTCCCATTTCCATGCTCCAGAAACACCCCATCCGAGTCGCAATCAACAACATCGACACTCCTTAGGAGAAAACTAGCATGGAGTTGGAAACCAATTATTAAAACAGATGGCTATCAATAGCACATTAATAGGACATTGGAAGAAATACATATCATGGGTAAAGAAAAAAATTAATGAACTTATGCTTCACAACCTGAAGTAAAGAATAGCTTGCAACATGAACCACAGATGCAGCTTTCCTTGCAAACTATATTTACAACTACTTTTGAACAAAAATGAATTGGAAAAGGAAAGAAATTATCCTCCAAATGTTCAAGAACTAAAACGTATCACTATATTCATACTATGTATTTGATTAAGTTGGCAAGAGGCATATAAATTTCTTTCAAAGTCACATGCTGAAAGCTCGTCACCAAGTTCTCACGAGCCCGGGTGTCCAATTTCTCCAATCTAACTTCCCAACTGATCTGTTTCTTAAGCTAATTATTTCTCTGATATCGAAAACCTTCTTCAGGTAATTGTGCCCTTGCTTCGTAGACTCGACCTCAGTCTCTACTTCACTTTCTTCCTTTACATCTTCGTTTTCACTGACTGATTGAGAGACACCTTCGTCTTGAGATAAAGTCTCACTAATAACGTTGCCTAGCATCTCAACCACTTCGCTCATTTTAGGGCGGGACTTTGGGTTTTTCATCAGACATTTGTTTGCTAGGGATGCTAGTTTCTGAGCTGATTTCATGCAATACTGTCCTTCAAGGCGAGGATCTACAATAAGGTGAAATTTCTTTGAATCTGATACATAAGGTCTCACCCATTCGAGAAGCTTCTGTTCACTTCGAGGTAGATTTCTTTCTAGTGCTCGCCTTCCTGTGATGATCTCGTATAGAACCACCCCAAAGCTCCAAACATCACTCTTAGCAGTTAGCCTGCCAGTTTGCACATACTCGGGGGCAGCATATCCTACTGTGCCTACAACCTTATAAACATTTTTGAACAAGTTAAAGGGAAAAAAATTGATTTGTTAGCAACAGTTAGAATCTATGTATCCAACTTAAAAGATATCTCAGCCTGATAGTTTACTTATGCAAGAACTAAATGTCTAAGACATAAGCCATCAGATCTAAATTATGACACCCAAAAAGAACATTATGTTTGTATAGCTTAGATAAAGGTGATTGACTTACTGTTGTTGAAACATGCCCAAATCCTTCAGCAGGTCCTTGCCTAGCCAGTCCAAAGTCTGAAAGCTTTGCGTTAAAGTCCTCATCTAGTAGAATATTTGATGTTTTAAAATCTCGAAATATTAGCTGCACAGATCATAAAGCACATTAAAATCATGAAGATGGGCACGAGATTCGCATAGTTGACAGTAAAAAAAAAAAAGGGGAATGGAGCAATCCAAGAGAATAGTACAGCAAAATTTTGAGTAAAAACAGGCATTATCAAACTAATGCAAATAATATATGCATGAAAATCATTTTGCTTTTGTCTTTAAAACAGTATACCTGAAAATCCATTTCTTCATGCAGGTAAGCCAAACCCCGGGCAGCGTCTTGAGCAATTTTCAATCTTGTCACCCAAGGCAATGGTAATGGCAATGGCATCCGAGCCAACAGACGATCCTCCAAGCTTTTGTTACGCATAAGCTCATAGATCAGAAGTCTCTGAATCCCTCTCTCATCATCCTCCGCGCAGTATCCCACCAACCTTACAAGATTCGGGTGCTTAACTACACCCAAAAAGTTCACTTCATTTATCCATTCCTTATGCCCCTGAATAGTAGGAAAGCAAAAACATTCAAATCCCTCAAGCTGTTAATAAGAAATACAACTATGCTTAATCCATTCAACATTTAAAAGAAAGAAAACAAAATTTACTAGTTTGAAACCTAGCAAGAAGAGAAATTATAATTTGCTTGTGCAGTACAACAAATCAACAAATCATTAAAATTTATCATGTACATGGATTCATAATTTAATACTAATAGCAAAAGAAAAAAGATTCATAAACTTCTTAAAAACTCTCCTTAAAAAGAGTATTTTAGAAATTTAAGATCATATAATGGGTTTTTTTTAAGTTGTTGCAAAGCTCATGCGTTTTTAAGAAATGTATGTAGCATTCTCCTAACAAAATTTTCTAACATTATTACAAAATTTAATGATTTGACATTCCTTAATTTGTACTATACATTATATACAGTTCAAAAGCAAGATTAAGCTTCACATAATTACAATTACAAATAAATTGAACAATTAAAAAAAGTTAAAACTTTTCAAACAGATAGGTAAAAGAACGTAAAATAGGAAAATAAATAGGGGCAAAAAGGAAGAAAAAGGGACTATGCCTGGAAACCGTGACGATTGAGCTGTTTGATGGCGACATCCAACTTTAAATCACGACTGCCGTTAGCTTCATCAGGAACCTTAACGACACCTCTGTAAACGCACCCGAACCCTCCTTCACCAATCAAAAGCGCTCTACTGAACCCGCGGGTAGCTGATTTCAGCTCCGCGAATGTGAAAACGCGCAGATCGTTAGCTCGACGCTGAGTCAAAAACTCGCAGAAACTCACCGCGGAGTAATCCGAGGCAAAGTCCCTAGTCGAGTCGGAGTCGAACTCAGAACGACGCGTGTCGATGCTGCTTGATGCCACGCTTAACGACCTCGTCCACGTCACCTTCGACGACGCCCTCAAAACGGCGCCGCCATCCTCTCCCCCGTCACGCCCTTCCCCGTTAGTAAAATGAAAACACTTCATAACTATACGAAATGCAGAGTTTCGAAAAGGAGAGACAAAGAGATAAACTTTTTTGAGGTCAAATGGCAGGTGGCGAAGAGATCAACGAACTTGGATTGGTTAATAAATAAAAAAACATAATTTTATATTTGTTTGTTTTTTAATGTTAAAGTTTTTAATTTTGGGTTTGATTTGAAGTTGTCGTTTTGCCAGATATTACTTTTAAAAAAAAGAGGGAAGCAATCACGAGGGCGATGGCAGAGGGTGGAGGAGATGCTGAGAAGAGAACTGTAAGAATCGGACAGTACGGGAAGGAAGAGGTCCCATTGTCCTTTCCATTTTCAGGCTGCTTAGTTGAAGGGGTTTGATTGGAATTTTATAGTGTTGTTTGTTGGAATTGGAATTGGACTTTGTGGGGACATTTTGCATTGGAAATGGATTATATTTTTTTATGATTTATATTTGATGCATTTATGCATTATCATTTATTAATAAATAAAATTATATGTATTTAAATTAATATAATCGGTATCGTATTGATATCGGTCGTATCAATCGATACGTATCAATTTGAAGATAAATCGAAACAAAACCTGTATCGTATCATTTTAATTTTTATATCGATCGTACTGACCTGTATCGATATATATCGATCAATATCGACATGTACAAATTGGTACAATATATATTTATTTTTTTTAGATTCACTTATTTGATTTTTTTTAACTAATTTTTAATATTATTCTATCATAATTATTTTTATTTTTTACATAATTACATTTAAAATATATTATTTATTAAATTAAGCTATTGAACTTAATTAATAATAATTTAATATATTTTTTAATATTTATTTTATTTATTAATATTTAAATTTTTTGAATATTAAATATTTGTATTTTTAAATTTTATATTTGCTTATAAACATATATATGTATGTAATTGAGGTATATTTGCATATGTATATAATATATATTTTATTATGAAACTTGAAAATAGGTTATATATATGAAAAAATATTTGAAAAATATCAGTAAACCCGAAACGATACACCAAAACATACTAGTACTGATACGTATCAGTACCATAACAATAATGATACATCCACCGATACGATACTGACTACCTTAATTTGAATTTTTGCTTAACACATTTCGTTCATGAAATTACTCTTAAAAAGTGGTATCTAAAAAGTTTGGAGTTCAAATCTCAATATCTGCATCAACTTCATTTATAAAAATAAAAAAAATTAAATTAAATTTTTACTTATTAATGAAATAACATCACTATAAATCAAATGTAACCTCTTTCTTCATATGTTGTATACTTTATTTGTGTTTTTTTTTTGTTGGTTTTGCAAAAAAAAAAAATATAATCTATTATTTTATACAATTTTTTTTTGTTTAAATATCAATGTCATGATCAAATATTCAAATCTTTTCATTAATATTTGATTCAATGAAAGATATATTCCTATAAAAGAAATATATGAATCTCGTTCTCTTTCTTCTAATCTAAAGATTTTTTTTCATTATCTTAAGGTTATGGTAATTTTGAGTTTTGAACATGATTGTTGAAATACTTTGCAAATTATAGTATTAAAATTATAACGACAAAACTAAAATATTATTATCAGAATATACTATAATTTATCATATCCATTTTGAGTGAAAAAGAATGTGTTTTCAAAAGTTTTTTTTTTTGTTGTATTTTTTAAAATATAATATGTTAAAAAATGAGTAATTTTTTTTTTAATAAATAGTTCTTTTTTAAATGAAAAGATATAAATATATTTTTTTAATTTTATTTTAATATAATTTTTATAATTAATTTAATATCTAATTAACTCATAACATTAATTTAATTAAATACTTTAATATTAGTATAGATATCAAATATTTCAATCGAAACCTTTTAAACGTTGATAAAAAAATATGGACATAAATAATGAAGTTATTTATATATAGATTATTATCTGATACACTGTCAGTGAATTTTTTTAATTTCACAAGCAGTGTTCACACGCTTCCGTAATATTTCATACGATTTTTATTTTTACAAATCGACCGTCGGATTTAACAATATAATCGTACTAGTCGTGTACGTTAATTTTCGAATCAATCAGATATCCCTATCATATATATCGAGAATACTGTCTTTTTCAATAAATATTTAACGGTTGAAAGTTTTTTACATTGGAACAAATAGTTAAACATTTTTAATTTACTCGAAACTCGACGTGCATGATCTATGCGAATAGAATATGAAATACGACGGTCGGATTAAAAAAAATCAATCGGATGAAAAGTTACGAAAACGTATAAACACCGCTTGTGAAGTTAAAAAAATTCACCGATGGTGTATCAAATAATAATCCTTTATATATATATATATATATATATATATATATATATATATTTATGAAACCCAATGCCGGATTTGACCTCATTATATGTATATTTATAGACCCAATGTCGATCAAATTCCCCCCAAAAAATGTAAAATAAGAGGTCAAATCCGGCAACGTCGGTGAACTAAAAAGATGTGTAATCGTTTAAAGAATCAAAGTTTAATTATGACTATTTTTGGCAAATTGCATTGGACCACTTTTTGGCCGCCCTATATATGATAATTTCGATTACGACTAACCCATAAAAAAGTATGTTGAAAATTGTGGATTTTTGGTCCCAAATCCCAACTTGCTTAATTCCTTAATATTGGTAGTATAATGTAATTTTTATAATTTAAAAGTTATTTGATAAACTGAACAAATTCAATGCAAAAATATTAAGTATTGAATTTTTAATTTTAGAAAATTTAAGTATTAAATTTATGATATAAAATTTATTTGATATGTCACGTATTGAAAAAAATAAAGTTTAGTAAAGTTTTTTTTTTTTGTTAATTATTTATAAAAAAGAGATAAGATTTTATAAGTATTTCCAATTAATAAAAGTTAAAAAAAGAATGGATAGTTAAAACGAAATAATATAAGATTAATGTAATTAGATAAATTTGTTAAAATAATAAATTAACTTAATATATTAAGCAAATAAAATCGATTTTTAAAAATGAATTATCAAACGCATTGAAAATTAAAAAAATTCAGTAGTTTAAAATGTTCAATAATTTATCAAAACACTTCAAATAATATTTATTTAAAAGAAAAAACAAAATAACCTTTAAGCAAAACAATTTCAAATAGTAAGATTTTTAATAGTTTTTCTCTACTTACAAAATGCATCATTTGGATAACTTCAAAAAATTTCCAGATCAAACTTTAGATAATAGTAGAAGAAAATTTCCTTTTATTTTATTTTCTTTGTAATAATTTTATTTTTAGTTGATATTTCACCAAAATTTGCCATAACATCCAAAATTGACTCCCTTTAAGAAAAAGGAATGTCAATAATTTAATGCATTGGTACATTAAACGTGTTTAATTAGTTTTTGTTTGATAGAGAGCATGAAAATAATCCGTTATTTTTGGATGTTATGGCAAATTTTGGTGAAAACTAATGAAACAAAAATTTAATGCATTGGTACATTAAAATAAGGTTAGAAAGATGATACATATAATAAAAAATCAATTAAAAAAATAAATTATGTGACAGTATTTTAATTCTGTTTAACCGCTTGTAAAATTAAAAAATTTCACTGTCACTGTATCAAAAATGAACCATATCTACCAATTCAATAAACACGACATTATATTTGAAAATTATTTAGAATGGAAAACGACTCCACAAGCAAGAAATATGTCTATAAACTAGAAAATATGGGGACAGTAGCGGATCTTGATATTTGATTTTGAGGGGCCAATTAAAATTATACTTTTTTATTTTCATTTGAGGCATTTCACGAATTTTTTTTAATATAATATATATATATATGCAAATAATATACTAATAAAATATATAAATTTTAGAGATTCATGAATGTACAAATCTATTATCAATTTTATTTTCATAAAATCTCAACAAGTGAAAACATCAAGCTTTGTAAATGAATAATTTTTCATAAGAGAGTAAGACAAGTCAATTTATATAACATTATAACAAAAATTAAGAAAGAACTGTTCCAAAATTTTGATAAAACAAAAAAGGTTTAAGATTATTCATACGAAGACAATAATATATGTGCATTTAAAAAAAAAAAAAATCTTTAATAACATTTTTAGCTTTCTAAAGACGGTTGAGAAGTGGTAACTCAAATGATTAAGCAAAACAAATAGAAAACGGTTACAAAGATATAGAATCGAACTGAAATATATAAGAAGATAAGTTATGTTGAGAAAACTAGAAAGTCAATTTAGTTTTTCTTAAATTTACATGATTGTGACTTAATATTTGTGACAAACTTATTGATCTTAATTGTTTTTAAATAATGACCGGTGGATTCAATGAATAGATAAACAACAATGTTATTTAATTTATTTTCTCAATGCATAAAATTAAGATAAAATTAAAAAATAATAATTTTAATTTGGAGGGACCAATTTAAATATATTTTAATATAAATATATATTTATATTAGGGGAATTTTAAAAATTTTGGGGGGCATCCACCATTGGATGGGGACCAAAATTTAAAGCAAAAATGATTTGGTCTTTTCCTCATAAACAAGCAAAGGCCATTTATTTAGATTTACCATGAAAAATGTGAATTTAATCCACATTCATCAAATTCAATCAAAATATATTTCTAATCTATTTTGATAGTAACATTCATAAGTATTTTTCTAAACAAACAAATCTCATATTCTTGTTTGTGACTAGTAAGGTTTTAAAACACCATAATCCTTAACTTAAGGATATCAATTCATTTTCATTTCAAAGTTTGTGTAGTTTGTACTTTTATTAACGGCTTAATTAAAAAAAATTTATCGAATTTTACCATTGTATCTAAATATTTTTTTTATTATTTTATTACATCAAAATAAGCTTTAATTTTTAATTTGCATCTAAATAAACCCTTAACATTTCATTTATATCAAATAGCCTTTTACTATAAATTAGTCTTTCATTTGAATAAATACTTATTTGCATACAAATCAAAAGATAAAGATTTATTTAAGTATAATAAAAATATAAAAGTTTACTGATGAAAAATAAAATAGTTCAAGTGTTTTTTTTATATATATTTTAGGCTTTATAAATCAACGATGAAACTTGAACAAAATTAAAATAATCCCCTAAAGAATCCGAGTTTAGTTTAGTTAGTTCATGCAGTCACTTTTAAGATATGCTATCCAGCAAGTCTGGAGTTCGAATCTCAACATCTGTAACTCTTTTTTCTATCGATATGAGATTTGAATCTTAGTATCTATAACTCTTTCTTCTATCTTTATAGTGTGATATCTTTTGTTAAAAAAAAAAATAAAAAATCCCCTACAAACAATAAATTGTAACTTGAGGATAGAATAATTAAATAAAAAAAAGTAAGCCAATGACAATAATTAAAGAGCATAGAATAATTATTGAGGATGCTATTTACCACTTACCATCAGACAGGTAGATACATGAATATTATTGATTACAAAGGACAGCTAATAATTCATTTCACCCAATGTGGGAGCTCAATCAATTGTTGGAAAACAATTAATATATCATTCAAAGATAATTTTCCTCTTTCGTTATTTTTCTCCTATTTTTTCTTCCCTTCTAGAGTTGTTAAAATTCAAAAGATCATGGAAACTTACTAATATTAAATTATAGTATTTGAATTTTTTTGGAAAATATTAATCGATGTACGTCAGTTGATATGATATTAGAAAAATGTTAATCAATACCATTAAACAATGGTTAAAGTGATATTTTAGAAAAAAAAATACAATTAATGTATTAGTATTTTAGAATTTAATGAAGACGCATTAAATACATTTTTTTTAAATAGTAATTAAAGAATCTTTAATCGTGTTTATAGACATCGGTTAACAGATCCTATGGTATTTAAAAAAAAATAGTATTAATACATTATTTGCTATAAAATTGAATGAAAATAATGTATTAAATACAAAAAAAAAAAAAAATTTTACCGGTATTTATATGGATCCGTTAACCATCAACAATAATTAAATCATCTGGTAACCAAGTGAGTAGAGAATGTGAACTTCTAATTAATTTCTTGAATTTAGTACATTCTTTGTAAAGTTGAGACTATGTGAATTTTGAATCGAATATTAGATAAAGTTAGTGATTTGATTAAGAAGCTCATATATCATGTATTTGTATAGCCACTTGAGGGAGTTGAAGTTAGCCAATAACTCTGTAAGGAAAGGGAATCACTGAAATGGGCTGATCTTGAGCTGTAATAGAAGCCCGTTCTTTATCATTAAAGCTAACCATTAACCAAGATCCTTGTTTATAAAACACTGAATCCGATCAATCAAAACCATATCCCTATAGTTAAGTTAATATTCATCCTAATTTAAATTCAGGGTTTAGTTTAGTTGATTTATGCAGTTATCTTTAAGAAATAACATCCAGCAGATCTAAGATTTGAATATCAACATCTGTAAGCTTTTCCTCTATTTTCATATTACAATCTATTTTGTAAAAAAAAAAAAAAAAATAGAGAGACGGCTAGCCTAGCTTAGACCTGTCCATTGGTCGGGCCGGGTCAAAGCTTGGAAATTTTTTTATTTCCATGCCCAAGCCCATTCGGGCTGGGCTCGGGCTGGCTCGTATAAGCTCGTTTCACTATTTAAATATATTAAAATATTAAAAAAAAAATTTTATTAATATTTATATATATTTTATAATTAAATTTAAATAAAAAATAATATTTTAATACTTAAATAGTGATTCAAGCCGGGCCAACTCGGATCATAAAAAACCATGTCCTAGCCCGGCCCATGGACAGGTCTAGCCTAGCTAATGGTTACAAGGTAGTGAAAGGTGGTGCCACATATTTTATAGAACAAGGGACAACAAGTGTCTTGGGTGGACATTCAAGCTCAAGTATATATATGTCTTGGATTTCTCTAGTCAAGAAGCCCAAAGGTGAATGGGTTTTTTCTTGTGCCCAATTTACTTGTATCCACACACCAAAATCTCCCAAAGCTGCCTTATCTGCTCAAAACCTGATTCTTTTTCACACTTAACTTTCCAAATTCTCCAACAAATGAACCCTATTCAGACTCTAAAATTTATATGATTTTTTTTTTTATTTATAAAAGAGATCGGAATTTAGTGATAGGAAAAAAGATTGCATACATTGAGATTCGAACCTTAAACTTACTAGATATCACGTTAAGAGTAGTTACATAAATCAATTGAATTAAACTTCGAGTTCATTTATGTGATGTGACTATCACTCTTTCTTCTCTATTACTCTACTCTACCAAATACAAAAATTAGCCGGTCTTTTTATCTTAATATAGCCAAAAAAATTTATTTACTAAAATACCGTTATTTTCAGATTAATTCTCAAGATCAGTTTTTTTTTTTTTAAACCAATTGGGAAATCGCCATGGGCCATGGAGATTTCCCAACTGAAAATTTTAATTTTTTTAAAATACCAGTTGAGAAATCGCCATGGACCATGGCGATTTCCCAACTACAATTTTTCAATTTTTTAATATTTTACATTGGAAAATCGCCACTGTGAATTCCCCCCTTGGGAAATTGCCACCCACGGTGGCGATTTCCCAAGGTAACTTTTTTTTTTTTATTTTAATAAATAATGAAAATTAAATAATTTATAATTTAAAAAAATAAAGATTTAATAATTTTAATATATAATTTTTATCCCATGGTGGTAGAAGTGTTCATGAGCCGGGCCGAGCTCATGTATGGTATCAACACCACATTTGCTTGTGCAAGCCACGGTGGCAATTTTTCAACCTTTATTTATTTATTTTTTAATTTTATAAAATAATAAAAATTATATGAATATTATATAATTTTAATTTTTAATTTTAATTTTAAAAAATATAAATATAACAATTTACCAAAAATTAAAAAATTATATTCGTAATTAGGCCTGCTCATGGGCCGGGCCGCGACCCGGAATTTTTCAACTTCCTTGCCACCTGAATTTAATTATTTTAATATATAAATAGTGATCCGGGCATGGCCGGACGGGCTGCCCGGCCCATGAGCAGGTCTATCCGTAATGTCAATCGAATTCTTTCAACTTGTATTCGTAATAAATGGACCTCCGGGAGAAAGGCCAACCAGAGTGTTGTATTAGTTCGGGCTTGGACAAGTGTTTTTGTAATTTTATTAAATAATAAATTTTAAATAAAAATTAAATAATTTTTAATTTTAAAAAATTTTAAATAACAAAATTCAAAAAATTATAAAATATATAAAAAAAAATAAAAAAATAATTTTTTTTTTAATAGTGAAATGGGCTTTCAGGTCGGCACGACTCGAAATGGGCATGGGCAAGGGAAAAAATTCCGGGTTGCGGCCCGACCCATGAACAGGTCTAATTACGAATATAATTTTTTAATTTTTGGTAAATTGTTATATTTTTATTTTTTAAAATTAAAAATTATATAATTTTTATTAGTTTGTAAAATTAAAAATAAAATAAATAAAGATTGAAAAATTACCACCGTGGCTTGGGCAAACAAATGTGGTGTTAATACCATACATGGGCCCGGCCCAGTCATGGACACTTCTACCACCATGGGATAAAAATTATATATTAAAATTATTAAATCTTTATTTTTAAATTTATAAATTATATAATTTTTATTTAAATTTTATTATTTATTAAAAGAATAAAAAAAGAAAAAAAAAGTTACCTTGGGAAATCGCCACCCACGATGGCGATTTTCCAATGTAAAAAATTGAAATTTTTTAAAATATCAGTTGGGAAATCGCCATGAAAACGGATTTTAAAAATTAATCTGAAAAGAACAATATTTTAATAAATAATTTGTTTTTGACTATATTAAAATAAAAAAACCAAAATTAGCCTGCTATAAAAAATACTACAACAAACCACACCTGGAAGAGGATAAATATGTTTAGATCAAAGAAGAAGACAACATTAAGATTCTTAATTCTTGATTTGCTATTTTATTTCACTAACAAATCTAAAATTTTTATTTTATCTGAAGTATTCGTCTCCAATACTTATATTCGATATATAATTAAAAATAAATTAGATATAATTCTTTAAATATTAAAAAAAATTAAATATATACTCATGTTACTATCACTTCTCGTTACGGATAAGTTTAGAATAAAACAAAATCTTATCTCTCAATCCTTTTGAATGTCTACAATTTCTTGATTATTTTTTTTAAAGTTTAATTAATTAATTAATTTGTATTATTATTATTATTACAGAATAAATAAACATCAAATTACAGTTTCCATAACACTCCAAAAATCGACCATCACTATCAAATAAATCAGAATCCGCCACATGTACGATTTTCATGCCAACAGTTTTCAGAATATCCATTCTCCATCTTCCACGTACTAATATGGACCCCACCGTATCATCCCCTAACTAACCAATCGCCTCTCCAAAATCCACACCCCACACTCGCTCTTTTATCTCACCCGCCCCCTCCTCAGTCAAATCAAAACCCATATCTTATCCCTAAAACGCGAGTATACCATTTCTCTTACACTCGCGAAAACGTCTTTTTTATTTCAAATTTTTATAGCAAAAAAAAAAAAAAAACGAGGAAAATTGAAACGACAAATTGTTACCAACTTGCTATCGACAAAACAAAGCGCGTCTTTTGCAGATGAAAGAAAGTCGTACAGAGTCTTTCTCATAATTATTTTTTTGAAGACCAAGCAGAGCTCTTTTTCTTACTTTTAAAATTTAATTCCCATTACTTTCTTTCTCCAAAACCCTAGATTTCACGTTTTCCTCTTTTAATGTTTGTGTTGCGACGACGGTCATCGGTTTTCAAGGTTTAAGTCTTCGTCTTTATAAGGTAATTCCATTGATCGTTTGTCGCTGTTTTCAGGTTTTTTTTTTTTTTTTTTTTTTAACGAATGGTGACGTTTCTGTTTTACATGTTTTAGATATATATATGTATATCTGTTTGGCTTTAACGAGAAAGTGAAGGAAAATAGAAATGTAAATGTAGAATGACCGAATTTTTGTGCTTTTAAAAAAAAAAAAAAGTTTCATGCTCTTCCTCTTGTGTACGTATTAGCTGTTTGTTGGCTGTTTTGTTTTATTTTCATTCGTTTCTCTCCAAATTTTCCTGGTAACCAAGCAAGGGTTGTTTTCAATGCTCTGTTTAGTTTCTTCCTTTTGTTTTCCTTGAAAAGTCTCTAAAAAGGTTAATAATTGAAAGGGATCTGCGACATAAATATGTAACTTAATTTGGCTGTTAAATACTTGTTTCAAATGAGAAGACAACTGAATTTAGGTTTGTAGATGCTTCATATGTTTCATGTGTACGATGTTGTAGATGCTTTGCTTGTATATATTTTTGTTTGCTGAATATGGTGCCTTTTTTGTCATATGTATTTGGTCTCTAAGAAACTGAGGCCTAGAAATGGTTTGGACAGTTCAAAGGTTTCTGTCATGCTTGCTTTGCTTTTATTATAAAACTTTTCACTTTCTTCTATTAGGTAACCTTTTGAAATCTGTTAAGGCTTTTAAGGAATTATTACACTGTTATTATCTGTTTCTTTCGACAATTTTTGAATATAAGGTTCTTACTTGTTAAGGGTTTTAAGGAAGTATTAGACTTATCCTGCATCATATCTGCATACACCCTTCTAGTTGTTTACAAACTTTAAAAAAATGTCTCTTTGTTATTTCTTGATGATCAGATGTTTGTTCATCCGTGGAAGGGCATCATTGCCAATATTCCAACAACAGTGCAAGATGGAAAGCATGTAGGGGAAAGTGGAAGGAAATTGCTGGAGGATTTGACAGAAAAGGGATTTAATCCATTGAGGGTTCATCCTCTTTGGAACCGATATGGTCATTCGGGAATCGCCATTGTAGAGTTCAAGAAAGAGTGGGATGGTTTTAATAATGCCATCATGTTTGAGAAGAGCTTTGAAGTGGAGCATTTAGGAAAGAAGGATTACTATTCATCCAGGAGGAAAAGAGACAAATTGTATGCATGGTTTGCTCGTGAAGATGATTTCCATTCAAAAGGACTGATTGGTGACTATCTTCGTAAGAATGGAGACCTGAAGACTGTTTCGAGCAAAGAAGCTGAAGATCAAAGAAAGACCTCAAAGCTGGTGACAACCCTAAGCAACACCTTGGAGACCAAGAGCCTACGCCTTAAGGAAATGCAGAACAAATATAATGAGGCGAGTGACTCCATTAGTACATTGATGGAGCAGAAAGATGAGATGATCAAAGCTTATAATGAAGGTATGCTACAATCTTAGTTTCTAAAATGGATTTAAATTCAATTAATGCTATTCTAGTTGCTAATGGCTTATAGTATATAATGTGTAGAGTCTAAAAAGATGCTGCAGAATGCTCATAACCATTTTAAGAAGATTTCCTTAGAGCATGAGAGGATTGCACAGCATTTTTGTGATCAGCAAAGAGAATTAGAGCAGCGTGAGAAGGAATTGTTCGAACGGGAGGCTCAAAATGAGGCTGAGACAAGAAAACTTCAGGATGAGAAGATGATGGTATGTAATGCTGCCTTGTTTTTTTTTTTCTCCACGAATTCCTATTGGCACTTTTATCTGAACCATAATCTGTTCAAGGTGATCGAATTTACATGTATACTTTGAGTAGGATAAACAAAACTAATAATTTAGCAAACCTATCATGTTCCTTCATATCTGAGTATACTTTTTGTTGACTGATCTTTTGACTTATAATACCAAGAGCAAGCACATGTTTAACTTCAGATTTTGCTTTCAAAACTCCAAAATTCCACATTTTTTTCCTTTTATCTTGTGCATTAGTATAATATATTTGTTAAGAGTGTTAGCATTAGTATACACTAATCAATTTTTTTTTGTAAATTGTTTTGATATCACAGAATGAGAGGGCAGCCTTGGAACAAAAGAAGGCGGATGAAAATATGTTAAGACTGGCAGAAGAGCAGAAGGTATATTTCCAGTCCTCATATTGATTACCATTTAAAATAGTGGCTAACTATGTATAAATTCTAGAAGCTTTTTCATTTATCATTTATTTACTTCCTATGTCAGAGAGAAAAGGAGAAACTTCACAGAGAAATCATTGAGCTAGAAAAGCAACTTGATGCTAAACAAGCACTGGAGCTGGAGATACAGGGTTTGAAAGGGGCTTTACAAGTAATGCACCACATGGAAGGGGATGGAGACGCAGGAATGAAGAGAAAGATGGAGGCAATTCAAGAAGAACTAAAAGAGAAGGAAGAAGAATTGGGCGACGTGGAAGATCTTAATCAAGCTCTTATTATCAAGGAACGCAAAAGTAATGATGAATTACAGGATGCCCGAAAGGAGCTAATCATTGTAAGTATCTTTTATATTCCCCCTTTTCTTGGGAAGTATAAATTTTTTTTTTTGTTTGTCATGCCGACTCAGTTTGGTATGTATAAGATATTGGGTCAATTGTGAGTGTTGGGCTAGCTCATCCTGATTGATTATAAGAAGCTATGTTACTCGGATTTGGGTGTGAGTGTCGGATACGGGTATGTTCAATTTTTTTCCAAGATTTTCATTTATTTGGAGAGTCCTTGGAGGATCATATCCCCATACCCATATACAGATATGCGTTGGACACGGGTGTCGGACACGAGTACTTCAAGAAATATGAAGAGTCGGATCAACATAGAGAAGAAGACAACAAGCTATAAAAGAGAGATTAATTTAATTACTGAAAAAACCAATTGTGCTTGCAGGGGAGCATTAGGTTAAAGAAAGACAGTCCACTTGTTAGCCCTGACATATATATCACTTGCATGCATTACTTAATTAATGGTGGGTGCACCTACAATTAGATGGAGAACTTACATGCATCAACTTGCCTTGGATTTTTTAGAGGAAGATAGGAGCTTTTGAAGTGCTTCTTAATGATTTATGTAGTTTCTATTTTTCCCCTCATTTTCATTTGGAGCACTTAAAATTTGTTACTTTATTTTTTTAATCATGCTTGTAATCTGAATAACATCTATGTATACTGAAATGTTGATAAGATTTGGAGAGACTAATTTCCATGTTTCACAGACTTTTAAAGATGTTTCCACCCGTGCTTATATTGGTGTCAAGAGAATGGGAGAGCTGGACAGTAAACCTTTCCAGGCTGCAGCCAAGAGTAAATACTCAGCTGTAGAAGCTGATGAGAAATCAGCAGAGCTATGTTCACTGTGGCAGGAGTACCTTCGAGATCCTAGCTGGCATCCTTTTAAAATACTCACAGACAAGGAAGGAAATTCTAAGGTATTTGTCTATATTACCCAAATCTTCAGTTCTATGTTACTCGGATTCAGGTATATTCAATTTTTTTTCTAGATTTCCATGTATTTGTTGGATCCTTGGAAGATCATATCCCCATATCCATGTATGAAAATGTGTCAGACACGGATGTCGGACACGGGTACTTAAAAAAAAAAAGAGTCGGAGCAACATAGCTTCTGTTGGCACACATGCTTTCCAACAATTCAATTTTCCCCTCTAAGAAATGTTGCTTGCCTATCTTTATCTTCTCGCCTTGTTCTCATGTTTGTTCAAGGTGTAACAATATAGAAATGGTCAGTTCATCCAATACACCATTGAGTTGGTTGTTCCGCAACCTTGGCTCTTGGCTTTCAATGTTTAGTCTTATGTTACTCGGATTCGGATGTGAGTGTCGGACGCGGGTATGTTTAATTTATTCTAAGTTTTTCCATGTATTTAGAGGGTCATTGAAAGATCATATCCCCATATCCATGTCCGGATATGCATCAGACACGGATACCTAAAAAAAAAATGAAGAGTCAGAGCAACATAGGTTAAGTCCATTATCTATCTCGTTCCAGTTCTTTATTACTTAACTTACCAAGTTGTCTTGCTCCTATGGCATACTTTTAAGCTCCCCATCGACCAAATTCTTCACGAAAAAATGTGATTTTACAGGAAATGCTTGATGAGGAAGATGAAAAATTGATAGCTGTTAAAACTGAGTTTGGTAATGAAGTATACACTGCAGTGACAAGGGCCTTGGCACAGATGAATGAATACAATCCAAGTGGGAGGTACATAGTACCAGAACTATGGAATTTCAGTGAAGGGAGAAAAGCAACATTGACAGAGGGAGTTCAGCATTTACTGAAGCAGTGGAAACAGCATAAGCGAAAGAGGCACTAAAAATTTCTTCATTGATTTCATTTACTGAAAAGGAACATTTTGGAAGTCTTGAAATAAAAATTGTACAGTGAGAGATTGTGTTTATGCTGTGTAATTCTTCTACAATTTTAGCATATTTTAATTTAAGCTGATATGATTGGATGTGCAGACTAAATTTTTGTTGAACAGCAGCTCCAGATTTCTACCAAATCGAATTTGTCGAATTTTGTTGGTTCGATTTCTGACAATCTCAAATATAAAAAAAAAAAACTGGGTGTCAAAATTCCCCTTGGAAGAGTTTAAATTCACACTCTTTGAAGAAAAAATAATATCTAGCTGCCAAAAACAACACAAATTTAGCATTGATATGATATAAACCAGAAAGTTTGCTGGCAACCGATTTATTTGAAGCAAGAAAAACAGTGTTTTGATTCGCATCAGGTGCATGTTGAACATGTATATACCATGATAATAAAAAATTAAAAAAAAAAAAACCTAACTTGAGGATCTGCAAAATCGAAATGTTGCACAATGAAATGTAAAAGGCAATAGCTAATGGCGCATTTCTCAACTAAGAAAGTTTCTCATTGTTTTCAGGGAATAATAAATGGTTCCTCATCTAACAGAATCAAACCTTGAAATGTGACTTAGAAACAGAGGGCAGCCAAATGATACAGAGCATATCAAAAGTGGGCCAAGCTGTAAACCAGAATCCACGCCAACTGAGCAGAAAAAAGAGGGTTTTGTTAGCTATAAACATGGGAAAAGGCTCCCTTTCGGAATATTATGCAATGCTGGCATTTGCAACATGAAAGACATAACCAAAAAGCTATTTAAGTACCAGAAAGAGAGTTATTGAAGCAAAAAGCCCTTCTTGGAGAAGGGTTGCATGACCACCAAATTCTTCTTCATCAATCTTTAGGATCATTGCGTAATAACCATATATAATCCCAGTGGATATTGCCAGAAAACTGCAAACAAATATCAACATCAAACCATTAACTAAAAGTTTAGCAAAGAAAAACAATGAAAATACTACTATTATTTGCTTATGAACGAATTCTTCAAAAACACCGGGTGGAAATCAAGACATTCAATGTAGGGGAACAGCATAAATCCCTCGACATTGATATACAGGAAAACTTCAAAACTGACATCGAAGTTTTAAAATCGTTGGCACCATCAATGCAGCCTAGGACAAGTACATAAGAAAGAACCATGATATGCACATTATACGGATATGTGCAGCTTCAAGTAAAAAAAAAAAAACAAACAGGGATTTATAAAGAAACTCCACTGGTGAAAGGTGCCATCCGTGTAGCAAAATTCGCGACCACATTTAGAGATTAAATGCTGTTGCAGAAAGTCAGAAACCCAACAACTATCTACTAAAACACACTCTGGTATAGTTTTTGTGCAAAAATTTAAAATGCAATATGCTTGCCAGACTGATAGCTTAAGAGATTTTTAGAATCCTTATTTATGCACAACTCAATCACTAAAAATTATCGGCGATTAATTGTCAGCCAATCTACGATTTTACCATATTTTAACATCAATAGCCATCCAATTACACCAGTGCAAATTCCAAAGCCCCCTTCCTATTTAGAATTAGCATAAACCATCACAAAAGCATTCCTTATAGCCTATGTTACTCAAACTCGAGTGTGAGTGTCGGATGCGGGTATATGTCCGATACGGGTATGTTCAGTTTTTTTTTAAAGTTTTTTTCTGTATTTGGAGAGTCCTATTCCCATACCCATGTCTAAATATGCGTCGGACACGGATACTTAAAAAAAATGAAGAGTTGGAACAACATAGCGCTCACATCACAATATGGCATCTAAATAACTAGTGAAGTCACCAAACTTGGGTCAGATTCAACAATCCAATAAAAACCCGAAAACACTGCAATTTACAAATACATAGCAACATGAATCTGAGAACTTACATGAAGATCCAAATGCCTCCAACGACAGGGATTGCACCCCATAATAAACCACAGAAAAGAGCTACAACTTGTCGAGTCCAGTGCAATACATCTCCTAATTGATCCTGCTCCAAAAATCAACCAAAACCCATCATCAAAATTTATTTATTTTTCAAATTTACCCAATTCAAGTTCCATTCATTATCATCCTATTAAACCCTCAATTTAACAGGGAAAAAAACCCATTAAATTAAACTATTTCCAGAACTGAATAAACTCAATTAAGAGCATAAAATAACTACAATTGCAGTTACTATTTCAATGTAATTAATAATAAAAGTTTCAAATAAAATCAACAAAATTAACGATAAAAAAAAAAAGATTTACCTTGTCCCAAGAAGCTTCTGGATCTAATAACTTGGCGAATTTGAACGGAGAAAAGTGACCGTTTTCGTGTTGCTGTGCATTCAATTTAACTGATTTAGTTTCTTTCATAGTCAATTTTGATTGAGTTTCTGAAAGATTCTTTCAAAGAAAAAATAAAATAAACTTTATGATTTTAATTGACAGTGATGACAAGTAAAATATGGAATTTTTATTATTATTGATTTTGAGGTTAAATTTGGGTTAGGGTTTTGGATGGGGAAAATATTAAAAAATTTCGAAATGCTTTGAATGTAGATCTAAAAGGCAGTGGAATTGGAAGAGATTATTATTTTATTGTGTTGTCAATTTTTTTCTAATAGCAACAAAAGATAAATAAATATACATATAAATTATAAAAATAAAAATTTACAAGAAAAACAATAACTCCAATCGAAAACAAGAGGAAAAGATAAGAAAAATCAAGTTTTCTTTTTTTTTTTCCTTCTCTCAAAGCAAAGAAAAAAAAATTAAAATGAAGGAATTGGTTTTTTAGAGATTATTATTTTTTATATTTAATAATTTATTTTAAATTCATAATTAAATTTAGATTTAATTTATTATCATCAAAAACGTTTTTTCTTTTAAAAAATGGCTTATGATATATATTTTTTTCTATCACAATTTTCTAGGAGCACGGACACGGACATGTAATACGAGTACGACATGAAACGATAATAAAAAATATTTTTAAATAATAATATACAATAAAAATATAAAAATAACATTTTTCAATCATATTGACATATCAATTTTTAAAAATTAATTTTGAATTTAAAAACTTGAACCTTAAAAAATCTATTAGGATCAAATAATTCAAATTCAAAAAATAGAAAGATCTTATATTATCATACTCTAATTAACTTAATATGATAATTCTTTTTATATTTGTCTCATTTTGTACCCTCTATGTGTTCTTTCATTCTCGTTCTAATCGGTTAAAGTATTTAAATAGTCTTTGTACTATAATCAAAAGTGTATTTTAGTCTTTTGTACTATAGAAGTGAATAATTTAATTTTTGTACGTTTGAATTTGGTGCAAAGAAATAAAATTGATAACGGTGTTAATAGGAAACCGTCTAAATGCTGACATGGACATGTGAAACTGACAGAAAAGATGATTTGGAAAAAATGATGACGTGTCAAATTTTTTTACTACAGTAAAATTTAGAAAAACATAATTTTTTACCCAAATCCCTCCCTTACCCGTAAAAACATGTCATCATTTTTTTTCGAAGTCATCTATTCTATCAGTTTCTAATTTCACCTGAGTAAAAAAATTTGACACGTTATCATTTTTTTTTTTTCAAGTCATCTATTATGCTAGTTTCACATGTCTACGTCAGCATTTAGACGATTTTCCATGAACACTGTTACCAGTTTTACTTATTTACATCAATTTCAAACGTATAAGGATTAAATTAATTACTTATATAGTACAGGGATTAAAATGCACTTTTGACTATAGTACATGGATTACTTAGATACTTTAACCCGTTCTAATCCTTGTAACATATTTGCGTTGATACATTACGTTATGCTCTCACTCTTTCTAGCATTTAACTCTTTGTTCTTGTTGTTTCTCTTTTTTCTTCTTTTTCTTTTTTGTTTTTTTATGAATTTCAAGCATTTGACTTCCATAAGATAGGAGCTTTTGCTCATTGTTAATTTCATAATTGGAAAAAAAAATGCAAAAAAAAAAACCTTCATTGTATGTCCAGTTTGTGTCCGGATGTGTCCAATCGTATCTTGATCATGTTTTGATCGTGTCCGATTTTATTTTTACTTTTTTAACATATCCGATACATATTTATCATGTCGAAATTGTACCCGATATTTGGACACTCCTTTAACGTAAGTGTATGTACTTCGTAGCCTTAAATCAACTTAAATTAGATATATAATCTAAAATACTTTTCATAAAATATTTTTCATGCTAAGCTCTTGAGAGTGACTTGAAATTTAACTCAACATTTTCTTAACAAACATGAAAGGAAATGAGGAATGACAACAGGTATGGTAGGTTTTTTTTTTTTTTTTTTTTTTTTTTTTTTTTTACGTTTTGTTGAAAAGAAAATTAGTGGTATAAGAGCAAATAACTTAAGATTAGGTTTTGTTCCAAAAAAGTTAATTTAATTTTAATATTTGGAAAATATTTATTTTAATATAAAATTTATAAAAAAAAAATTATTTTAACGTGTCGCTTCACATGTACACTTTTATTACATGTAAAATATTGACATTATCTTTATTATTTTATTCAAAATTTATTTTAAATATATTAACAAAATATTTTTTTTAAAATACTTTATATATGTTAGTTTTGATTTAAAAATTACAAAAAGTAAAAATATAAAAATCAATAAATGAAAGTATAGCAGCAATTTTCACGTGTAAGTATAGTGGTCAAATTACATTTTAAACTATTTACGAATAGCTATAAATAGAAAATAACATTTACAAGAGGAATTGCTAATTTGGGTAAGTAAAGGAGAAAAAAGGAAACCCAAAGTTGAATTGACTATTGAGGGTTGAGTGGGGCCAAGTCCAGACCAATTTTGTAATCTGCTCATTCACGATGCGTGAAGCACAATCGCAAAAATCCGTAGTTGGGGACTTCGACCGATTCAAATTTGTATCTCGTTGGATTATCGACGCTCTCCAGGAAGAGCGTGAGATTTTATAAAATATCGTTAACGAATTCCACGTCTTATCCTCGCTGTTTTACTAAAATTACAGATCCACCCTCTTCTTCTTCTTCTTCTTTAATCTCTTAAATATTTTTCCATTCTCAAAATAATCCAAACTCCCTTTTCTCCTTTCTTTCCTTTGTTTCGATTTTCTGAATAAATAATATTCAATTTACCTTTTAATTTGAATTCTTGAACAAATTTAAAAAAAGAAGAAGAAGAAAATGGGAAGTCCAAAGAAGGATCAAAGTAAAGGATTTTTCGCGGCGATGAGCTCAGGTTTATCTTTGTTTGGCAACGCCATGCACAGATCTGTCAACGGGTAAATTTCCTTTCTTTTTTTTGGTCTGGTTACAACGTTGTTTTTGCTTTATTTTTCTTGAATAGGATTAGATTATTCTATTAATTATCACCTCTGGATGCTAAATATTTGATTTGACGATTCGAATTATACGATCATTTCTTCAAATATATTTCATATTTTTTTTATATGATCTGCTTTAACTGTTTTGATAATTTTATTTATTGGTTAATTATTTGATTGGAATGTGCATCATTTTGAACTGAAACGCCTCATCTGGAAGGTTACTTTTTTGAAATAATGATGATGTTATTTAAAGTTGGTATTAGATTAGTTCATTGAATGCTTAAAATTCCAAAATTAAATTCGGTTCAATTTGAATTCTGTTTTTTTTTTTTTTTAATATTATATATATATTAGGATTGAGAGCTAAAATAATTTTGTTTTTTTCTTAAGAATAAAATAAGTTGGTTTTGGGATTTCATCGTTAAAGATTCTTCTTTCACACTTCTCTTACTTAGATGCAATGCAATGCATGGTTATTGAAATAATTTTACTTGTTCCAGACAATGCAATTCAGAAGAAGCTAGAAATACGGTTAAGGGGACCGAATCTATATATATAAAGATCTAAAGTAAAAATAAATTGTTATGAAATAGATTTATTCAAGAGCTGGGTTATCCGTCTAGTTCGATGGCCCGGCCCAAATTAGTTTATAAAGTTTAGGCTCGATTCAGATTTATTTTTTAATTTAATTTTTTTTATTTAATTTTAATTATAAAATATAAAAATATTTTTTTAATATTAAAAAAAGACATCAAAGGCCATACGGGCTGGACTGGGCTAGGCAAGCAAAATTTTTGCTATTCGAGTTCGGTCTGACTCAATCCATGAACAGCTCTATTATTGAAAACACCATATTTAAATATTATAAAATTACAAACAATGTATAAAAATCTTATAATAAAATAAAAAAATTTCTAATATTATAAATCATGTTGCATATGTAAAAAATTTAATAAGAATTGAAATTCCAATATCAAAGAAATTATAATCTAATTAAAATAATTAAAATATGCATAAAATTATTTAATATTATAAAAGAAAAATATAAGATGACATACATTTTAAAAAAGTAAAATAAGTAATGTACAATTTGTATTAAATATTGTAATATATATATATTTTTTCTTTTCATTATGAGCATAGAATGAAAAATATTAACACAATAATTAAGGTATCTATTTGATTGATTGAAAAAGTAGAGAGAATTGAGCTAATAATAATGAATGATATATAAACTAAAAGTATTATCAAATTTATCGTATCAAATTACAAATTTTACAAAATGACCAAATTAAAAAAATTTGGAAGGGTCAAATATAATTTTACTTTAGTTTTAAAAGGTTAGGGTGCCAAATATAATTTTACCTTAATTTTAAAAAATTTAAGAGGAGCAAAATATAATTTACCCATATTTTAGCAAAAGCCTTGGAAATTTTATGGGGAGGGGGCCGGGGCCCCTGCCTGCGCCCCTAACTACGCCCCTGCAATTCCGCTCAACTTAATTGATGAAACAAGTGAAGTCTACTTTTTATGACGTCAATCCGGTTATGTTATCGTTCCATTCTCAACAAGAGTGATAGTGATTTTCTTACATGTCAAACATTATATATTATCAACTTGAAGGATTTGATGCCTAGGTTTGTTTATTAAGTTTCTAGATTGGTTCATGGTTGTTGCTGTGAATTTCTATTAATTTTATAAGTTTCTTCTTATGAAATTGAAATTTTGTCTATAAATGGTGTGCATTGAGGTTTTTTTTTCTCCATTGCAGGCATTGTGCTAATGTCAAAATTTAGTTACTTTGTCTCATGCTTTTACCATCCCCCCCTTTCTTAGTGTAGCCTTTCCAATAGAACGACAAAAGGTTGTTCATAGAATTTGTGGTGGGTAACTGCTTAGGCACCTTGGATGGTGTTTATCACTCTAGTTCTCACTAATCAAGAACTTCAAAGTGGCCATTTAAAGATTGTCGATTGAATAAAGCTTGTTTGTTTCTATGTGTGTGTGGTTGCAGGAGTGAGTGTAAGTAATTTACTGCTGTTTTTGCTGTAAGTAATTTTCCTGTTATAAAGGAGGCGTCATATGTTATTCTTCTTCCTATGACTTTCAGATTACTTGGTTATGAAGGGGTAGAAGTCATAAATCCAGAGGGAGGAAAAGAAGATGCCGAGGAGGAAGCTCAGAGGGGAAGATGGAAGCCGGAGGTGTATATCTTTATAACCATGTTATTTAGATCTCTGTTTTATAGGTCTGCTGGACAGATGCTCTTCTTGCATTGCTCTCTCTCTCTCTCGGGGACTTTTAACAATGGAGATGAAGACTTCCATTCCTTAATCACTTTATTTTTACTCATGTTATAGGCTGATATTTTGTGGACTACTCTTTTATAATTTTATTTGTAGGAACGAGAGAGCTACTGGAAGATGATGCACAAATATATAGGTTCAGATGTTACATCAATGGTCACACTTCCTGTCCTCATATTTGAGCCAATGACTATGATTCAGAAAATGGCCGAGGTTTGTTTTACTTAGCAGAGGTTTGTTACACTTTATGCAGCATTTTTCTTGTTCAATATGTAAATGTGCTGTGGCTTTTGCAGTTGATGGAGTACTCCTACTTGTTGGACCAAGCAGACGAGTGTGAGGATCCCTATCTCCGGCTGGTGTATGCATGTGAGTGTACTTCATTTATTTTATTTAATTTAATGAAGCAAGTTCTAGTTTTAGTTTTGTAATTAATGGAATTCATGATCATTTACAGCATCATGGGCTATATCTGTGTATTATGCCTACCAACGTACATGGAAACCTTTTAATCCTATTCTTGGGGAAACCTATGAGATGGTTAATCATGGAGGGATTACATTCATTTCTGAGCAGGTGCTTTCAAGTTATTTGATTATTTTAAGAATGCTCTTTTTCATTCTTATATGTCTGTGCATGCTACTTTGTGCCTGGTGATTACTATACCTTCATTTCCACTCTTTTCATTTTCTGCAAGCAAGTCTAGGTTCTTGTATGTTTAGTTTTATCAATTTGTGCTCCTGAAATATATGTTCTCACAGCTTACTTTATCTGTTATTTCTTTCGTTTTGACTTTGTATTATCATTTCAGGTCAGTCATCATCCTCCGATGAGTGCTGGGCATGCTGAAAATGAACATTTTACTTATGATGTGACATCAAAGTTAAAGACTAAATTTTTGGGGAATTCTGTTGATGTTTACCCTGTTGGAAGGTAATATTCATGTTGTTGTTTTCTGTAAACTATCCTTTTCCTGTATGTCTTCTTTTTCTCTGGTATGTTATTGGTTAATATTTGTTGGAAGGTAATATTCATGTAGGTTATTCTTTGCAGAACGCGTGTAACTCTTAAAAGAGATGGTGTGGTTTTAGATTTGGTGCCTCCTCCCACCAAGGTCAACAATCTGATTTTTGGACGAACTTGGATTGATTCACCAGGAGAGATGATCATGACAAATTTGACTACTGGGGACAAAGTTGTGCTGTATTTTCAACCATGTGGCTGGTTTGGGTATTCTTCACACCTCGTTTTAATTATTATTTCTTAAACATAATTTAAGCATTTGCCTTTTTTGGCATTCATATGCAGTGTATCATCTTATGGAATTCTTTATAATGAGTGATCTGAGATGAAATTTGATTTGATGGTTTTTACTTGGATCATATTATGTTCCCATTTTGTCATCTGTGTATGTGTGTGCAGACTTGCACTCTAAACTAAGTTATTGGAGCAACGCATACCAATCAGATATTTATGTTTTATGTAGTTTGATAAGTCCCTTTCTCCCTAAAATTTGTTTCCACGACTCACTTTGTGTTTCTAATATGCTTACTTTTACATCACAACTTGCAACCGGCTAGTTCTTAGTAGCAAACTGCGATTGATTTACAGCTTTATTTGATTGCAGAGCTGGTCGGTATGAAGTGGATGGCTATGTTTATAATGCGGCTGAGGAACCTAAAATATTGATGACAGGGAAGTGGAATGAGTCAATGCGCTATCAGCCATGTGACATGGAAGGGGAACCTCTTCAGGGCACAGAATTGAAAGAGGTTCTTTCTTGAACATTTTCCCTTATCACATAATAGTTACCAACTGCTTTAGTTAAACCTATTCTTTGTAATGTGAATGGGATGCTTTTTTTTTTTTCTTTTTCCTTTTCACCTAGCTACTTATGGGGTTATGGATCCTTGAAATATTTTTATTCCTTCTCATGTTTACTGCTTGTGCTTGATTGGTGGTCATTTTATTTTGTCAAAGCCCTTGATCTTAATGCTTTTACCAGATTTTATAAATATAAAATGCAATCCTTCTGTTTTGTGGTTCTATCTGATGATTTTAGCTTATTATATTTGAGCTCATGAACAAGCTTGTGACTAATGAACTTGTTCCTATTAATGACTTCTCTATTATTTTTGGTCTCCAGGTTTGGCATGTTGCTGATACTCCAGAAAATGATAAATTCCAGTACACATATTTTGCACATAAAATAAACAGCTTTGACACTGCTCCTAAGAAATTGTTAGCATCAGACTCTCGTCTGCGACCCGATAGATTTGCACTTGAGAAGGGTGATTTATCCAAGGCCGGTGCTGAGAAGAGCAGGTCCCTCTCTCTCTCTCTCTCTCTCTCTCTCACACACACACGTGCGCACACACACACGGACATACACATAACGAAGACAGTTGCTCAAAATTAGTACATGTCTCCTCATGCATGATATATCGAATGCCAGAAACTAGGCAGCCTTTATATGAAATATAAACCTGGCACACTATGGCCATGTAACTCAACTCTAGGCAGGGACATTTTGTTATGTGAATACCTTGATCAAACAGATGCATAAACTTCATTACTGCTTGTAGTTTTGAGAATTTTGTTAGATAAGCTCTCCATCTTGACTGTCATTAATAGGATGGCAATTGCTCCCACAAATGTACAAAGGAAAACTAGTGGGGGCTCTTCAATAGGAATGTTAAGCATCTAACTTAAAACCAATTGGTAATAGGTGGAGAGACTCAACTTAAATATAGGATTACAGTAGGTGGAAAGAGCTTACCACGTGACAAACTCAAAAGGGTAACAAGCCGGAACAATAAAACAGAACCTGGGCTCGGATACCATGTTAAGCATCTAACTTAAAACCAAATAGTAATAGGTGGAGAGATCCAACTTGAATATAAGATTACAAGTAATCTAAGATTTAACCGATATGGGATAACACTACTTTAACAAAGAATGTGCTTTCTTTATACCTTGATCAGGAAGAAAAGAATAGAGAATAAAGTATTCAATGAAAGACTTAAGCCTCATTCTTTATTTTTCCTTCATCCCCATCTGTTAATTGAAAAGAAAGGAAAAGGAAAAAGATCAGTGAACTTACATATTTGGAATGTTTGCTTGCTCTTCATGGTTACTATGTCAAAGATAATTTAATTTGTAACTTTTGCTCATTCTTTCTTCCAGTTTGGAAGAGAGGCAGAGAGCGGAAAAGAGGACACGAGAGGCCACGGGCCACGTGTTTAGCCCTAGATGGTTTGATTTGACAGATGAAATCACAGCCACACCTTGGGGTGACTTAGAAATATATTGCTACAATGGTAAATACACTGAGCATCGGGCTAGCTCAGACAGCGTCAATGAGGTTGACATTACGTCAATTGAATTCAACCCATGGCAGTATGGTAATTTATCTACCGAATAAGGGGGGTATTGGTATTTTAATGCAGTTAGTTCAACACATCTCTTTTGTTGGGTTTTACTTTCTTTAGGTCATGTTTGGCTTAACTGCTTTCAAAATTTCATGGCAATGTCCACTGATTTACATTTCTGTACTGTACATATTTTTACTTGCGGTGGAACAATAATAATAAAAAAAGAATATTTTCATCAAATATATTAAAAATGATGAATAAAATTATCAATTTCTACATTTAATATAATGTTATTACTATAAATATTATATTAATTAAAAGAGTGTTTTAAGAGCACTAATTAGTAAAATTCTATTTTATATATTATAATTTAAAAATATATATATATACTTATAACATTTATTAACAAAACTTTTTAAAATTAAATATTTTTTATAAATTAAATATTTTTTTAACCATCAAATAACTTTTTTTTTTAATATATATATTTTCTTTTATCGACATAATGGACGATTGGACGTGCCTATTCTAGTTTAAATCAAAAGTCTCTGAAAATTGTAGTAATCTAAAGGAGTCACGCATTAATCAGGCTGGGTGGAGACAGATTTCTTGAATCAAACAACCAAAAGCAAAGAATGCCGCCTTTTTTGCTAGCTTTCTTGGGATTGGGACCCAACTTTTTTTGTTTTTTTTTCTTTTTGTTTCAACTTTTTGCCTTCAACCAACACAATTTCTCTGTCTCTTCTCCTCTCGTTCTTATCCCATGGCTAGAGGTGGCAATTGGGCGGGTTCGGGCGGGTTCGGGTCGGGTTCATTCGGGTTCGGGTTTATTCGGGTTCGGGTTCATTCGGGTTCGGGCTCATTCGGGTTCGGGTCCATCCGGGTTCGGGCTCATTCGGGTTCGGGTCCATTCGGGTTCGGGCTCATTCGGGTTCGGGCTCACTCGGGTTCGGGCCCATTCGGGTTCGGGCTCATTCGGGTTCGGGCCCATTCGGGTTCGGGCCCATTCGGGTTCGGGTTCGGGTTCGGTCTGGGTTCGGGTTCAGTCTGGGTTCAGGTATGTTTTACATCATTTTATTTTATATTAGATGTAATCATTTTTACGTAATTTAAATATTTATATCTAAAAACAAATTATTAATTTATTATTATTTTTATACTTTTTCTATTATATGATATTTTTAATTATATTTATTTTTTAAAATTAATATTTGTTAGCACCAAAAGAATAAGAAATTAATTTGTTATAAAAATCAAATTTTGAAATAATTTATTATAAAAAAATATGATATATTATAAATTAATCATATTGATATTTAAAATAATTGATTTGATGAACTCGAATTTCAAAATATAAATACATTATAATTTATATTCACTATAAAATAAAAAACTTTTAAAAATAAATCCTGGCCTTCATCTATTCATTTATATACTTATAAAATGCAAAAAATTTATGCTTATAGTCAAGATATATATATATATATATATATATATCTATCGAGTACTTATATTTTTTTCATCAGTATAAAGTATAAATTATAAAGTAGTACTAAAAATATATAATTTATATTTAAATTATACGTAATAAATATATAATTAATATGATTATTTATTAATATATAATAAATATACCCAAAACCAAAAGGCCATAAAACTCAAAACCCCATTAAACCCACTCGCTAAAATAAAATCACATGAAAGCCATAATCCAATTAAACCCACCTTAACCTAACCGTATAAGTATAACCCAAAAAGTCAAAATAATTGAATTATTGTCATTTTTTTTACCCTTATAGATTAATTGAATTATTGTCAAATTTTTTTTCACATCTATAAAATTTTCAAGAATTTAAAATATTTAGATTGTAAATTTATCATGATATGAGACGTTAAAGTTATAACTTATAAGTACAAAATATAATTTACTTTTTGATAAAATTATTATTTCATCATCATCATATATATATATATATATAATATATTAAATTTTAATTAAATTATTAAAAAAATTAGAATAAAATTAATAATTAAAGTTATTGCTTTGTAAAAAAAAAAAAAAAAAAATTAATTGCAATTTGATTATTTTTATTTTTAGTATTAAATTCGGGTTCGGGTTCGGGCCGGTCTCGGGTTCGGGTCCATTCGGGTTCGGGCTCATTCGGGTTCGGGCTCATTCGGGTTCGGGCCCATTCAGGTTCGGGTCCATTCGGGTTCGGGTCCATTCGGGTTCGGGCCCATTCGGGTTCGGGTCCATTCGGGTTCGGGCCCATTCGGGTTCGGGCTTTTTCGGGTTCGGGTTTTTGACTTTTTGGTCAAATCGGGTTTGGGCGGGTTCGGGTTCGGGTTTTTCTGGGCGGGTTTTCGGGTTCGGGTTCATTTTGCCACCTCTACCCATGGCCCTGGCTGGGCCAGTTAAAGTTTCCAAGTCAAACAAGTCTTAGCATTGCTTCTGACACAGTTTTTGAGGTCAAAAGCTATTTTTCATCGTAAACGCAATGTTAAACAGATAAAAAAAATTAACTTCTGCTGTTAAAATCATGGTTTGAAAAGCCAAATCAAAAAGCCAAAAAATATAGCTTTAAAAGCTGGCTTTTGGATAAAATAACTTTATTATCCTCACATTTCTACATTTTTATTATTTTAAACATATTTTTTTTGACATTTCAATTTCCTACAATACTTTTTCACAGCAATACTAAATATTTAAAAGTTTTTAAATAACACTTTTTCAACACACTTTATAAATACACTTTTTTCAACTCTAAACTTTTTTCAACCTAAGTTTTTTTCAACAACAATGTAAACTAGGTCTTATTGGCATTTCCTATTTTTTTTTAGTTGACAAAAAACAGCGGAAAAATTTTAAGTAACATGGCACACGTGAGCTGGAACGTGCGAATGCATGTCTGCCAATGTTGAAAAAACCAATTCAAAAATTAAATCGTCGATTTAATTAAAATAAATATTTAATTAAATGATATGATATGATGTTTAATATAAAAGTAAAAAAATTAAAGATTCAAATTTTATCACTTAATTTTTTTTAATAATAAAATAAATTTAAAATTATATTTTTATCAATTCAACCAATTTTTTATTGACTTATAAAATAACCAAACCTAAAATATATATTGACCGAATAAATCTCTAATTTCGATTAAATAAATTGACCGATCCGATTTATTTTTTTCAACATTAATATTTACTTTTTCTTGTGCTCAAGAAAATGAGCTGTAGTGATCCAAGTGGAACTCCTATAATTTTTTTTCTTCCCTATTATGACATTGTACATGAATTATGGATGATTTAATTTAATCATGAAAATTTTTGCCGCATTTGGAAGTCCATATTTTCTTTTATCCTTCTTTCTTAATGGATTAGATAATACCCGCGCTTCGCTGCCAAATGTTATCTGATTTGAATTAATATTTTGTAATAAATTTGAAAAATAAAAAAATAAGAGTAGTAAAGATAATAATTTAGAAAATTAATAATTATTATTCTTATACGACACATGCTATAAAATTGAAAGTTATTTGAATATGATTAATTACATCCGATAATTTCAGGTACAACATAATTATACAATACAAACATAACATGAAAAAAATAATTAAAACACGACATGACACAAAAAATAACATGAGCACGACACAAATACAAGAATGTGTCTAAATCTGCATAAAATAAATTATTAATGTGTCAAATTTTATATAAATATATAATACATTGAATACGATTATAACAAGAAAAATAACACAAACATGATGACGCGACACACAAATTTGTGAGTTATTTGAATAGTATCAATTAGACTAGGCAATTTCGAACACAACATGATTATACTACACGAACACAATAAGGAAAAAGTAATTAAAATACGACATGAAAATAACATGAACACGATACAAATATACGAACGTGTCAAAATCGACATAAAACTAATTATTATTGTGTAAAAATTTATATAAATTTATAATATTTTAAACACACAATAAAATAACACGAATACACAAAATTGAATCATTATAACAAATTATGCAAAATATGAGATGAATTGAGACATGACACGGGTACACAAATTTTTTTATTAATTGGAACACTATGACAAACTATGCAAAATATTTGGATGAATTGAAACACGACACAAACACATGAAAAAAATAATTAAAATGCGACATGACACGAAAATAACATAAACAAAACACAATACACGAACGTGTCAAAATTTACATAAAATAATTTATAAACATGTAAAAATTTATATAATAAAATTTATAATATTTTGAATACAAAAAAAAATAAAAACGAAAATATGAAAAATAATACGAACACGACACGAACGCACAAATCTTTCTTTTTTTCTTCCTTTCCTTTTTTTTTCTCTTTTTTTTTTTTATCAAAAAAAAAAAAGGTTCACTTGTCGCTTGACAAGTCAAGATGAAGCAATTCTCCCCAATTGAAAACAGTAATTAAGGGATAGTTTTTAAGTATGTAATAGATAACTTTATTTGTTTTTAGGAGAATGTTACATATAATTCTTAAAATATTTTTTTAAAAACAAATTAATTTTATAATAATTTAAAAAAATTCATTATATAATCTTAAATGTTTAAAATATAATTTAATTTTAAATTAAAAAATATATGAATTGTTTTCTTTTATGATGATAACGATATTTACAATATCTCTTTTTACGGTCTAATATTGATGAGATAATTTCTCGTACATTTTCTTGGATATGAGATGGACGGTCTAGATTTCGTGTAGACAGGACAACATCCGCATTAGATTCTTAACGAACTCTCTATCTCTGCCATTCTTCGTCTAGTGCACGTAACTGCCTCTTTCTAAACTGACGCCAAGTGAATAGAAACTCCGTAGTGCTTACCCACTCTTTTCTCGCCACGTGTACTCCTTAATCCCCACTCTCTGTATGTAATAAGGGAAATCAAAATTCTGCTCAATTAATCACATTCTCTAATTAACCGCTCTTCTCGTACGACCGCCACGTGTCCTCTAATATCTCCAAAAAACCAAAATTATTGTTTTTGCCATTCAGGACAACAATTTTATGTGGGGTCCACCACGCGTGTAGGACCCGCCACGAACCACATCACTTATTCCCTTATCCCCGAATTTAACGGGCGTTTTCCATCTTTGCTTAGAGGTGGCAATTGGGCGGGTTCGGGCGGGTTCGGGTCGGGTTCATTCGAGTTTGGGTTTATTCGGGTTCGGGCTCATTCGGGTTCGGGCTCATTCGGGTTCGGGTCTATCCGGGTTCGGGCTCATTCGGGTTCGGGTCCATTCGGGTTCGGGCTCATTCGGGTTCGGGCTCATTCGGGTTCGGGCCCATTCGGGTTCGGGCCCATTCGGGTTCGGGCTCATTCGGGTTCGGGCCCATTCGGGTTCGGGTTCGGGTTCGGTCTGGGTTCGGGTTTGATCTGGGCACGGGTATGTTTTACATTATTTTATTTTATATTAGATGTAATCATTTTTACGTAATTTAAATATTTATATCTAAAAACAAATTATTAATTTATTATTATTATTTTTTTTATTTTTATACTTTTGCTATTATATGATATTTTTAATTATATTTATTTTTTAAAATTAATATTTGTTAGCACCAAAAGAATAAGAAATTAATTTGTTATATAAAATCAAATTTTGAAATAATTTATTATAAAAAATATGATATATTATAAATTAATATATTGATATTTAAAATAATTGATTTGATGAGCTCGAATTTCAAAATATAAATACATTATAATTTATATTCACTATAAAATAAAAAACTTTTAAAAATAAATCCTGGCCTTCATCTATTCGTTTATATAATTATAAAATGCAAAACATTTATGCTTATAGTCAAGATATATATATATATATATATATATATCGAGTACTTATATTTTTTTCATCAGTATAAAGTATAAATTATAAAGTAGTACTAAAAAATATAATTTATATTTAAATTATACGTAATAAATATATAATTAATATGATTATTTATTAATATATAATAAATATACCCAAAACCAAAAGGCCATAAAACCCAAAACCCCATTAAATCCACCCGCTAAAATAAAATCACATGAAAGCCATAATCCAATTAAACCCACCCTAACCTAACCGCATAAGTATAACTAGAGCTGCTTATGGGCCGGGCCGGGCCGCGGCCTAGTTTTTTTTTTATTTTCTCTGCCCAGGCCTGGCCCTGGGTCGGCCCGGCTCGCCCGTTTAGGCCCGAAACACTGTTCATTGGAATAAAAAAATAATTTTTTTTTATTTTTTTAAAATTAAATAAAATAATATTATAATAAAAATTACTGTTCCGGGCCGGGCCGGCCCGGAACACAAAATATCCTGCCCAGGCCCGGCCCGTGAGCAGGTCTAAGTATAACCCAAAAGGCCAAAATAATTGAATTATTGTCAATTTTTTTACCCTTATAGATTAATTGAATTATTGTCAAATTTGTTTTCACATCTTTAAAATTTTCAAGAATTTAAAATATTTAGATTGTAAATTCATCATGATATGAGACGTTAAAGTTATAACTTATAAGTACAAAATATAATTTACTTTTTGATAAAATTATTATTTCATCATATATATATAATATATTAAATTTTAAATTTTAATTAAATTATTAAAAAAAATAGAATAAAATTAATAATTAAAGTTATTGCTTTGTAAAAAAAAAATAATTGCAATTTGTTTATTTTTATTTTTAGTATTAAATTCGGGTTCGGGTTCGGGTCCATTCGGGTTCGGGTCCATTCGGGTTCGGGTCCATTCGGGTTCGGGCCCATTCGGGTTCGGGCTTTTTCGGGTTCGGGTTTTTGACTTTTTGGTCAAATCGGGTTTGGGCGGGTTCGGGTTCGGGTTTTCCTGGACGGATTTTCGGGTTCGGGTTCATTTTGCCACCTCTATGACTTTGCTCCGGATACTCCAAGTAACAACGCCGTTAACGTTAAACATAACGGAGATTCCGAACGCCGTCAAAGTCCCTCCAATGTGGCCATTTCAAAATTCAAAAAAATTCAAAGGTTCAAAGTTTATTTATTAAATTTATTATTTTAAAAAGTTTTATTTAATATATTATTTTTATTAAATTTAAAAATAATATATTAAATATTTTTTTTTCATGTATATGATATTAACTAATTTTATTAAATGTTGATTAATATCTTTTAATATTAAAACGAAGGAGCAGCCACAAGCCCACAACGTTCTCCATAACACGGACCAAAAAACAACCAATGGCTGCCTTCCTTTTTACCACGTAGGATTCTTGTTCATTTTCCTACCTGGCACTAGTATTTTTTATGTTTTTATAAAAATAGGGCCACAAATTTCTGAAAAAAATTAGTACATAACATGCTTACAGGGATTAGATTTAATAATTTGCGTATTATATTATATTCGTATATTTTTTATAATTATATTTAAAATATTTTATATTTATATAAATTTTAACGTGTTAATAATTTATATTATATAAATTTTAATATATTTATATATTCGTATCATATTTTAATTATTTTTTTTATATTTTATTTATGTCATGATCAATGTTATTGGATCTAATCGGGATAAATAATTGGTCCTATACCCTTCCACTGTGTGGCTGTTGTTAAATGACGAATTTGTCCTTTATGTGATTTTCTCTTCCTTTTAGATCTGAAAAGGATCCTTGCCATCTGATTAAAGAAAAATAAAAATATAGGCCTTAGATCTGTTGCCCACGTGATAATTAGCTGCTTCTTCGTGTTCCTTTTTTTTTTTAGTTTTTAATTTCTAACTTTTTTGTTATAAAACATTTATTGTAAAAGCAAAAAGAAATCCCACAAGAATCTGATAAAGAAAAAAAAAAGAATATTCCTAGAATTTTTTTTCTAATTTAATTTAATTTTTTTTTTATTTTTATAATGTTAAATAATTTATATCTCGATTTCATCATTTTAGACATCCAATTTTTATAACAATATTTTTTAATCTTCCGCCAAGAAATTTTATTTAGAAATTTGGTGTACAAGTAAATATGATTTCATCAATTATTAAATGAAATTTTAAAAAAAAATCCATATAATTTTTTATATTCAAATTATTGTAAGTTCCTGTAACAAAGTTTGGTGAGAGATAAGTTTGAGCCAAAATTTCAAATTTTGTATAATAATTTAACTAATTAGATTAACTTTATTATTAAGAAATAAAATCAAAGTGGATTTGTCAATGGCTTACCAGCAACAATTATTAGAACCCCAATAAAAAATAAATAAATTACTCTCTTTGTGACCCAACGTTTTATCGATACTGCAACTGTTCTGTAGCCGCAGGATTGAAGTTTATTCCACGTGTCAATATCCGAGAGGAATTGAAAACACTGGTGGGTCACTCAATAACGAAGAACCGGTCCTTAGGCGGTTCCTTCTTACCGGTCATAACCGGTAAAGTTTAAGGTGACTACTGATAGGTTCGGTAACTAAGGGTCAATGGTATAAGAGCTGGGGGGGTTTAAGCAAAAGTTGGTGGTTTTCAGTGGGTTTTTGGCGATCAGAGAAAAAATAAATTAAGAATTTTGAGAGAAAATCCCAAATGGCTTTTGTTTGAAAAACACAGAGAAAATTTCCCTTTTGTTTTCTCGGGAGAATATGGGATAGAACATGGAATAGAGTATTGTTTTTTTCCTTGGGAAGAGAATTTTCAATTTAATTAGTTCTTTCTGAGATCTTACGGTTTGGCTGCGAATTTCGTCTTTTGAGCGAACATTTCATTGTTTAGAGGTGAGAAAATCGATTTTTTGTTGATTTTCCTTTGCGAATTCCCCGAAAGTTTTGATATTTTTCATGGGTTTTTTGTGGTCAAGGTGCTGTCTTTTCTGTTTGGTTGCCGAGAAATGGTGAGAAAGTGGAAGGAAAATTCGATTCTGGTTGTAATTCGAGGACTGAGTTGTTAAATGACCCCAACGTTTTAATCTTTTTAAGCAATCAAATGCCTGTTCATTTTTTTTTTCTTTCGGGAATTCTTAAAATTGGTCACTTTTTAACGTTAAATTCTTCTGGTTGTCGATAATTTGGGTCATAATATTCGATCTGGGATTTTGGAGACAATTTATTGGAGAAGTCGAAGAGATGATAAAAGATTCTTTATTTTTGTCAGTTATTTATAACTTCTTCCTTTTTTGGTTTTTTGAGATGGATCTTTTGTTCAGGTTTTAGATCTTCTTAAAAGCAAATTGTCTTAATTACGCAGAATTTCTCGGGTAGATGCCTGAATTGGTTATTTGGGATTGGATCCTCTGTGTCGGGGTTTTGTTGTGGTTTAAGGGTTTTTCTTTTTAAGTTTAATTTGCCAATTTCTTTTTAATTTCTTCTGCAGTTCTCTCTTTTGAATTTGGAAAAATTTGATGTTTTGAACAGAGAATTCTCTTTTCTTTTTCTTTTTTTTTTGCTTTTAGATGTGTCCATCAATTCTCTTCCTTTTCCATGTTTCTTTCAAGTTGGCAAATTTATGGTTTGATGCATAAGCATTTTTTTTTTTTTGAAATATAAAAAGTTTCCTGTAAGGCCTTTTTTTTAATGGAGGGGGAGGGTTGATGGTGGCATAGATTTTCCATTTCTCATCAGATCATGTGGATCTTTTTGAAGTTATAATTACAGAATTGAGTCATTGCCCTTTGCTTCTGGGTTTACTGACAATTGTGAGATAGTCTTTGTAGGTTCTTTTTTTTTTGTTTGTTTTCTTTTTCTGGGGTTGAAAATGAATGGAATAAAATTTGAAGATAACCATGAAAAGCTTAAAATCATAAGCACAGCTTGTGATTTTGATTGTTGTGGCTGACTGGCTGTGGATCCAAATGTAGTGGCTTTTGGTATATGGATGTTTTAATCTGTGGTTACTTTTTATTGGTTAGAACTTAGAAGGTTGCCCTTTGTTTGGCAGTGGGATATTAATTTTATTTTACTATTTATTTTTATTAAGTTCTATTATTTTCTTATAGAAGGAAAGTTTTCTGTTCTTTGATTTTTTTTGTCATGTTCTATTGTCCAATTTATTTCTTAAATCTTAGTAATTTTTATTATTCATTATACATTCAATATATGTCATTTAGATTAACTCTCACATTCATCTCTTATCAGGGTCTAAGCTTAGTTGAGACATCGTACTCGTTCTCTTGGAAATTGATTCAAAATTGGTGGTGAATTGCATATGATGTGTTCTTTGTGGTGTGATCTTTGAGATATGGTGTTGCAGAAGAGGTTAGATTATGGATTCAATGGCTATCAGGTTCCTGCTACTCCGCGAGCAACCAGATCAGCCAGGGTAATAATATATTTTACTGTGATGGCATCGTATTTCATGTTTACCTCTCTTTCCTGTTCTGTTTGCAAAAGAAAAAGAAAAAAGAATTGATCTATTTTAAATGATACTATTACTTTTTTTTATAGAAAAGGGTTCCATTTAGAAAGAGAGTTGAAGACAATCAAATAAGTGCATTTGACTTACTGGCCACTGTAGCTGGGAAGTTATTACTAGATAAAGAAAGTCCTCCTGCTTCTAGTAATACATCGAGTGCTGAAGATCAGTCTGCAGTTGAAAAAAATACTGTAAAAGAAGAAAGGCGGGATGGAGATCAGTCATTGAAACTAGAAACTTGCAATCAAGACAGCAGTGATAGGGAATTCTTTGTTTCTGAACTTGTTTCACAAACTAATGACCCGAAATATAGTTATAGGGAATCACAGAGCCTTCAAAATGATGCCCATTTAGGATTTGCCTCTGTCATAACAAGTTCTGATTGTTCAGAAAGGTTTGATGCTCAGAAGTTGATGAATGGCAAAATCAAGAATGAAATGGGAAGTTTGCCTTGTAAGGTAGAGACAGGTCCCTTTGTGTGTGGGACATCTGGTGATTGTATTAAACCTGAGTCTGAAAATAAAGGGCCCACAGATGAGGAGCTGGATAAAACTGATAAGGTTTCGATTGGAGAAGTGGCTGCTACATGCCCCTTACAGGATCCAGTGTTCTTGGATGGTAAACCTCCTGCTCTAGTTAGTTCAGACAGTAGTGGTAAGGCACGTTCATGTAGGGACCACAATCCCCTTAGTTCTTTTCCCGCAAAACGGGATGATGTAAATGTAGTTAGTAGAGATGATGACGAAAAATCTTCAGGGTGTACTCACCGTAGCCGCATAAAAAAACCATTTAGGCCAACACCTCGTATTGGAGACCGAAGAATAAGAAAGATACTGGCTTCTAAATACTGGAAAGTGGCTCCAAGATTGAAGGATGTGACATTTTCCAATTCTGGTATGTGGCTTCTTGTAGTTAAAATCATCCCAACTTTGAGTAAATTGTTTGGTACCATTAAATAGAATATTGACAACTGTGTAAATTTTTAATTAAATGGATATGTTTATCCTTCAGATGAGAATTTGAAGTCTGGTTACTGCGATAGGAGCTCTTACAAATGCTTAAGATCTGAAAGGAACTATCCTTTCAAAAAAAGGAAGTTTTTACACTATAGCTCAGTATCAAATTTGGATGGAGGAACTAGCAGTGAGGGCATTTCTGATTCCCCTGAGAAGAGCATCAATGGAAATGCTTCCGGTCTATATCCAAAGTTGCATGGAGGTGATTTGCATACTTTTAATCTCTAACCATTATATTATTTTCTTGGTGTTTATTGGCTATTGCTAACAGCTGTATTTTGTTAACTGATTCTAAATCTTTATGCAGTCACTGGAGAATCATCTTCACTAGCAGACCAATGCAAATCATTCCACTCTAGGGATTCTCACGGTATGAGAGCCTTTGATGGAGTGATTCATATGTACTCTTTTCACTTGATTGGTGTCTGACATTCAAAGAGGTTCTTACATCAAGATATCTTTCCTTTTACTCAGTGAAGCTTAGGATCAAATCTTTCAGGGTGCCAGAATTGTTTATTGAAATTCCAGAATCTGAAACTGTTGGTTCATTGAAGGTATAATGATCTATGATTCTGATCATTGTGGTAAAACCTTTGGCTGCTGTTCATTGTAGTCTTTTTTTTTTTGGTATGCTGGCTAATGGAGCAATCTGGGATTTCTCTTGCTGCATTTTGCTACATTTGGACCTTGAAGAATTATGTCTGTTTTGTTTGTTTCACCATGTGCATGTGTACTTATATCTTTCTGGAAGCACCAGCTTACTTCAGCCCATGATGGATACTTGGATAGTATCTCTTGACTCTTGTAAATTGTAATTCTAGCTGGTCTCATCTACCGGCTGGCTTGGTCATTAGCATTCCTTCTAATGATATGAAATTGATCTGTAGAGGACTGTTATGGAGGCAGTAACAGCGATAATTGGAGGTGGATTGCGCGTTGGTGTACTTCTTCAAGGAAAGAAGGTTAGGGATGACAATAAAACTCTGCTGCAGACGGGAATATCTCGTGATAACCAGATGGATGCTCTGGGTTTTAGCCTGGAGCCTAACCCTTCACAAATTTCCCCTTTATTATGCCCCGGAGGTTCTCCCTTAACACTTCCCTGTGACACACCTCTACCTCTAGCTAGGTAATAAAAATAGTTTTACAAGTTTAGCAGATATCTACTGGTATGCGATGGTTTAAAATATGATCTCATTTTGTTGTTTTCTAGAGTTAAACACAGAAAAAAGAACAGTCATTTCTAACTAGGTGGTTTTTCTTTTTTTGGAGAAAAGGAAAATGTTGCAATTACTAGCAACTATAGGAACCATGATCTTCTAGGGTCAATTTTGGTCTCCTAAATGCAGCCTTGAGGAAGAGGCTGAACTTTTGTTTGGTGACAGTATTCTCTTTCATGAGGCTGTATGGATTAGATGCATCTATGTTGCTCCGACTCTTCATTTTTCTTGAAGTTACCCGTGTTCGACGCATATGTGGACACAGGTATGGGGATATGATCCTCCAAGGACCCTCCAAATGCATGAAAATCTTGGAAAAAATTGAACATACCCGTGTCCGACACTCACACCCGAGTCCGAGTAACATAGGATGCATGAAGCTTATGTTGGTCATGGAAAGTTGGTGTCCATGTTAGGTTTTACATTTTAGAATTCAAGATTCTTATGCATATCTCTCTAAACACTCTTGGCCATTAGATCAAATAAGAGTTGTTTGGTTATTCAGCAGATTTAGTTTATGATTTAATACTGTTTGTTGCCAGGTATCCAGCAAATCCTGGTTTAGTTAATCAGGTTACTTGTGATCCCTCATCCGAGCCTCACATGCCTAATTTGGGCAACTTTGTTGAAAGCGATCATGATTCTGCACCCTCGCCTACTGACATGTCATTTGAAAAAAACACAACTGATTCTAAAGCCCTAGTAGCTGTACCAGCAATGAGTGTGGAGGCACTAGCTGTGGTTCCGGCTCATAGGAAATCCAAGCGATCTGAAGTTGTGCAGCGTAGAATTCGTCGACCTTTCTCTATTACTGAAGTCGAAGCCCTGGTTCAGGCTGTCGAGAAACTTGGAACTGGAAGGTATGTTTGAACCTAATGAAGAAACTATGAGGAACTGTTGAGCTATGGCCGAGTCTTTGATATTTTCTACTTTGCTAGTATTCAATTGATTCAGCATTTATTAATCTGCAGATGGCGTGATGTTAAATTAAGAGCTTTTGGTAATGCGAAGCATCGAACTTATGTGGATTTGAAGGTAAGTAAAAACTCTCCGGCTTTTTCATAAAGCCAATGCAAAACGGTTTCTTATGTTCTTTTACCTCTCATATTTTAGATTTTGGGCTAATCTCTAAAAGTTCTACTTGACCTGCTGATAAATCCGTTTCTCTTTTCCTAATTGAATTCTTGTATATCATATTTTCATTCCTTTATAATGTTATTTGTTTGTTTCCTAGCCGTTCTTGTTTAAACCAATGTGGTCAGTACCGTACCAGTACCGGTCGTATCGGTTGATACGTATCATTTTTAAGGTAAATCGAAACGATACCAGTCTCGTACCGTTTCGGTTTTTGTACCGGTCGTACCGGCCTGTACTGGTCATACTGGCCTGTACTGGTCGTATCAGCCTGTACTGATCTGTACCGGTTGGTACAAGATTTTGATTTTTTTAATTTAAAAAAAATTATTTATTTGATTTTTTAAAATCAATTTCAATATTTTTTGTGTCATAATCATTTTTATTTTTTTTTATATAATTACATGTAAAAATAAAATATGTTAATTAAATTAGACTATTGAACATAATTAATAATAATTTATTATATTTTTTTATATGTATTTTACTTATTTGATGTTTAAAAATTTTAGATATTAAATATTTAAAATTTATATTTACATAAAAACATATATATACATATAATGGATGTATATTTGCATGTATATATAATATATACTTTATTAAAAAACTTGAAAATATATATATATATATATATATATGAAAAAATATTTGAAAAATACCGTTAAATCCGAAACGGTACGCCGAAACACACCGGTACCGATATGTACCAGTACCAGAACAAAAACGGTATGACCACCGGTACGGTACTGACTACCTTGGTTTCTTTATGTCTTGGACACACCAGGGCGCATAGTTTAATCTGTTTCAGGCACATAGTTGTTGTGTACAACAGGTAAATGATTAGATAGTCAGTCTTTACAAGCTTTTTTATCAACTTTGTTGCTTTATCTGTAAAATAACAGCTTGCCATCACAAGGAATCGTTTGAACCCTAATCTCGCACGATTTCTCCGAATATGTTTATTTACCCCTTTTACCAAATGACCCAATGCCCACTTTTTTCCTTCAGGTTTTAGCTTAATACATTTGTACTACTCGTATCCGGACATGAATATGGGGTTATGATTCCCCAAGGATCCTCTAAATACATGAAAAAACTTAGAATAAATTAATCATACCCGTGTTGAACACATATCCGTATCTGATACTCATATCCGAGTCCGAGATTTGTATTTTGGTATTTCAGTTGGAAAAGGGAAACAAACTACTCGTATCCGGACATGAATATGGGGTTATGATTCCCCAAGGATCCTCTAAATACATGAAAAAACTTAGAATAAATTAATCATACCCGTGTTGAACACATATCCGTATCTGATACTCATATTCGAGTCCGAGATTTGTATTTTGGTATTTCAGTTGGAAAAGGGAAACAAACAGCATGAGTTGTTTTCTTTAGGTCTTCTTGATATGTAGATGATCAAAAAGGTTTATATATTTTGGAAACGTGCAGGATAAGTGGAAAACACTAGTGCACACGGCAAGAATATCCTCGCAGCAAAGGCGGGGAGAGGCGGTGCCCCAGGATGTCTTGGACAGGGTCCTAACCGCGCATGCCTACTGGTCCCAGCCGCAAGCAAAGCAGCAACTGAAGCCGCCGCCGCAGCAGCCAGAGAGCTGCCTTCCCCTTTATAACTCTACAGTGAGAGCTAGCTAGTAGCAGATGTGATGTTGATGAAAAAAACTTAGGTTGGTGATTATTTTTTCTTTCTCATTTTCTTGTATTTTTATTGTGATTATGTTAAAAAAAAAAAAAAATTATCTGCTCTAGCTGTGATTCTTCTCTTACAATGGAGAGGTTTGGCCTTTTTGTAAATGGTTGTTGATGGAATAAGAGCTTGCTAACTGAATTCAATTTACGATTTAAGGACGTATTCTCTTACATTGATTTGGTGCATTCATAATTGATTTTCGAAGTGCATTCCACAAAAATTAAATCCTAATTAACAAAAAAATTGAAACTCCTTCCCTTATCAATTGGGTTGTTTGATTCTTTTGCATCTAAGGAGATATGCTATTTATTTGGTTAAGATTTATGTTACTCGGACTCAGTCAGGTGTGAGTGTTGAATACAGGTATGTGTTCGATACGGATATATTTAATTTTTAAATTTTTTTTCATTTGAAGGGTTCATGAAGGGTCATATTCTTATACTCATGTTCGGATATACGTCAAACACGAGTACTTCAAGAAAAATAAAGAATCGGAACAACATAGGTTAAGATCATTTATGTTCCTGTCTGGCATTCTCATGCATCATCTCTCCTATTGGTGGCTTGTAGTATTACTTGCTTTATCACTCTCAGTCTCTTTCACAAAAAGTTAGCTATGCATTATTTGAGCTTGAAAAGGGGAGAAAAAATGGCAGCAGATAAATAAATAAAGAGGACTGGATTTCATACTCTTGTGGCTGAAATAAAATGGGTTGTCTTTCTTGACATTTTTTGTTTCCTCAGTCTTAATGTTAGGCTAGAAAATGTAAGGGTTTGTTTGAACAAAAGAATTTGTGGACTAAATAGATGGAAGGACAAGAAATTCTCACTTCCTTTTCACAAGAAAGAAAAAAAAAAGTGTGATTGGGTATTTTTTTTTTTTTTTTAGTATAAAAGAGGCCGTAACATGGAAACAAGAAAAGGAGATGTTGGAATTCGAATATCTGATTTGCCGAATGTTATTTTTTAAAAATGATTACATAAATTAATTAGATTAAAACTTGAAAAAACAAAAGCAAAGCAAAATGTTGGTCCAGCTAATAAAACCTACTAGTGAAGCCCAAGAAGCTTGCAAACTCATAAAACTCAAGGTCTAAGGACATAGACATTTAGCCCATTCAACATAGTTTACAAAAGTAGTATGTTAACAAATTGTTTTTCTTTTGGTTTCTTTCAGTAACTTTACCTTTGGGGTTAGTTTCCCTCTTCTTTGTGTTCAACAGCTTGCAAGCTCAGCTAAGCTAAGCTTGTTGAAAAATCAATGGTAAAGGAGGAATATATGAGGCAAAGAAAAACAAATTAGGGAAGGTTGACTGAGGGATCAGCCTTAAAAAGAGAGATATATTCAACATATAGGGTCTAATTTTCTCTTGGTTCAATTGGGGCAGGTTTCAGTCTCAGTCGAAGCAACAAAAGATGAAGTTTGGAGTCAGCTAGAGGTTGAACCATGACCAAAACAGGCAAATTTGCCTTGCAATACAGCTTTGCATTTCATTATTTGTTGTGTTATTCGGATTCAGATGAATGTCGAGACCTGCTCATGGGCCGAGTAGTCCGCCCGACAGGCCCGGCCCGTATTGGGCGGGGCATGAGTAGGGAATTCTTGTTCCGACTCGACTCGGTCCGGAACAGTATTTTTTGTATTAAAATAATATTACTTTATTTAATTTTAATTATAAAAATATTAATAAAAAAATATTTTTTATTTTTTAAATAGGATGAACAGTACTCACAGGTCGGGCCTAGACAAGGATCCCGAAAATTTTTTGGGCCTCGGCCCGGTCCATGAGCACCTCTAATGTCGATAGATATAAATATGTATTTTATATGAAAATATTCAATTTTTTTATATATATTTGAAAAATTATATTTCATACCTATATTTAAATATATATATCATATATATATATATAAATATCGAATATAAATATTTTAAAAAAAAATTAAAAATTCAGATAACATAATCAAGTGACAAAAGTTTGAGGTTGAGATCTTTATCTGCTCATATATAACTGTAGAAGATTTAATGGAACTGATGCTGAATATTCAATGTATCTTGTATTTTAATGCAATATTTTATGTACTAATCAATCAAAGAAAGCATCTTTTTCAAGTTATCTAGTATAGTGAAAATTGAGTCCTAATTTTTTAGGGATTCAATTGTTATTTTCAAAAAGATTTTTTTTTTGTTTTGTTTGATAGTGGAGGGACTCCTTTATCATTTTTGTTTTGTTTGGTAGTAGGGGTAGAAAGATAATTTGAGTTAATTAGTTAAATGATTTGAAAAAAAAAAATTTAATTACACCAATGGTCATCAAAATATAAGGTATATTTTATATTGATCTAAATTTTAAAACGTAACAATCAGATTTCGATTTTATAATTTCGTATCAATTATTAATCTGGTATGTCCGTTAGTACAACAGTGAAAATAAACGTTAAATGACAGATGGCATGTGACGTGTAAATTATAAAAATATCATCTGCTGATGTGGTCATTTTTTCTTTTTCATTTATTCCTTCTTTCTTCAAATTTTATATTTTCTTTTATTTTTTTATTATAAATAAATAAAAATAATAAAAAATAATTTATATTATAATTTGAATTAATTTTGTAAAAATAAAATTTATTTATAAACATATAAAATATTTATTTAAAATTAATTTTGTAAAAATATTTTTAATTCTTTTGTTTATTTCCTTTTCTTTTTATTTTTTATCTTCTTTATAAAAAAACTAAAACATAAATAATAATTTATATTATAATTTAAATTAATTTTATAAATATTAAATAATTTATAAAATATAAAATATTTATGTACGTTAATTTTATAAATTTTTATTACTTATTTATTATATTTTTCTCTTTTTTCTCCTCTTTATAGATAAATACAAAAAATAAATAATAATTATATTATAATTTAAATTAATTTTATAGAAATTAATAATTTATAAAAAATAAAAAATATTTATTTTCATTTATATTATAAAAATATTTTAAGTTTTTTACTTTTTTTTTCTTTTTTCTTTTTTCTTTTTCCTTTTTCCTTTTTCCTTTTCCCTTTACTTATTTTATTTTTTTTTATAAAAAATATAAGATATTTACTTTTTTTCTTAGGCAACTGACAGAAGGAAAAAGAAGAAGAAAAAAAAAAAAAAATTAAAAGAAATTTTAATTTTATTTTTTTATTAGTGTTGTTTTAATTTTTATAATTAAGAAGAATAAAGGGAAAATAGAAAAAAAAAATAGTTGTAGTTTTTGTTTTTTTATTGTTGTTTTAACTTTTGATAATTTATTATTTTTATAGAAATAAATAAATATATATTTAGTAAAAAAATTACATAATTTTATATTATTATATATTAAAAAATTTATTAATATTTTTATTATTCTCTTAACTATTTTTTGAGTAAAATATGATTTAAAATAATCATAGTAATTTATTTATTATTTTATATTTATCAAATTAAATTTAAAAATATTAAAAAATATAAAGGTGTAATATGAAAAAAGAAAAAATATTTTACTTTATTTTCATTCATTTTATATTTTTTTAAAATAATTTTAATTTAAAATAATTTAATAAAATTACTTAAATATATTTTAAATACATATATAACTGTAGAAGCATGTACAAATAAAATTACTAGTTAGAAGTTAAAAGAGAAAGAGTTGAAGATAATAATACTATACTTAGTTACTAAATCAAAATAGGTATTAGACTAGTATAATATAATAACATATACTTTTTGTATAAGGATTGAGTATAATCTATAGAATACACATGCAAACACGTGTAAATGATTAGATCTGTGCAGTGAAAATCTTTCCTCGGATTTTCTGTCTCCTGTTAACTTTATGATTATTATTGGGTTTTGCTAACGAGTGTCTTTAGGGCACTCGTTAAGATTAATTAATATGCTATTTATAGTAAAAATATTGTATTAAATACAAAAATTGATAACTTTATTCATCATTTTCAATACATTGAATGAAAATATTGTTATATATAGTAACCTTAAAGAATGTCCTTACGGCACTTGTTAGTAAAATCTTTATTATTATTATTATATTCAAACTACAAAATCAGACAGGCAGTTACGAAAATGGCAGAAAAATACACTACTTTATGATGATTTATGAGTTCCCAGACCAGACCGTTGAAAACTTGGAAAAGTAGTACATAATAATTGAGACCACATCCATCCATCAGGCAAAAGTAAACTTCATATAATTTGACATTATCTCTAATATTAATTTTGTTTTTGTCTCATCTCCCAAGTTCACAAGTTGGAGATTCTTGCCAACAAGCTATTGACATGAAATCTTGGGTTCAAACCCAAGCAACCCCTGCCCTTACCCAATTATCAAAAAAAAAAAAAAAAAATTAGAGATTCTTGTTTCTCAAGTTTTACAGATTAAAAAAAAATAAAATTGAGGCTTTTTGACTACTGAAAATTATTCCAGAGAGAGAAAAACAAAAGAAAGCTTGATTTTTAAGTATTGTTTAGCATTATTTTTTACATAATTTTTAAAATTAAAAATTATTTTTTATCGTAAATGCAATGTTAAACAGATAAAAAAAAATAACTTTTGTTGTTAAAATCATGGTTTGAAAAGCTAAATTAAAAAGCCAAAAAAATAACTTTTGGCTTTAAAAATTGACTTTTGGATAAAATGACTTTATTATCCTCATATCTTTACACTTTTATTATTTTAAACATATCTTTTTTTACATTTTAATTTTCTACAACACTTTTTCACAGCAATGCTAAACACTTAAAAGTTTTTAAACAACATTTTTTATCACATTTTGTAAACACATTTTTTTTAACTCAGTTTTTTTTAACAGGAATGCTAAACTAGTCCTAAACTATCTAGTGAAACCAGTGCATTTGAGATTTCAGGTTACTTACATTGTGTAGTGTACTTTAACACAATGATTCATTATAAATAAATGATTAATTGTGATGGTAATATAATAAAATGTTTTTTTAAAGGAAGTTGAATTTTGACAATAAAAAAAAAATTATAGATGTTGAGATTCGAATTTTAAATTTGTTAAACATTATTTTTAAAAGTGATTACATAAATTATTTGGATTAAATTTTTGGTTCAGTATATGATAAAAATGTTACTTAAGTATTAATTTGTATAGTACAAAGCTTAAAAACTAGAACAAATATTGAGTGAAAAATCACTTGCCATTTTCATGTCTCCAATATAAAAATTGGATAAAACTACTTCGCATATTGGTTGGCAAGGTGACAAAGAAAAAGAAGAAAAAAAAAAAGAAAGGGAAAACCTGAAAAACCCAAAATTTTATATGTGATTGTGAGCTACTAGAAGGCTCAACGCATGTGATTTTGGCCCCAATTGCAGCTTGACATCTAGGTCTAGGGTGTAATCGAGTCGAATCGAGTTTAAGCTGTGAGAAGCTCGAACACGATTCGAAATTTGAGGCTCGAAATTCGGTTCGAGCTCGATTGAGTTTCATTTTTAAAACTTGAGCTCGATTCGAGATAAGAATCGAACAGTTCGAGCTCGCTCGATTAGACTCGTTTATATAGTAAAAAATAAGCTCGATTCTCATGTTCGATTTCAAACTCGATTATTTGTGCTCGAGTTCGAGTTTGAATTGAAAATTTTAATATTAATTAAAACAATATATATATTAAAAATAAAAAAGTTCGATTAGGCTCGTGAGCTACTTGAGTCAAGTATTAGGATACTCGAATTCGGCTTACTCGATAACTCGAGCTGCTCGAGCTCGAGCTCGACTCGGCAATAATCAAATCAAATTTAAATTTTTTTCGAATCGAATCCGAATAATTTATGAATAGAGATGTCTCTTTTATCCCCGTATCTAGGCCTAGCTGCTTCTTGCTCAGTTTGCTGGTTCAACTTCAACGTCAGACATAAAGGAGAGGGCCCCAGATTATATATATATATATATATATATATATATATATGTCAAAAATGAATTTGTATACCTAATCCACTACACACTTTTCAGTCAAATTCTGCACGAATAAAAAAACACTTTGGACGATAATTATCTTGAAATTTTATCATTTGAGTGGTTTACTTGGAAAATTTTCTATGTTAGTTGAAACTAGTAATATTCTTTCATTAATCTCAATGAAAGCAACACCTTTTTTATGATGAATATTGAAATTTGTTTGCAATAATTTTGAAGAAGCTAGCATATCATAATTCTTTCTTTCTTAAATATTAAGTAGTTATCTAATTTTTTATTTTTTATACAATTATACTATCATTACAAGGAAATCCAAACTGTATAATTCTTTTTGATGATTGAAATTTGTTGCAATAGTTTTAAAGCAAGATTTAATATCTTAAATTTTCAATATACATATCATGAGAGAGAGAGAGAGAGAGGGAGTGTAAAATGAAAGGTTTAGTTGGTAATTGGTGGCAAAAACTTTTCAATAAAAAATGTCCCAAATTTGGAAATCTTCAAATTTATAAATTATATATATAAAAAAAATCTCTTAATAGGATTTAAACTTGACACGTGTCATAATAATTTTTTTTTTAAAGTTTAAAGTTTTTTATTTTATTTTTAAATGATGTATTTAAAACGATTAGTCTACACGTTGACTCGCAAGTCAATTTAGGATCCGTACTCGTCCGTTCGAGAAAAAATTAAATTTTTTATTGATTATTTTTAGTTTTATTTTATTTTTAAATGATGTATTTAAAGGGGTTGATCCGCACTTTGACTCACGAATCGATTTAAAATTCGTACCCGACTCGCTCTGAGAAAAAATTAAAGAAATTTATTTTATTAATTATTTTTACATTTGTAAGTTTTTTATTTTTAAATGATGTATTTAAAGGGGTTAGTCCGCACGTTAACTCGCGGATCGATTTAAGATTCGTACCCGATACGTTTGAAAAAAAGTTATTTTATTAATTATTTTTTATTTTAAATGATGTATTTAAAGGGTTGGTCCGTACATTGGCTCGTTGATCGATTTAGGATCCGTACCTGATCCGCTCGGAAAAAAAAAATTTGTCGCTAATCAGTGTGACACACATGTTCAGTTATTTTGCTTGACGGTGAGCTTTTTTTTAGTTTTAAGTCCAGCTAGCGAGAGAATAAAATACAAACCACAATTTTATTTTGTTATTTTTTATTAATTTTTTTTATCTCTTATAAATAAAAATATGCACTATACAATAAGATCTAAATATTTTTAAAAAAGACATACATATATATAACATTTAAAATGTATTTATATTACGTAATTTATAAATAAATAATTATTATAAATTTAATTTTTATAATTAACAAAATATAATTATAATTTATAAATAAAAAAATATTATATAATAAAATTTAATTTAAAATTATAAAAAAAAAAACCGGTTGAATTCTAGTTGTTCATAAAAAAATTTATTAGTTGTTTTTTTAACAACATTAACAAATGTTTTACAGCAATTGCTTGGATTTACCCAGAAAAGGTATATATAGATTCGATGTACCAAAACAAAAAAGGAAAAGCAGATATGTCCAAGAATGGGTCCAACACTCTTCCCAAAAGTCTCTCCTCATATGTTTTGATATTGTCTTAAATTAATTAGTCTCCTCCTATATTTTGGAGTTTCACTCTCTTCCAAGAAAGTTCCTTTCTTTCTTTTTTTCTTTTTTTTCTTCTCTTCTCTTCAGGCCTAGGACTCAGGCTCACCCTCTTCTTCTTATATAATAGACCAGCTCTGCATATTTCTCGAAAGGCTTTTTCCCTCTTACTTCCTATTAGGTTCTCTCTCTTTAAGGTATGTTAAGTGTTGTTTCTGGGTTCTTCTCTTCTTCGTTTCACTAATCTATACTTTTTAAGTTCTCACTTTTTGTTGAATTGGGTCTTTCTCTGGTATTTGCTTCCCCTTTGTATGATTCTTTTGTTTATGTTCCCTTTTCTATGGTGATTTTGTGATCTTATTTGTTTAGATTATCACAAAGTTTAAATCTTCAAAGGGTCTAGTCTAGAGATCACCATTAAGGTTGCTCCTTTGATGCATAGCTTATCTTTCATGTTATCAAATTCCCAGTTTTTTTTTTTTGGTCTGTAGTATAGTTTTTCTTAGTGGGATAAATAAATTAAGCTTCCTGGAATTGGGTTTTTCAGGGTTTGACTTTCTTTTTTGGGGTGTAGGATCGGGTTTTTTAGATGGTCATGGATCCAAAATTCACTGAATTCTCTGATTATATTAACGGTTTCAAAGTTGAAGATGACACATTTCAACTCATTTCGGGTCAGTACCCAAATTTCACAAATGGATTTGAGTTTAATGCCCCCTCTCCAGATCTTAACTTTATGGATATGAATGTTCCTGTTATACCTCCTGAACCAAACCTGGGTATTTTTGTTCCATCTGTTGCTGTAAGTTCGGATGGGAGCTCGATTTCTGCGTCCACAGGCTGGACTCCAGATGGGGATTCTTCCTCACCGTCCGATGACAGTGAGTCGTCCACGGATCCAGTTCTTAAGTACATAAGCCAGATGCTTATGGAAGAGAACATGGAGGATAAGCCTTATATGTTAAATGATTATTTGGCTCTTGAAGACACTGAGAAATCATTATATGAAGTCCTTGGTGAGCAATATCCTCCACCCCAACATTTTCTCAATCAGAATATAGAGAGTCCTGATAGTAATCTTTCTGGTAGTAGTAGTAGTAATGAGACTAGTAATTGTATTGAGCCTACTCATTCCTTGTTACAAGCTCCTCTTTCTGGTGACTACAATTTCCAGCCGAGTTCACAATTTTCTGTCAACTCAAATAATAGCTTGAGTAACATGGGTAATGGGGTGATGGAATCTTTTGTTAGCGAGCTTCTAGGTCAGAACATGTTCAGTGATAAGGAATCTGTCTTGCAGTTCCAGAGAGGGTTTGAAGAAGCCAGTAAATTCCTCCCTAGTAGTAATCAACTAATTATTGACCTAGAAAGCAATACATTTCCTATGGGGAAAAAGGGGAAGGTTCCAAATGTTGTAGTGAAGGTGGAGAAGGATGAGAGAGAGAACTCGCCGGATGGGTTGAGGGGTAGGAAGAATCATGCACGGGATGACGGGGATTTGGAGGAAGAGAGGAGTAACAAGCAATCTGCAACTTATACAGAAGAGAGTGAATTGTCAGATATGTTTGATAAGGTGTTACTTTGTAGTGAAGGAAAAGCTATGTGTGGTATCAATGCTGCTGCAGAAAACAAAACCTTGCAGCAGAAAGAACAATCGAATGGATCCGGTGTTGGGAAAACTCGTTCTAAAAAACTGGGGAAGAAGAAAGAAATGGCGGATTTGAGGACTCTTCTAATTCTCTGTGCACAGGCTGTTTCTGCTGATGATCGTAGGACTGCTGGTGAACTGCTAAAACAGATTAAAGAGCATTCCTCCCCTCTTGGTGATGGAACTCAGAGGTTGGCTCATTTCTTTGTGAATGGCCTTGAGGCACGCTTGGATGGCAGCGGAACTGTAATTCAAAATATTTATGCTTCTCTAGCGTCCAAGAAGACGACAGCTGCTGATATTTTGAAAGCTTACAAAGGTTACCTTTGTGCTTGTCCATTTAAGAAGCTACCAATTTCCTTCGCAAACAAAATGATTTGCTGCATGGCTGAGAAAGCAAGTGTCCTTCATATTGTAGATTTTGGCATCCTGTATGGTTTCCAATGGCCCATTCTTATCCAGAATCTCTCAAACAGACCTGGTGGGCCTCCTAAGCTTCGAATAACCGGAATAGAGATTCCTCAACGTGGTTTCCGCCCAACTGAAAGAATCGAGGAGACAGGTCGTCGCTTGGCAAATTATTGCAAGCGCTTTAATGTTCCATTTCAGTACAATACTATAGCAGCTCAAAACTGGGAAAAAATCCGAATAGAGGACATTGAGATTAATAGCAATGAGATGCTTGCTGTAAATTCTCTTTTCCGGTTTGAGAATCTACTCGATGAGACAGCTGAGGTGGACTGTCCAAGGAATGCTGTGCTAAAATTGATCAGGAAGATGAACCCTGATATTTTTGTTCACTCCATAATTAATGGATCTTACAACTCTCCCTTCTTTGTTACAAGGTTCAAGGAGGCTCTATTCCATCTTTCTGCAATATTTGATATGTTTGAAAATACATTAGGTCGTGAAGAGCCTGCTAGGTTGATGTTTGAGAGAGAGTTTTATGGGCCGGAAGCCGTGAATGTTATAGCATGTGAGGGCTCGGCAAGGGTTCAGAGGCCAGAGACATACAAGCAATGGCAGATTCGGACGATAAGGGCAGGGTTCAAGCCACTTCCATTGGACCAGGAATTGATGAAGACACTTAGGGATAAGTTGAAGGCTTGGTACCACAAAGATTTTGTAATTGATGAAGAAAACCACTGGATGTTGCAGGGATGGAAGGGCAGGATTCTTTATGCTTCCTCCTGTTGGTTACCTGCTTGACCGGAGTATTGGTTGGAACTGAGAACATAGCATAGAATTTTTGAGGAAAGACAGGCAATGATAACTTCAAAATGTGGGCAGGATTATAGATTAGAGGTTTTAATGCAGTATGTTAGGTGTTAGTTCTTTTGTTAATTAGCCTAGCACATAAGAGCTGACTTTGCTACTTTCATTTACTCAGATTACATATGGCCATGCTTGCCTTCTTTCTGAAGAATCTTATGGAGTTACAGGATTCTAGTTGTATGCTTTTTTTACTAGATAATCTGTACATTAACTTCAGCTTGGCTTATCCAGTGATTGAGGGTTACTGATCATGCTGTGTAGTATCCTATGTTGCTCTGACTTTTCATTTTTTTTAAAGTACCCGTATCCGACGCATAGTCTGACATGGGTATGAGGATATGATTTTTCAAGAATCCTTCAAATACATAAAAAAATTTAGAATAAATCAAACATACTTGTGTCGGACACATATTCTCGTGTCCGAAACTCACACCCTAGTCCGACTAACATAGGTAGTATCATTTTGGAGGTGGAAGGATGGGGCAAAATATCTACAGAATAAAGCTTTGGAGAAATCTATCATCCTGATGTTTTGTAGAGACTGTACCAAGGAAAATGCCTGCTGGCTTTCGTATTGAGATGTTTTATAATTTCATGTTCTTCCTTTCCTGGTTATGTTCCCCGTCAGTGGTGTTAATCCCGGGGGGGGGGGGGGGGGGGGAGGTTGTTTGCATATCAGCATTCTTGGATAAACCAATGGTCCAATTTTTATCAAATAAATTTAAGCTATCGATAAATACAGGGAAATATTATTGTTCAAAACAATCCATGGAAACTGCCTCAGTGCTGCTGCACTCAAGAACAACTCCTTTCGGCTTCGATTCGAAAGGCAACCAAATAGTTTTTTAGAGGCATTTCAACAAACATTTTCAAAGCAAGGGTTTTTATTCTCAACAGAGCCTCAAACCCGTCCAAAACCCATCAAGTTTTTATCTTTCACCATCACCATTTCAGAAAACAAGAACCCACTTTTTGTCTCCTCTCAAATGCTCATTTTCCAACACTACTAGCTCAGATTCTCAAAACCCTTCGCTTAAACCCTTCAAAAACCTCTCCTTTGATTCATTCAAAACAAGTCTTTCTGAGTTAACGCCCATAAAGATTATCAAATGGGCTGGTATAGTTTCCATTGCAATTGCAGCTACTAAAAGGACTGTAAATTTGGTTTTCAACCCATTCTTTTGGATGTATTTCAGCTGGAGTTGGATGTTCTGGCCATGGTTTGTAGCTATAGCGCTTACTTTTTATGGTTTATATTGTTTCCGAAAGCATTCGATTGGTGAAGCAAGCATCGTAGAGCTAGTTACTATTGTTACTTCACTGTTTACTTGGCTAACTCTAGTACCCCCTGCTTATTTCAATGGCTATCTTGAAGGTTGGCCCTTTATCTTCTTCTTTGTATATCATTATTTCTTTTTCTTCAATGTTAGTGTAAGAAAACGACTGTATGGAGATTACTATGCTTGTCCACATGATCCTAAGGGGATTTGAACCCACCCAAATGGTATAGCCTTTTGTTCTGTGTTGGGGTCATGGTTGGGCACTGGGTTGCTGCATTTGAAGCTATGTTGCTCCGACTCTTCATTTTCTTGAAGTATCCGTGTTCGACACATATCCGAAATGGGTATAGGGATATGATCCTCCAAGAACCCTCCAAACACATGAAAATCTTAAAAAAAAATTAAACATACCCGTATCCGACATTCACACCCTAATACGAGTAACATATATTTGAAGCGCCGGAGCTGCATCAAATTCCGGGAGGTTGGAGCAATGTTGGAGTTTGGATATTGATTGTGGCAACTCTGTTGATGCAATATAACTCAACATTGTATCTTGCAAAGTATTCAGAGAAGGTAATGGTGCCAACTGCTGTTGTACAATTTGGTCCATACAGATGGATTCGGCATCCAATATATGCATCTAAGATGCTTTTGTTTGCAACTTATTGTGTTGCACTTAGAGCACCTCTTTTGCTTGCTCTTTGTTGTAGCAGTTTGTTTGATGTATTACGAGCAGAAAGCAAAATTGGAGGAGGTTTTAATGGTAGAGACTTTTGGAGAGAGTTATTCAGAGTATGCAAGTAAAGTTAGGTACAAATTCATACCTTTCGTGTACTAGCAGCTAACAGGTATGGAGTTGTTAATTATACAGTGTAATGAAATGGTTTAGACTTAGGGAAGTGTTGCTTTTTACTGAAAATTTTGTCATGTTTGCCATTGATTTTCATATTGGTTGAAGCTCTCTTTTGTTCATTGAATTGATATGCTTTTTCCCCTCCTTAAGTCTTGAATAATTGATTGGCCCTATTGATTATGATCATTGCCGGAAAATGCTCGTTCACTCTTGCCAAGGTTGTCAGCTCCATGTTATTCGGATTTTAGTGATTCGGATACGGGTATTTGTTCGATATGGGTATATTCAAAATTTTCATATATTTAAAGGCATACTCATACCTATTATGACTTAATATGTGTCGAACACAAATATTTTTAAAATAATAAAAAATCGGAATAACATAAACGAGCTCTCTAATTCAGTATTCGTTCTGGACAAATCGCATTGGGTCTCATGACCTTACACTGAAGTGACATCCAGATTGGTGCTTAAGAAGGGAGCCACAACGTGAGTTAATCAAGTGCATGGATCATTAGTTTTTTATTTTTCTTCCCAGCTGAGATCCCACTTCTCTTTTTTTTTTTTGAGTACTATATTTTAGACCTGCTCACGGGCCGGGCAGTCCGCCCGGCCCGGCAGGATAATTTATGTTCCGAGCCAGTCCGGCCCGGAACAGTGATTTTTATTATTATAATATTATTTTATTTAATTTTAATTAAAAAAATAAAAAAAATATTTTTTTATTCCAATAAACAGTGATTCGGGCCTAAATGGGCGGGCCTGGGCAGAAAAAAAGGACCGTGGCCCGGCCCGGCCCATGAACACCTCTACTATATTTGTTTCTAACTGTTAATATATAACTATGTAATTGATTAATGAAAAATGATCTGATACATTGATTTAGTAAAATGTATATGTTCCGACTGGATATAATAAAAAATATTTTAAAAATTAATATTATAAAAAAGAACTTGTTAGTTTTTTAAATTTGATAAAATTTGAAAACTTCTGATGATATATAGAAAACGGACTCTTTTATTGAAATGTTTGTTTTTTTTTTTTTTGTTAATTTCGATGAACTCATAATCTTTTAATTACTTAGCAATCAAAAAGTGGACAATGTTCTACTATCTCTCCAAAAAAAAAAAAAAAGAGTTTGGCAACGATCTAATCTAACCCTTTTATCATACGATTATGGTTCCACTAAAGTGAGATATTATTGCAGCATGTCCTCCTGATCCATTTGTAACTTGAGAAAAGATTGCAAATAAATAAAATTCACGCTATAAATTTTGAAAATGGCACAAAATTGGAGGATAAATTGTATATATAAATGTCATTAAATTCCACCTAAACTTTTAATTTTAGCTTGTGGGAGGGATGCAGTATAGAAAGCTAGCTAGGTGCTGGTTGTTGTGTGTGCGTGCGAGCGAATCTCTAGAGAAGGCAGCCTTTTGAAACCTGGGACCTGCTGGATCCCTGACAAAGTAATTCCTCCCATAATAATAATAATAATCCACATGAAAGGCTTGTTTTGGGGGATAAAGCCTAAAGGCCAGACTATTGGGCTTTAATTTGTGTTATATAGAATCATCATTATTTTGTTACTCTTTCATTACCAAAGCCAGCACTACATAATTAAACTTAAATTGTCATTATCTTTTGGCAGATCTTACTAATTAGAGGTAGCAAAATGAATTCGAACCCGAAAATTTATTCAGAAAAATTCGAATTCGAACTCGTCCAAATCCGATTTGACCAAAAAGTCAAAAATCCGAACCCGAAATGGCCCGAGCCCGAAAAGACCCGAACCCGAAATTATCCGAACCCGAAAATACCCGAACCGGAGCCCGGCCTGAACCCGAATTTAATACTAAAAATAAAAATTATCAAATTGTAATTAAATAATTTTTTTATAAAGCAAGAACTTTATTTATCAACTTTATTCTAATATCTTTTTTAATAATTTAATTTAATTAAAATTTAATTTAATTTATATTATATATATGATAAAATAATAATTTTATCAAAAATACAATTATATTTTGTGTTTATAACTTTAATGTCCCATATCTTGATGAATCCACTATCTAAAAATTCTAAACTCATGAAAATTTTAGAAATGTAAATTTTTTGACATAAAATATTTCTTATCCTTTATTTATGTTATTTTAAGAGCACCCTTATAATGTTATAATAGTATTTTCTATATATTAAAATTAATTAATAGCATTCATTCATTTTAACTTATCTCTAGTATAATAGTATTTCTTATATTAAAAAACAAACAAAAACTACTTTTAAAAAAAATGTGTTGCTCTTTGCAACATATATATAGTTTTCTTAGGCATATTATTAAATTAAGTCATCAACACCATATTCACTTGCCCAAGCCCGGATCGATCCGAAATATAGACCTCAAATTCTGCCAAAACCCGTCTATATTTGTAAATGGATAGTCCAAGCCCGTTTAGACCTCAAAGTTGAATGCCAAGATTCGTCCCTAAAAATCTCTTATTTTGTAGTGAATATAAATTATAATGTATTTATATGTTGAAATTCTAGTTCATCAAATCAATTATTTTAAATATTAATATGATTAATTTATAATATATCATATTTTTTATAATAAGTTATTTTAAAAAATTATTTTATATAAAAAATTGATTTTATATTCTTTTGGTGCTAACAAATATTGATTTTAATAAATAAATATAATTAAAAATATCATATTATAATAAAAGATTTTTTTAAAAAATAATTATAAAATTATTTTTAAAAGTAAATATTTAAATTATGTAAAAATAATTACATCTAACATAAAATAAAAATGATGTAAAACAAATCCGAACCCAAACCCGAACCCGAACCCGACTGGGCCTGAACCCGATATGACCCGAACCCGAACCCGGACGGACCCTAACCCGATCGGACCCGAACCCGATTGAGCCCCAACGCAAATGAGCCCGAACCCGAATGAGTCCGACCTGAACTTGCCCGAACTTGTCCAATCGCCACCTCTATTGCTAATTAAAAACAGTTCTCTATTGGACACCAAGTATTGTTCTTCTGCTACAGAAAGATTACAGTTGATAAGCACCCTGATTTCAGAGAACTCTATTCCTGTCTTATATCTCTCAATTATTTCAGCCAATCATCCCTCAGTGTCCTCTCTCTATATACCTTCTTTCATCCCATTAATTTCTCACAACAATTCTCTTCAGGGTTTTTGTTAACTCATCCTCTTTCTAAATGTTTTCATTCATATTGTCACTCTTTGATAGATTAAGGATGAATTATAAATGTTGAGATTTAAACTCAGATTTATTGGATATCATCTATTAATAATAATTTGATAGATTAAGGAAGAATTATAGTACTAGATTTTTTTTTATATATATAAAAGAGATCCCAGATTGAGAATAAAAGAAGAGATTGTAAATGTTAGAATTCAAACTCAAATTTATTAGATATCACCTCTTAATAATAATTGTATAAATCAATTGATCTAACCCTTGAGTTCATTATGTGACTAGGTTCAATATATAGCCACCCAAGCCTATATAGCTAGGTTATTCCTTTCTTCCTTTCCTTTCCTTTTTTTTTTCTCCCCATGTTCTTATTCTTAATTTGACCTTTTGGGTTGAGTCTTTCTTAATTATGCAGTTGCATAATGATTTATTGGGGAGGGTTTTTTGGCTTTACAGGTTTCCTTGGTTGCTTTTCTTCAGTAGTGCTTTTACTTGGTGGATTGTTTTCTCCTTTAAAGGGTTAGGGTTTTATCCATTTATTTTCACTTGCATGGGGGAGAGATCTATGTCATCTGACATCTCATCAAGACCATGATCAGTCAGTGTTTGCAGATGCGGCATCATCAAGATTCACAAAGTTTAGTAAGGGCTTCTTTGGAGTGACTCTTTTTACTCGAAACGTTTCCTTTCAAAATGTGAATCTTGATGATGCTGCATCTGCAAACATATTGGCTTCTCTCACTTTTCATTATATTCCCAGTTTGATCAAGGTGAAACTCCTGTTATGCCAAAGGTAATATATATAATTTTCTCTTTATCATCTATCATATTTTGATTGATTCTAATCATGCCTTGGATTCTCTTCACTATTCTGGCTTGCTAATTACTTATTGGAGGTTGCTAAAAATGGTGCTAATTTCTAAGTCAGCTGTTGCTGTGCTGACAGGGAGAGCCCATAGTCGACTGAAGCTACCATCTTCAATCTTATGCCAATCAGGGTTGGTTCTTTTTTTTTTTTTTTTTAAGAAGATTAATTCCACTATTGAAGACTCTGTGTAGGAGGGTGTTTTTTTATTTTTTATTTTAGAAGAACCAGGAATTTAACCAACTTGAAGATCTTGATATACCCTTTTTGCTTTTAGCTAGCCAGCTGCAATCTGTTGCAGCTTTTCTCTTAATTAATTTGTTTATCTAATGGTTATTTCTAAGGAACATATCGATCTTTCCTTCCTTCAGGTTGGTATATATATTTGAGTATGAAGATTTTAATTTTACTTCATATATATAAAATATAATGCATACATGCATTAGTTTGAAATTGGAAACTTGGAAATTCTACTTTTTTTTGTTAACAAAGTCAAGAATTTATGTTGAAACTGAAAACTTAAATTAGCTGTTATGTTCTCTGCAATACAATTTTGATTAATTCTCTGGGATGCTATAATAATTATATATGGAATCTATTTTTTCATAAAAAGGAAAATTCTTTCTTTCACAAAAGGGATGGCTAGTCATAAGCTTTTCCTTAATTGCTATTTTCCCTTGGAAGGTTGGTATTTGTCATCAGAAATTGTCTATATATTGATGCCTAGCTAATTGTATATATATATATATATATATATCTTCTGTCTTCATGCTATTAGGATATACATTATGATTTCTGTAATCATAGCAAGAAGCTGAAAAATGAATTTAATTAGTTGAAAATGCTGATTAATTATCTGGTTATTGCATGCTAAAGCATATATAGATATACTTATTATATTATGTGTTTGTGAAAACACAACAGAGAGAAATTTTGTAGCTGGAGCCTGGAAATATTTCAGCTTCCTACTCCAATGTAGATAAATTCTGAAGGTTATCTTTATTCTAGTTTGAAAAAGTTACAGTGAGTATAAGGGAATGGACAATATTATTTGGGAAAAAAGAAAAGAAAAAAGAACTCAGATCATTAATTTGAAATCATAACATGCATGCTTTTTTTTTTTATTTATTTATTATATATATGTATGTATGTTATGGAAAAGCTCTATTAATTTAACCCTATGTGTTTTGGCATTACATCCACTGGTGTTTCTTGCTTTTAGTTTTCTGCATGTTGTTTGGTTTCCTAGTTAAGTTTTTCCATCTCGTGAGAAGCTATGTTATCAGGATTTAAGAGTGAGTGTTGGATATGAGTATGTGTTCGGTACGGATATATTCAATTTTTTTTTTTATTTTATATATTTAAAGGATTATATTCTTATATCAATGTTAAATATGTGTAGAATCGAACATGGGTCTAAGCTAACATTGGTGAGAAAGTGATTTTGCTTTTTTTTTTTTTTCTTTCTCTTGATATTCACTGGCCCCTAAACATTTTTTATCTAGCATGGTGACAGCAGGTAACTGGCGATTATCTAGTACTCCTCATTGTATGACAGGTGAGTGTGTGGATATAAGCTAACATTGGTAAAAAGTTTCTCAATATGCTTGCAATTTGTGACAGAAGGGCCCCCATGTTGAAGATGTAATATATATAGCAATTTGTTTTCATTCATATCATAAGGCTTCTTGATGGAGAAAGCTGACCTAATTAGCTGAATGTGTAGGTAGAACCAACAAGCAACAAGCATCTTGGTGTTGTTGACAGTCAAATAATATTGCTGATAGCCTAAGTGAGGTGCTCATGGCCCGGATCGCGGTTCAGTTTTTTTTTTTTTTTTTTATCTAAGCCCGTTTTGAATTGAGTTCAAACCGATCCGTAAGTCTATTTCATTGTTTATAAATTATTATTATTATTTTTATTTTTATATATTTTATAATTAAATTGAAATAAAAAATATTTTTTAATTATTAAATAGTAATTCGAGCCGGATCGAGTCGAAATGGCTCGAATTACAAATATTCTTATCAAGTGTGACCCGAACGAGCCGGATTTATCGAATCGGACGGACTATCCGATCCTTGAGTAAGGGTAAGTCTAACCTCTCGTGAAAACATGCCACATTTAAATATTGGAAAAAAGAGCAAACAATTAGAATCATGTAAATAGTAGTTAAGAAGAAATTATATGTAGATTTTGACACCAAATATCTTTATCTTTCTCTCCCCATAGGCTCAAGTAAAGACAACCAGTTCTTAAATTTACAAGATATAAATGCATCAAAATCTCATTTCCCTTTTTATTACCTTCTCAAGGAAAAAATGGGTTTTCAAATTTAATGATCATAAAGAAATCTTAAAAGATGGAGTTCAGTCAATTCCAACTTGAAACATAATCATCTTCTTGTTGGTTTAGATTTCAGCATTTGTAGTAAAATTAAGGTTTAAGAATTGATATATGGTACATTGTACTGACCTGCTAGAACTAGCTACCTACTCCATTATTCTTTAGCTTGTGGCAAATAATAAGTGAGTTTGCAAAGATGCCATGAATTAATTAGAATCATGGTGTTCTATTCACTATATCTGATAATTTGTATATCCGTATCGTATTTATTTATTTTATTGTGTCATAATCGTGTTTAAAATATTTTATATTAATATAAATTTTAACGTGTTAATAATTTATGTTATATAGGTTTTGATACATTCATGTATTGGTATCGTATCTTATATTTTTTTTTCCGTATTTTGTCATTTTTTAATTTTTTTATGTGTATTATATAATCGTGTTCAATATTACCAAATCTAGATTCAACCATATTCCTTTTTATATATTCACTACTTAGCTAGTAGCAAACACAGATTTCTTATTGCATCCACAGAAAACTCCATTTTCAAATTTTTTTTTTTGTTCAGATAAAAAAAAAAAAAAAAAGGCAAACCAAGTAGTACTAAGTAAGACCCAAGTCTGACAACTGACAAGAGGCATCATCCAGGAAGATTATTGGAAAGCAAAATCCAGTTGGCAACCAGCAAGACATTGGTGAAGGTAGCAAAACTTTATAGTACCAATTCCTTTTTGTGTCAAATTGGTACTGCATCAAATATTAATGCTATGTTTGAATAAATATTAATAAAAAAAAAGTTTATAAAGGAAAAAAAAGAATGTATTTTTTTTTGGATAATTAAAATGTGTTAGAAAAAAAATGTTAGCTTCCGTTTGATTAAAGTATGAAAAGGAAAAAAAAAATTATAATATACATTTTCAATTATGTCATTTTTTTAATTAAAATAACAATATAAATATTATAAATCAAATAATAAAAAATAAAATATACATTACATTAAAAAAATATATGAATGTACTATAAAAAAACAAAAACAATAAAAATGACAATAAATTTTTTTTTTGTTATAATTTTTAATATCAATTACGTGAAATATATAAGTTTAGAAATGAAAAAATTATTCTTTATAATATTACTTATAATTTGATGAATGTAGAATGGGTAATATAGACATTTATATTAAATTTTTTTTTTTTATACTTTCCTTTCCTTTTTTTTTTTATCAATTTGGGATTTTGAAAAACTGGGTATTTTAAGGAAAAGTGAGGGGTGCTCAACTCCTCTCATTTTCTTTTATTAATTTTTTTATCCAAACAAAAGAAAATAAGAAAAATATTTTTCATTCTCCCTTACTTTTTTTTTTTTCTTTCTTTCCCTCCTCCTACCCTAATCCAAATATAAGCTAAGTAATTTTTTTTAATGAGATAATTTTATTTGGATATGTATTATTCTATTAATTTTATTTAAAATATATATCATTTTATTAATTTCGTGAGGATAAAATCTTCATATTGGTATCTGAGTTGTACATTTTCATCAAAAGAAATAATGGAAGACCTGCTTTTTATTTAAGGTCTCTGTGTTCATATCAGTCTACGTACATTTATTCAGTTGTATTTCTGTGGCTGCATTTTTTGTTTTTGTTTTTGTGTGGTTATCAATGAAGTGTGAGGGTTGATCATTGCATGCACATATTCTACTTCTTTGTTTATGTTTAATAGTTGTGGTTTTATATATATATATATATATATATATATATATATATAGGGATCTATTTATATTATTATAAAATTAAATTTATTTAATTTACATATTTTCATAATTTTTTATACGATTTATATTTGTTTAATCCGACTGTCGTATTTCATGTTCCATTCACGTAAATCATGCACGTCGAGTTTCGAGTAAATTAAAAATGTCTAACTATTTATTCGATAAAAAAAACTTTTAACCGTTTATATATATTGAAAAAGACAGTATTCTCGATCAAAATGATAGGAATATCGGATTGATTTGAAACTTTACGTGCACGACGAGTATAAGTATATTGTTAAATCCAACAGTCGGTTTGTTAAAACATAAATCATATAAAAAATTATGAAAATGTGTAAAACAAATTTAATTTTACACTAATCTAAGTGGATCACTCCTCATATATATATATATATATATATATATATATATATATAATGAAAAACAATCCTATTTTATTCCTTTGAGTTCCAAACTCAAAAAGGTTACTTTATTGCAAGAAAGAAAAGAAAACAACTTAAAACATCCATTTTGATGAGTTAAAATTTGGAAATGAGAAAAATACCTAAGTTAAATATGATGGTGATGATTACTGGCATTGGAATAGGGTTATAAGATAGAGACAGCTTGTGATTTTTTTATAAAAAATAAGTCGTAGTCTGAAGATAAAAAAAGATAAATTTACCATAATATTGTTATTTTTTTTATTATCAAAATACCTATAATCATAAATTAAATACCAAAATGCTCTAAAAAAATATCATGAGAAGTCGCCATATGATATAGCGACTTCTCATGGTTACTTTAAACAAAATTTGAAAAAACATGAAAGAAAGTCGCCATATGATATGGCGACTTCCCTTATAACTTTAAAAAAAAAATTAATTTTTTACGTCAAAAGTCGTCATATCATATGGCTAATTCTGACCTATATTTTGATTTTTTTTTTTGTTTTGAAAAAACAGTTTGGAAGTCGCCATATTATATAGCGACTTCCGAACTGTTTTTTCAAAAAAATTTAAAATTTGATCGTTTTACAACGGTAAAAAAAATAATAATTAATTTAACCGTTTTTAAATTTCAGATAATTTTTTTTTTTTTAAAGGCAACGGTCAATTGACAGTTGCCATCCATTTTTATCAAAATATGATATGGCGACTTCCGAACTGTTTTTTCAAAAAAAAATTAAAATTTGACCGTTTTACAACGGTAAAAAAGATTAATTAATTTAACCATATTTAAATTTAAGATAAACTTTTTTTAAAGGCAACGGTGAATTGACAGTTGCCATCCCACCCCCCACCCACCTATAAATACCCACCTTCCCTTTCATTTTTTTCACACCAATTTTCAAAGACTTCTCTCTCTCTAAAATTTTCTCTTAGTGATTTCAAAATGGCTTCATCGTTATTGAGGTTACAAGATAAGCACATATCCGCGGTTATATATCAAGAGGTTAGTACATTTTTATCATATTTTTATAATTTTTATAATTTATCATTATTAATTTTTTATTAATTTTGTTATTAATTTTTATAAAATTATTATTTATAATAATAATTTTATAATTAATTATATTTCAAAGAGATTGCATTATTAATTTTTTTATGATTTTATAATTATTTAATTTAATTAATTATGAACAGGAGCCTGTTCGCGTCTTACGATTGAGGAATTTTTTTTTCAAAGATCTTCATCCATCTATTATCAACCACTTAAAGAGTGCCGAATTTTATTATGCAAGTCAAATTCGACAATGTATGATTCTGCCGGACATAATTAGTGCGTTGGTTGAAAGATGGAGACCCGAGACGCACAATTTTCATTTGTCGTGTGGTGAATGCACAATCACTTTAGAAGATGTTGCGCTCCAGCTTGGACTACCAGTGGATGACATGCCAGTTATAGGCGCAAGTCTTCTAGATTGGAATGAAGAATGCCAAAATTTATTGGGCGTTGTACCTCCAGAAGAGTGTCTGAAGGGCTCAATGGTGACAAAAACGTGGCTGCAGTTATTGCAAAATCTCTCCGAACACGCAAGCAAAGAAGAGGTAAAATATGTTGCTAGAGCATATATTTTACGTTTAATTGGAGGAATGCTAATGCCGGATAAATTGAGCAGTCCGGTACATTTAATGTTTCTTTCATTGCTTCGTGATTTAGAGCACGCAACAAATTATAGTTGGGTTCTGCGTTTTTATTAATTTTGTTAATTTTGCTAGAGCATATATTTTACGTTTTATTAATTTTGTACGGATTGGTATTTTTATTAAGTCTATTAAGATTTTATATGCTTTTTAATAGGTGGAGTCATCCTAAAGATTGTAGCAATATTTCGCTCGACCTTCGAATTATAAGATCAAGACTAGATCGAGAAGCATATCAAAAGGTAAATGTTTCGATTGTTACATTCAAGTTTTTTTGTATTTGATCATATGAAACTAATAATTTGTAATAATTATTCGCAGTTTGTGTAGATGTCGTATTCTTCAAATCAAATTATGGCATGTCTTCCATCGGATACAACTAATAATTACAATATATGGATAGCAAACACAGCATTGATATGCTTTGCATATGTAGAGTGGCACGCTATTGACAGGGTGTTGCGACAATTTGGGATGCAATAACCAATTTCGCAACCACCGGCGAACCTTGATAAGGTTCACAAGATTGATATGTGTAGGCGCCACGAATTATTTTGGCCTACGAAGCTTCGACAATGGATCCATTTATGGAATGAACGTTCTGAACAAATTTCGACAGGTATACCCATTGTTCGTAATAATTTAAACCCATTTGCTGATTACATAAGATGATTTAAAAATGAAGGTCGACCTTTTGTTTGTCCACCGTCGGAGTTTGAGGATGTTAGGAGTATGCCATTTCCCGGACAGACTTCAAATCCATTCCGTCCTACACACGAAATGAAAGTTCCTACACTAGCCGACAACGTCGGCGGACGCGTCAACCGGCCTCATCACATGCGGCAGAGTTCATTGCACCAAGGATGTCATTTAGTCAGCCTCAACAGCAACCAGAACATGGCGTAGCATCCAGTCATCGTTATTCCGTCAGTCATCCCAGATTTGATGTTGATGAGTGATACCGACCAGAACCGCCAACGACGAGGTCAGATGACCAGCTCCTCACCCCCAAGTCCAAGTTCAGCATATCTAACTTCAATGTATCAATTTGGAACCCCTACGTCAGCATTTGGTACTACATCACTTATGGGTCTATCTAGTAGTCAGGTTCCCTTTATGGGTGCTGGCTCCTCGAGCAGTGAGTTTTCATTTTTTGATGCAAAACATGTGGGTCCATCTAGTAGTGCGTTTCCACCGACTGATGTGGGTGAGCATGCAGATCACATAGAACCAGAACCAGTGGCGGTAGGTCGAAAACGAGGTCGAGGTCGACAACGAATACGTCTCACTGACGAGGTTCAACGACGGGTGCAACCAGCACGCAATAGGAGAGCTCTACATTGTTGCTCAACACCACGCGATACGGGAGCTCCTCCGTAAATAATTAGAATAAATGTACTTTTTGTATAATAATCATGTATTTTTTGGAAGATGTTTTTAATAATGTACGTTTTGTATAATAATCATGTACTTTTTGTATTTTTCTTTCATTAAATGTAAAAATTAACCGATATTTTAAAATTTTAAATAATTATTTATTAATTTTGTTATTTAAAATTTATTATTATTTTTAAATTTATTAAAAAAATTAGTTTGGAAAACAGTATAAATTTTTTAAATTTTGTAAACTTAGTTTTTTAAATTTTATTTAAAATTTTTATTTTTAAAATTAAATTTCAAAGTTAATTTTTTTTTACCGTTTTAAAACAGTAACATACTTGAATGTATAATTAATTAATTATATATATATATAATATTTAGAATTAATTAAATAATGTAAAATTAATTAATTATATATAAAAAAATATTATTTAGGCTTTTAAAATAATTTTAAAAAATTACTTTTTTTACAAAAATACTTTAATAATGTTAATTCTTAAAATTAAAAAAATAATTTAATTACAAATTTTATAATTTAATATTTAAAAAAAAAAATGGTGTTGGGAAGTCGCCATATCATATGGCGACTTTCCAACACTATTAAAAAGAAATTAACAAATTGAACTTGGAAGTCGTCATATGATATAGCGACTTCCAAGTGCAATGTTTTAAATTTTACAAAATTTATAGCTCGAAAGTCACCATATGATATGGCGACATCCGAGCAAATTTTTTTTTTAAAAATAACATTTTTAGTTGGAAAGTCGCCATATCATATGGCGACTTCCCAATTGATTTTTTAAAATAGACGTATTTTGGTATATAATTTTAAAATGTTGGTATTTTAATAATAAAAAAAATTTAGCAATATCTAAATAAAAAAGTCTAAAAAAAGAGCTGTAAATATTAGGATCGAATTTCAAATTTGTTGGATGCTAATTTTTAAAAATAACTGTATAAATCAACTGAGTTAAACTTCAAATTTGACAGTTTGAAAATGACATGTGATAATGGATCAAAGTTGGGCCCAAAACCATTAGTGTACTATTGGAACTATGTGGACCTGAAATCCCAGACTATTTTTTGTGGATGTAAAATGTAATGTAATAAAAAAAAAATTCAAAAGGAAAAAAAAAAAAAAAAAAAAGAATGCCATTCTCCTACATGGATTACCCTGTAAATTATATGATTAATGTTTGCAAAAATGCAGTCAACAAAAGTAGTTAAATACCCACCACACACACACACAAAAATGGACAATCTAAACGTCAGCAAGATCATGGTGTTTGAATATTTTTAGGTAATGAAAATAGGATTTTGCTTTTAAGTGTTTTAAGGACATTCTTTAAAGTTACTATATGTAATAATATCTTCTTTCAATACATTGAAAATGATGAATAAAATTGTCAATTTTTTACAATTAATATAATACTATTACTATAAATAATATATTAACTAATCTTAAAAAATATCTTAAAGACACTCGTTAGCAAAACTCATGAAAATAAAATTGAACCAGCAATGTGAAAATGTGAAAGTTTCTTTCTTTGTATTTTATGGATTTATACATATAAATTTATATGATGTTTGACCTGTTTTTAATTCAAATGTGGTACAAAAGGGTCCCATTATGTTTTTTTTTTTACTTAAAAAAATAAAATAATTTTTTTGAAAGGGTTACTACCAGGCTTTCTTCTGCCCCTGCTTGTGCAGCTCACATGTTTCCATGTGGGACTCCCAAATGCTGATATTCTCAAGCTCACATGATTGTTAAGAGAAAAAAAAAATTGCTAAATCTAGAGTCAATTAATTTTCAACACAATATGAAAATATAATATAAAAATAATATATTTAATTATTATAAAAGTAATATAATAAATATAATACGGTACATTTAAATATGAATAACATGATATGTTTAATATATATATCGTAATTTATATTTAAAATTTTAACATATTTAATAATTTATATAATATATTTATATTTACTTGATTAATATAAAAAAATATAAAACATAATGCATATATAAAAATTATAAAGTTTAATTTAAACCAAATAAATTTAAAAAAAAAAAAATTAAAGGTGCATTGTATAAGTATTGCAGCCACAACACACCATGTGATTTGATTTTGACTCATCCTTACAATATGTTTGACCAATCAAATCTGCAGTTTTTCTTTTTATATTAATATAAAAGTTCTTTATATTTATAACTTGTAAAAGAGAAAGAAAGGTGAAGTAAAGAGAAGGGAAGGAAAGGAAACCCAAGTTATAGGATCTTTGTCTCTTTAGAGTAATTTAAAATTTACAATTCTTGCAAGTAAAATTGTGTTTAGATACTTTTACTCTCTTTTGACAATTTTTTTTAATAAATACAAAAAAGTTAAACCTACAAAACTTAACCTGGATACAATAAATAAATAAATAGAATCTAATGATTACATTTTCGACTTGCAAGACTCATAATCCGTTTTAAGGGTTACTTAAAAGAATTGTTCATAGATGAAGTTGAATCGGATCAAATTTAAATTTGTTTGTTTAAGATTAGATCCGGTTCGTGAATTCGAAAAGCTATTTTATTATTTAAAATATTAAAATATTATTTTATATTTATATAATTTATAATTAAATTTAAATTTAAATAAAAAACAAGTTTATTTATTAAATAATAATTCATATCAAATGTGATCAATTTGAATTTAAAATAATCTATCTCATATCCGATTTAATTTAAGTCTGACATGTCGAATCAAACAAGTAACTTAACCTTTAAACAATTCTACTACATAACCATCGATTTAATGTCCTAGGCACATGGACCTCAAATGGTGAGCTCAATTTCTAAGGTTTAATTCAAATGTTCTTGAAATATTCTACTCAAGTCTTGAGGCTATGGTAAGGTTTAGAACATGAAGAAAACAATTTTTTCCTGAAAAATATTAATTAGTGTCTAGTGGAATAATATTTAAGAAAATAAAATTATATTTAATGAATTGTTTTTTAATTCATTAAAAGTAATGTATTAAATGTAAACATTTTTTTGAATATTAATTAAATAATCCTTAATCAGTACTTATAAACACCAATTAATCGGACCATATCTCTTTTTTATTCTTTATCTTTAAACATCTAATTTTGCACTAAAATGTTATAAGTTTTCTTATTATCTTAAAGACTAAGATATCATAAACCATAAAACCAACAATGGTTTGAAAACATGTGAAAGCAAAGTTTGTAGTACATAAATTTCCATTGTAAAAACATTGATTGACCAGTCAAATTGTTTCATTAACAAAATATGGTGTTTCTTTAGATTCCCCCATTTTTTTTCTTTCTTGTTTTTAGTTATAATCTCTCAACAGTCAATAAAAATTGCTAGAGGGAATAAATCAAAGTTTAATGCAATTTGCAACAGTATATACTCTGTCATTAGACTGAAAACACAGAAAACAAAACCCTAAATAAGAAAGTCAGTTTCAAATTAAACCTAAGACTGAAACTAGCAAATTTTGAATCCCTTTTATCTCAAAAATAAAAATACAATTAACATAAATAGTAAAGTGAGTTTTGTGATGGAAGTTTTTAAGATTAGCAATCTCATAAGTTGAACAATCCTCGTAGATTATGTTATCCGCATTTTTCATTTTTTTTAAAAAATATTCGTATTCAACACATATTCGAATATAAGTATCCTCCAAATATATGAAAAAACTTTTTTTAAAAAATAAACATATCTGTATCGAACACATACTTGTTTCCGATATTTACTCCGAATCCAGATAGGTTGTGCCATACCAGAAGAAGCATTATCACACAAATCAATTTCATCACATGGTGAGTTAAGCTGGGCACCCTGGTGAAACATTTTAATATGAAGCTGTATTTGTATATTGAAGGAAGAAACAATTTTTTTTATTAATTTAAAATTTCAAGCTTCTGTTTGCTGATCCAAAGGTTTGCATGTGCATGTGAATCCTAATTCCAATAGATAATTTTATGCTTTTATTTTAGCTGTTATAATATAATCCTATAGTAGCATTCAAAGCTATAAATAACTGGTTTTTCTGATCAAGATTTCAAGTTAATTGAAAAACCACAAAAGGTTTTTATGATTGATGGATAGATCAGGACATATTTATCAGACTTAATACAGAACCATTTTACATAAAAATATCCTAGTGAGCCAAACTGATGGAAGAATCCTATGAAAGGGAAAAAGCATGAGACCAAATGTTAAAAAAATTGGATTGATCGGTTGGATCGATTCAATCGAGAATTGATAGCTTGTTCGGTCCGGTAAATATATTAAAATTGGATTTTTATTGGATCAATAAATCCGATTCAACCGGTAAAAAACCAGTTTTATATGTATTTTTTTATTTTTTAATAAATAATGAGATTTGAATTTTTAACTTTTTAATTTGATATTAAAGAACATACCAATCAACCGAATATATATTTTTATTATTTATTTAATATTAAAATGATTTATTTTAATATTTAAATTAGTTTTAATTGAAACGATCGATCTAATCAATAGAACCGTTGAACCGAAAATCAAAAGTCTAATTAATTTGACTTTCGATCTAATTTTTTAAACATGGGTGAGAAGTGAGAACTAAACATTTTATGAGGAAAGAAGAAAAGCAAAATTTTGCTTTGAAGTCTTGGAGGCAGTATATTTTTTACACAATAAATTAACAGACTGTGTCATGGATTGACATCCTCTTGTAATCATGCCTACACATTAGGGAAATAAAAATGAAGGGATAAATAAAAGCCTCTTTGCTTTACCTAACATTGTGGAAGGAGAATGACCATATATATCTACTAAATTACACCATGAAATCAGAACATAAAAGTTGGGTTTCAAGAGATTCTCTGCTTTACTGCACTAGTTGTTTTGCTGACAGATTTCAATTCAATTGAGAATCTGTAAAGTTAGAATTCATATTATATCTATATATATACTTTTAACAGTGAACTATAAAAGCAGCATGAAACTAATCAATTATGGGGAAAACTTAAAAGAGTTACTACAATATGTAATCTCTTAAGGATAATCTATATAATGCTATGTTACTCAGGTTCAGGTGAATATCGGATACAGTTATATTCAATTTTTGTTAAGTTTTTTCATATATTTGAAAAATTATACTCTTACATTTATATCCGAATATGTGTTAAATACAAATGTCGGACACACGTATTTTAGAGAAAATCAAGAATTCGACATACCCTTAATAATAGAAAACTAATACTTGAGAGGCTAAAAGTTAATTGATCCTTGAGATAAACTAGGGCTGTAATCGAGCCGAGCCGAGCTCGAATACTGAGAAGCTCGAGCTCGAGCTCGATTCGAAACTCGAGGCTCGAAGCTCGGTTCGAGCTCGATCGAGTATCATTTTTTAAGCTCGAGCTCGGCTCGAGATAAAATCGAACTATTCGAGCTCGACTCGATTAGGCTCGTTTATATACTCGAGCTCGAGCTCGAATTAAGGGTTTTTAAGTATGTATATATATATTAAGGGTAAAATAGTAAATTAATAATAAAAATATTATAAATAAAAAAAGCTCGAATAGGCTCGCGAGCTGCTCGAATCGGGTATTAAGATACTCGAACTCGGCTCGCTCGATAGCTCGAGCTGCTCGAGCTCGAGCTCCGCTCGATAATGACCGAATCGAATTCGAGTTTTTTTCGAGTCGAACTCGAGTAACTTGCGAGCACAGGTGTCTCGTTTACACCCCTAAGATAAACTATATATTTGCTTGAGAAGCAGACAGTGTTATATGGTAATAGAAAACTTGTTGGAAGGAAGTGCCTACAACTACAAGAAGGGAAGATATATATATATATAGGAACCTATGTTACTCGGATTTGGATGTGAGTGTCGGACACGGGTATATATTCGATATGGGTATTTTCATTTTTTTCTAAGATTTCTATGTGTTTGGAGAGTTCTTGAAGGATATATATTCCCATACTTATGTCCGGATATGCATCGGATATGGATGTCGGACACGAATAATTCAAGAAAAATGAAGAATCGGAACAAGTAAGAACTGTAACCTCAAACATGAAGTTGTGGAGAGAAACCAAAGAGGCCCCATTTATAGTTTGTGAGACTCAATCAAGAAGCAGAATGGCACTGTAATAAGTGTATGTTCCATTCACCAAACTGCAAAAGTTATTTGAATTTTTAAACCTAACCCTGTCTTTTTGTAGATCAATGGACACAATCCTTATCAAAAGAACCAGCTAACAACATTCTGAACCCCACCCCCCCCCCCCTCTTTCTTCCCTTTTTCCTTTCTCTCTCTCACTCTCATGTGTGTGTTTCTTTCTGATATAAACTTAAAATACTGACATTATTATGGTGCCCCGTACGACAATGGGTGTCTACAAAAATAAATGATGGATCTCCAAGAGTGAGGAGATTCATAAATCAGGCACAATCTTATATCAGCAAGAATGAGAACCTCCAAATCCTAAGAAAACTGAACAATCGAAAACCGCGATAGCATTCGTTACGTCCGTAATACGATTCACATAATAGCCATACAAATCAGTCCTAAGGAGAGTATAGAATTGACACTTTAAATGCTAAATAAACATTGATGAAATCAAACTAAAAAGGCTCAAATTCTAAGGCCCTACTTCACTATATATATAAGAACATATAGCCCCACTATTGTCTGCAGCTCTGAGAATCCTTCTCAGTCACATCTCCTTCTCACCTTCTCTTTTTCTCCATTCATCTCTCCCACGCGCAGACAAAGAGGTTATCAGGGTTAAGTTAAAGAGATCAAACTCTGAGAACTGTCTATCCATTATTGCGCAGTGTTGCAGCTTCCAAGCTTATTACATGGATGAGAAGTGGAAAATATCAAAGAAGGAAGCTTCAGGTAACCATTGTTCAAGTTCTTCAAAGTTTTCACTCTCAAGGAGTTTTTCAACAAAGAGCATTTCTTCCAAGTCTCCTCTTCTTAGGAGTTCTTCACAAAAGAACACTTCTTCTTCTTCATCTTCATCATCTAAATGTCCACTGCCCCGAAGTTGTTCGCAAAAGAGCCCGTCTATTTCGCGTAAATGTAGTAGCTTAGCCAAGGAACAGAAGGCAAGATTCTACATTATGAGGCGCTGTGTTGCCATGCTTGTTTGCTGGCATAAGCATGGAGATTCTTGAAGGAAAAAGAGATGGAGAGATGATCATATATATATATATATATATATATATATATATATATATATAGATCATATATATATATAGATCGGCAGGGAAGGTTCCTTTCCCTTTTCTCCCCTTGTTTGTGCAGGATATGGTTCTTGGATTTTGTATTGTCTTGAAACTCATGGATTTCATCCATTGGATCAAGAACAAATCAGTTTGTAATTATTAATGAGAGAGCTACAAGTTTTATAGATGTAAGAAAAGACTATATCAACAAATAGATTTCTGAATCTTAAACAAGCAAGACCCTTTTTTTCTTTTCTAATATTTTCTTCCTCATTTCCACCCTGTGATTTCTTTTTGTTTTCCCTTTCAGATATTAATCAAAGCAGATCTCAGAATCAAGTTTTTCTTAGTTGATTTTCCTTTATGAAGTGGCTTTTGGTTGTTTTTTTTTTGTTCCTATTTTCTTCTTTTTTTGTGTGTGCATTGATGACTGAGAGATTCCTTTCAGCTGCTGCAGCTGCCAATATAATAATAGGACATCATTGGGAATGAAATCCATCTTTTCCCCCTTTTAGAAAAAGAGGTAGGAAATGAGTATTTTGCTGTTAAAAGTGGAAGGCAAACCTTGGATTGATCCTTAAATAAGGGTCTGGCTCTTTTCCTTTCTGTTCTCCTCAGTCCCCACTTATCTCAGTTTCATCTTTCAACTCACCCAAGTCAGCCCTGAAACTGTTTTTTAATGTGCTAAAACTCAGCTAGTAAGATCTTTCTTTTCAGCCCAAGCTTAGTGCTGAGAACTTCTATTTTGATTGCAGTAAATAATAGTAAATGATAAGCATGAGAATCAGTGAAAAACATCCTGACTGCTAAGTTTTCTAAGTGCAAGGCAACAAAATACAAGAAAAATGTCTTTTAAAAGCTCTGATTACTTCAAAAGAAGGGGATCTCATCACAATTATGATTGACACATTTAGAATATTATCAAAGTTGTGTTCAAGTTCTGATTATAGGAAGGAAATAGAAAGATGAAAATGGATGAAGTTCCTCAAAGCTTAATTTGACATGAAGATTGGCTACCCTTTCCTTATTTCACTTGGTCTAGGGCCAGGGTTTGTCTGATAACATAGGCTCATATGTTTTTCCTCTTGTTTTTAACTTCCCTGCAGTGTTGCAGCAACTTCATCTTCAGTAGCACTAGTATTCAGATATCGGATAAATTAAGCGGATTCAGATATTTCAAAAAATATAAATATCCGATCGGCTTCCATCTCTAATTTAGACTATGAGGGAGAGGACTAGTATAAGTAACTATGATGATCAACAAGATTTCAACCAATTAAAAAAGCTGCAAAAGCTCAAATCCTTTCAACTGACTTAAGATCCTAACTATAATCGATGTAACTTTGCAAATATAGAATTAACAAATTCAAAACCTTATGTATTATATTTCATATTAACCATTTAAATCAAGAAATTAATTTAACCCTCTCTATCTAAAGGCAAATACGACATTAATTAACTTTCTCTAGCAGTAGCAGAGCAATCTTGGTAAGAAAATAAGAAATTGCAGGTTGCATACCTTATGACCATGGCTCTTCCAAACTGCTTGATTTATGTTTTTCCTCAGAAAGATAGGGTATAACAGGATCAACAGTAATCTGGCAATGGGATTTGCAGGGAATTCCTTGTTGAAAGATATACTAAGAAAATGAAAGGAATTAGTAAGGTATTTTTACAGGATGAAACACAAGAAACCAGCCCAATTTTCCCACTTGCAGGAACACCAAATCTTGAGGCAGCATTCTGAAGATATACCCACATCAAGAATTTACCTAAAAACAGCTTCAAACCAGAGATATTGGAATCAATGACTGATATTGCAATAAAAGAAAATAGTAAGCTTCAGAATTGGTTAAGAACAAGATGTGAAAATTTGGCATTGTTTGTAAGGACTATTGATTCCATCACTACTCTCTTTGGATACCCTCAGTTGGCAACACAGCAACTTTTGCCTAATGTCTGGATTCAAACATTGTGATCAGCATCATCAAAAACAGCAAAATAATAATGTCTTATCAGATACAGAATTATAAGTTACTGTCAAATAAACTATTAAGATGGTCCAAGTTTCCAAGTTCTATCATTCTTAGTTATGAAAAGAAGATGACCTTCCTATCTGTTCACTGGTCAGTTCGGGTGTGAGTTTCAGACACGGGTGTGTGTCCGATACGGGTATGTTCAATTTTTTCTAAGATTTTCATGTATTTGGAAAGTTCTTGGAGCATCATATCCTCATATTCATGTCCGTATATGCGTCGAACACGATTATCAAACACGAATATTTCAAAAAAAATAAAGAGTGAAGCAACATAACTGGTCAAGTTACATCCTAATTCCTAGCCCACCTGCTGGTCCATCGATCTGTGATCTGTCCCATTCTTATGGCTAATGGCAACCTTTTTCCATGGTATAAAGGTTGCAAATTACCAATTTAATTACTTCAAATTTGAAATTCAGATGCCTTAAGCTTAATTACCACCATGATTTGTAAGGGGCATTATTTTTGGTAATACAGTCATAGGTCTTCGAGCAATTTGAAGGATATTTTTTTTATATGATGTATTCAAAATTTTATTTTCGAAGTGTTCTTATAAAAATCAAATTTTAAATGATTAAAAAAAAGTCTATCTTGGTAAGGGCATTGATATAATATGCTGTCCAGAGAATAGTAAATCAGTAATGTGTTAATTAGTAAATATCAATCAAAGAAAATATAATCCATAAGAGTCAAAAATCCAATTCAAATAAAATTTTAGGTCATCTTCAAAGTAAAACTCAATTCCTAGCAATCTAGAAAATACCATCTTTATCTTTATCAACTTTGATTTGCCTTGTTTAAATTCAAATCAAATCATCATGAGAAAAATAAAATTTAATGAACACCTACCCTGCATGTCTAGATTAAAATTTTAATATCAAAATCTCAACAAAACAAAAAAAAAAAATTCAAAATATATACTTAAGAGAGTGAAAAAAAAATTAACCAACACTCTGCGTGATCCGATGATAAAATATTGAATTCTTAATTTCAATAATCAAGTTCAATTTATGATAACTTCAACTTCAAATATATAAAAAGCCAAGAAAAATTAAATTTTGTTTAGATATATTATATTGTCCGATGAAGTTTAAAAACTCGACCGTCAGGTTTAGCAGGATGAATTTAAAGAGAACGATTAATTAGATCAAATTTGAATTATTATTGCTCCAACAACTGCATTGAAAACTCTGGGTGGTACAAACAAGTACAAAACCTCCACCATTTTCTTGCTGAAGGACTCTCCGAGACAGGCATAGTAAACAAGCAAAGAACCATGTTTAATGCCAATGCTGGCTTAGGCTACTCTTCAGACAATTTGTCTATGTAAAATAATGCACAACAAAAGCATTAAATATATCTAAGTTACAAGAAAACCCTCTCAACAACGGATTAAAAGGGAACAAAAATAGAGAAATCAAGGTTATGTATGGTGGCAAGATTGATGCTTCAAGTCCCTGAAAGGGACAAAAGTCAACACTTGGGAAGATCAGACGGTGGAGGAAGCAACTTCTGGTTAGGAAGCTTTCCGTCCAAGACTATCCATGCCATTCTTAAGCCCCAGCTCAGATGAACATCAAAGTGACAGTGCATCAGCCAAACTCCTACAACATTATTGAATAGAAAAAAATATATATATATGAGTAAAAGGAATAGTCATATTATATTTTGAGTTTTGACAGTAAATTGCTATCTTACTCGGATTCGGGTGTTAGTGTCGGACACGGGTATATTCAATATTTTTCAAGATTTCCATATATTTGGAAGGTACTTGGAGGATCATATCTCCGTACCCATGTCCGGATGTACGTCGGACATGAATAGTTCAAGAAAAATGAAAAGTCGAAGCAACATAAGTAAATTGTATAATCTCAATTGTTACCAGGATTGTCTGCTTGAAAACGGATTGCCACCCAACCACCAGAAGGCACACCAACAGTGTTTCTTTTAACAGGATCAACAAGGTTAAACTTGGCAGGGTCATTGTTAGGATCAAAGTTGCCAAAACCCTGGCCAACAACATAAAAGTTATAGCCATGGAGATGGAGAGGATGGCTCTCGGCACCCAAGATGCTGGTGTCCTGCATGATTACTTCCACAGTTGTATTGAATGGTATCACCACAACTTTAGTGCCATTACTTACAAATGTGTTGTTAGGTGGAGAACCTGTGTAATTGAATGGATTAAGAGGGAAGGCTGGGAAATCATTGGTGTAAACCCCGTTAGATTGGGAAAAGAAGTAGGATTGGAGAATTGCAGTTCTTGGGAGAGCAAAAGAGATATTGTTCATAGAAGCTGCAAATTTTGTGCCATTAGGTCCCTGGCAGGTTTGGTTTTTAGGGCAAGGGCTGCTTCCAAGACCAACTGTGAAGAAAAACTTTTTGTCTACTTTTTGTGGGACATTGGCAGGGAACTTGGTGGTGGCTAAACTTCTGAATTTGCTGGAAAATTTGGCAACAAAATTTGTAGCATTGATAGCAGGCAAGCCTGGTTTAAAAAGTGGAGGATTTTTCATCAAACGGGTGGAAGATGAGGAATTTGAAGGTGTTTTTTCATATTCAAGAATACCAGCTACAGTGGTATTGTCAAAAGTACCCATACCAGTAAAATATGGTCTGGCTAACATGAAGAAAGTGGCATTGGGAGCTGGAGATTTGGTTTTCAGGAGAATATTGGTGGTTTGTCCAGGTGATATCACCAATGTATTGGTTACAAAAGGCTTGACGTATACTGCATCAGCTTCCACAATTGTGAAACTGTGATTTGCAATGCTGAAGAAGAGTTCATCATTGAGTGCAGCATTGATCAATCGAAGAAGATATGTTTTTCCAGGCTTTACCTTCAGTTTATATGTATCTGTGAATTACATAATGGATAATCAAAATCCAGGATAAGAATTTTGCTGTGAATTTAACAGGCCATAGAATTTGTGACCAAATGGGTGGCTTGCTGCGTTCGAAGTAGATGTGTCTAAGGATCGAGTTACTTATTCAAGCTCGAAGGCTCGACCAATATTTGGAAGGGTTTGGAAAAAAGTATTAAGCCCGAAAAATGGGCTTGGGCAAAAAATGAAGCTCGTTTAAAAATGAGTCGGGTCTTGACTCCAACATTCAATATTCGAGCCCGGCCCAACCCGTTTTATATATATTATGTAATTTATATCATATAAAGATTAAATATATATATATAATATTATAGTGTAAACATTAAAAAATATGTTAAGTTGTTTAAGAACTTAATAAAAAATATATACAATTACTAAATATTAAATAAAAATAATATATATTTTTAATTTTTTTTAAAAATAATGTGGGCGAGTCTAAACGGGTTTGGACTATCCATTTATAAATATGGATGGATTTGAACAAAATTTGAGACTCAAATTTCGGATCGAGCCGGACTTGAATAAGTATATATGATGTTGATATCATATATAAACTCAGCCCGACCTGACCCATGAACACCTCTACTTTGAAGGATATATATACCTTTGGCAGAACAATTGTACAATGGGCCTGGAAGCCCATTTAGAGTGTAGGCATCAGAAACATTTGGGCCAGCTCCTGTCTGAAGAGACTGATTGATAACAGCCTCAGGATCAGCATTAAACCACTCTCCTGTAGTTTGACAAGCAAACTCATCATTCAGTTAAATCGCCCTCAATGAACATCTTAATTTGCTGCATGAAGGGGGGAAAAAAATGGTGATTTGCATAACATTACCAAACAAGATTGGGACTTCTTTATAGGGTTTGACAAATGGGTAAGATTCATTTTGCTTTGGGAAGATGATAAGTGGTCCATAAACAGTTGCTCTCAGCCATGAAATGTGAGCATGCCAGAAAAGAGTTCCTCTTTGGCCAGTAATCGTAAAGTTGTAAACATAAGACTGACCAGTTTGAATAGGACATTGTGTGATATATGAAGGCCCATCTGCCCATCCACTCCGAAGCTGTCTAACTCCATGCCTATATATAGACAGCAAAATTTGCCATTCTCAAAAGGGTTAATCATGGAAAATATTTAAAACATACACAAATTTACAGAATACTTATTAGCTATGTTACACGGATTTTTCATTTTCTTTAAAGTACTCGTATTCGATACTTATATCCGACACATATTCGGATATGGGTATGGCAAGTATGATCCTTCAAATATATGAAATTTTAAAAAAAAAATTAAGTATAGCTGTGTCGGACGCATATACATTTCCGACACTCACCAGGGGTCCGGGGTCCGGATCCAGGTAACATAGCTTATTAGTGAAGAAATTCAATGGCTTCATATATACCAATGAATGCTGATATTGTTAGGAACATGGTTAACTACTTTAACGACCAAGCGGTCCCCCTCTCTGGCAATAACACGAGGTCCAGGGAACTTCCCATTAACTGTGACAATGCTCTTAGTGCGGCACAAGCGGGTGATATTCTTCAGCTTTATCTGCAAATTAGGGAAAAAGAATAATGTAGATGAGTTCTTGAGGAGTGTGTTACTTTCACTTCACCAAGTTATCTATAGTAAATTATGTTACCCGGACTCGGGTATGAGCGTCGGACACGGGTATGTGTCCAACACGGGTATGTTCAATTTTTTTCAAGATGTTCATGTATTTTGAAGGTCCATGGAGGATCATATCCTCATATCCATGTTCGATTATGTGTCGGATATGAGTGTCGGACACGAATACTTCAAAAAAAATAAGAGTCGGAGCAATATAGGTAAACAATGCATACGTTGAACTTGTAGTGCCTGGTGAATCCTGCATGCTTTGCATTGACAACCTCAGGATAGGCCATGAGACAGCCAACAGCAACAAGGAAGATCACCATAACTGCTGATGACAAAACAGCTGAAAAAGCACCCATGTTTTTCGGACAAAGTTTACTTAGCTAAACAAGTGGGAGACAGAATATTGGTTAAGTCGTCTTTGAAGTTTAATTAGCTGATATATATGTATGTTTATATAGAGACAGAGAGTGTAGTATCTTGTGTGGGAAAATGCTGAATGACCCGCCCCCTAATTTGGCTTAAGGGGGTAAACAATATAAAAAGTATGTATTTTTATAAAAATTAAAGTAAAATAATTTTTTGATGAAATAAAATATCAGATTAAAATAAAACAAAATTTAATTTTTAAATGTTTTAAAAAAAAAAAATTAAACAGAACAAAAATACGGGTCAAATGGGACGGGTCGTGCAGCATTACTCATCTTGGGTGTCCATGTTTGGTTGATTAGGTAATAAGATTTTACAGATTTGATCAGAAAGCAGAGAATTACCAACCGTAGTGGCCCAATTTCTTCACTGTGGAGTATCATTAAAGTCAGTTAATCAATCTTTTGTCCTTGTTATACCCGTCAACCTTATCTTGATACACAAAATTTCATCCATTTCTTAACCTTAATACAGCTAATTGATGATAGAGATATTTCAAGAAATTGTTTAGACAAAGAGAGAAAAAAAAAAAAGAACAAGAAGATTCTTTCATGATAACCCTTTCTCAAAAAGCCAACATAAATTACATGCATATAAAGAAAACCAAGTGAAATTACGAGAAACTAATATCTCTAAAATTAAAAAAAATCAAACTGAAAATCAAACCGATTAGAATTTTGATTCTCGGTTGAACCGATCGATTTACTTAAATAAGATTTTAAATATTTAAAAAATGATTTTAATATTTAAAAATATTAAATATAATAAATAATTAATAAAAATATATATTTGACTTAATGATATGGTTTTTAATATATAATTAAAAGATTAAACATTCAAATCTCATCATTTATAAAAAAAATTAAAAAATATATATATATCAAACCGGTTTTCTACCAGTTCAATTAATATTCGAATAGTGTACCGGACCGAACAACCTTCTGGTTTATGATTCATTCGACCGGTCCGGTCCGATCCGATATTTTAATCCATAAATATCTCCATAATAAAAAAGTCCACAAGGATCAGTCTAGTTAGTAAGTGTGCATCTTAATATGTTTTATTACCATCAAAGAAAACAGTGAAATAAACATCCCAACCAATGTGCATTTAAAATCTTGTATCTTTGACCCAACATATATGATCATGAGAATATATACATATATATATATATATATCCTATCAGATATATTATGCTACAGCTAGCTAGTTTTTAAGGTCTAGTCTAACCGTTAAATCTTGGTGATGAAGAGAAATCAAAAGAGTTACCATCTTCCCGCAGCTTGCCAATGGAACCTGCTGTGAATTCAGATTTACGTTCATAATGATCATCATTTTCATGAAAAGACTCACTGGGACATGCACATTTGGTTGGTGATGGCACCTTTCTCAACCAAATAGAACCCTATAGGGAGTCGCAAAGCTAGGGGATCGATCGAAGAGAAGGACTTTTGACCCACCTTTCCTTTTAAGCAACAATATAAATGATTAGGGTGCCCTTCCTAGCTAGTTAATTCTTACTATAAAATAACCAACCCAATCACTCAAGCTTAACCATCAAGTTAAGGATAAACCAGATTTAGCTAGAGTCTATGGCTAAAAGGGTTTTTTTTTTTTAAAAATAGTTTATTAATCACACTTTATTTCAGACAATAAATTTTTGGTTGCACCAACTACAATTCTTCTATTAACTATTTGTTAGTTGTATTAGCTAGCTCTACTTTGCTTGCTCGACCGTATGCGTATACTTAATAATCATGGAGATCTCTTCATGTTTATGTTCCTTTTTCTAGTTTAGTTTTTCCATTGTTGATAAAAAGAGAAAATTGCAAGCACATACTGACTTTGGAATGAAAGGTGAGGAGAAAATAACAGAGATGGGAATATGCATGTTTTTAGAATTAAAGAGGCTGGACTCACTCTTATCAGATATGTTAAGATCGAGAATTTAAATTACAATAGAGGACGTATTTTCGATCGCGTCACGTTTATCGTGATTGTAGACGTAATGAATGGTATCCCAGTCAATTGCTATAAATATCGACGTTGAATATCGATGACAGAGAAAGCCGAAACAGCAAAATAACAACTGTAACATCGTGTTATGATTGTTATTTAAATACTTGGTTAAGACTATCTCCCAAAATGGTACCGTATTTTTTTATGTTCATTTGAAGCCATGGGAATAACATAAAATGTCCTGATAAAAATCTCAGTTGAAGGAAATTCCATTGACAAACTCAAGGGCAGAATTCTTCAATGTACAAAAATCCAGGGGTCAGAAACTCAGAATCCTCTTGAAACAATGAAAAAAAAATACCCATTAATTATCTGGTAGTAATTTGAAGGTATAATTGTATATTATTGTAATTAATTATCTGGTAGTATTTGATGCTTGGTGTACCAGCTAGTTTATGAACAACCTGGACAAATATGTCGAAGCAATTGACACTTGCACAAGTTCTTTTCATTATATTATACGATCAAATTTGTTTAAGCCGTCCGGTGTAATTCTCAGACCAATCTATCAGGGGCGACAATGACTGGATTGGGCCAGGTTTCATTTTGAGGACCCTCGAACCCTTTCCAATGGGCTGATATAAAAAATTTTGAAGTTTCAAAGTTTCCTTTTACCTCAACTATTATTACCCCGGAACAATCAATGAACTGCATTACAGTTAGAGGTGTAAACGAGACACCTGTACTCGCAAGCTACTCGAGTTCGATTCGAAAAAAACTCAAATTCGATTTGACAATTATCGAGTCGAGCTCAAGCTCGAGCAGCTCGAGCTATCAAGCGAGTTGAGTTCGAATATCTGAATACCCGATTCGAGTAGCTCGCGAATCTAATCGAGTTTTTTTATTTATAATATATATTTTTTATATTTTTATTATTAATTTACTATTTTACTCTTTATATATATATACACTTAAAATCCTAAAACCTATTTTATTTCCTTCTCTCCCTCTCGCTTGTGCCGTCTCTTTTTCTTCTCCCATCCTCACCTTCTCTCCCTCTCTCTCTTCCATCCAAGCCTCGGACCTCCTTCATTTTATCCGAAATCAAATCCCTCCAACCTCCTACTTCAGTCTCCTTCCTGCGCCTCCAACTTGAGGCAAAGCAACTTCTGCTACATATGCCTCTTATTTTTAAATATTTTGGTTTGGTTTATAAGGTTGTGGGTTAAGGAGTACAACTCTCCCTATCATTACGTTTTACAAATTTTGGATAAGTGGAGCAAACTTTACTATTTACGCTTTCACTATCATATTTGTGACTCTTTGAGTCGACAAAGGATAAAATACTGGAAGAAATCCAATGATCTTTCAGATGAATTTTTCTTCCCCTTGTTTTATTTTGCTTTAAAAGAAGTCGGTTGCTATAATTTCCATTTTGTAATGATCTCACAGCTCTCTAGATGTAAAATTTTGTTTTCAATCATCTTCCTTTGGCATGGAAAGGCATATGCTCTAGTAAGCATCTTTTGTTCCTCGCTTGTATTTTTACAAGGCTTAAATTTCTTCCTCAAACAAATATCTCTATTGTCTGCATGTTTTAGGGATTTTTTTTTCCTTGCTTGTGTAAAGTTTTTTTTTATTTTAATTTTTATATTATCTTGAAATTTTTTATTATTTATTAATTTAATTAATATAAAAAAATTGTATATGAAAAAACTTAATTCGAGCTCGAATATGTAAATCAAGTAAACGAGCCTAATCGAGTCGAGCTCGAATAGTTCGATTTTATCTCGAACCGAGCTCGAGCTTAGAAAATGATACTCGATCGAGCCGAGTATCGAGCCACGAGTTTGGAGTCGAGCTCGAGACTCGGCTCGATTACAGCCCTAATTGCAGCCTGAATGTCCAGGCTCAGCTTCCAATTAAAAGGAAGCCAAATCTAGATCCATCCAATGTGACTTATTGGTTCATTATAAGGAACAAGATCACCCTAAGGTCAGGGATATAATATCCTAATTTACAAAATGAGAAAGATATGATGAAAGACTAATAATCAGTAATGTTAATGAATGATTAAAATGATGAATCTGAGACTTAACCCAATTAATTTATGCAATCATTTTTAAGAGATGATATTTCGCAAGTCTAGAGTTCAAATCCCAACAACTATAACCCTTTTCTATTTTCAAATTACGACCTCTTTTGTACTAAAAGAAAAATGACACCAGTGATGCAGCTAATGCAAAGCCCTCCCTAGAAAATGGTTCAATGAACCATTTTAGTATTGCTGACCTCTGACTTCTTCCTCTTAGATATAATGATCGAATCAACAAACTAAAAATGAAGCATTTCATCATGTCTGATTAAGCGCATAGAAAAATATATATCATTAGAATTGACATGTGATGAGGTAAATCTATGTTACTCGAACTCTAGTGTGAGTATTGAACACGGGTATGTTAAATTTTTTCCAAAATTTTCATGCATTTGAAAGATCCTTAAAGTATCATATCCCCATACTCATGTCCGGATATGCATCGGACATAGGTATTGGACATGGATACTTTAAAAAAAATTAAGAGTCGGAGCAACATAAAGGTAAAGTCCTAGATATTCCACAACCACCACCAAAATTCAATTCATATAAAAGTAGGATAGAAATTTGTGTTGGATGGAAACAAAAAGAAAAATAAAGCTACAAATCTATCCAAAAGGAACTGATAACCTCACTCAAAGTATATTAGATGAGATCAGATGGAATTTTTTAGTTAATGCTACAAGGCTAAGCAGGATGAACCTACACCCTCATTTTCTTTCATGGAGCCCAAGATAGATAACATACGGATCCTAGAGGATATTTCCAGACACACCCCAGAAAAACGTTAGTTTTATGTAACTGCAAACATATACTTTAATGCATATACAGACAGGAGAAGGAGGGGAGTCAAGTTAAACCATGTCTGAATCATCTGACTCACTCTCCCTGTTTTCCTGCCATCCTGACCCCATTTTAAACTTACATACTGGACACGTTCCTTGTTGGCGCAGCCATGGATCAATACAGCAGGCATGAAACTGCAAGACGAAAACGATATTAGTGTATCAAATTTCATTTAATACAAATGGCATCAAGATAACCACCATTTACAACTTGGTATTATATGAAAGATTTGGATTTAGGATTTAACTATAAGCATCTCAACCAAGGACTAAGCATAAAAGCACAAGGATGCTGGCACATGAACAAGAATCACGAATCATCAAGATTTCAGAAATGTTATGCAAAATTAAAGGTCCTATTAGAAAGTCAGACATTTACACTTTCAACAATTGAGGAATTCACAGCTGTATGTAACTCTGAAACATTTGAGAATAAGAATATTTTCTCAAATTATCACCCCCATAAAAAAATTGCACGAAATTGGTAATAGCTTTGTAGTTCATAGGGCTCTAATTCACTAAAAAAAACTCACTATTGCACTATTGACGTGAGATGTTGGTTATTGCAATTCATTTCAGGTAAGAGATGATGATAGAAGAAATAGGGAGAAAACAGACAACAATTTTGACAAATGAACAGTACACCATAAAATCATTAGATGACAACAGAAAACATGAGTAGACTGTAAAAATTAGAACCTGATGCAGACACGGCAAGCTCCGAACAATCTCCCCCATGTTAACTTGATCCAAGCAAATAGAACAAGTTAGTTCATCTTCTGAAGCCTTCATACTCCCATCAGCCTTCCTAGAATCTTGCTTTGGCTGCAACATATATTTGTGACTTAGACTACAAAAACCATCCATGAAACAGTACATATGAAATGATTCAGAAACATGCACAGACACAGATAAATTTGTCTTCCAACACTTTAATGGCCTCTTTGATTATGTCAACTTTGAATACAAGATGTATTCAATGACTTCTTATGTTACCAAGATCTTCTTTGAAACATATAAAAGCTTCGTTACAAATTTATTGCAACTTGAAAATAGAATGACCAACTGCAGAAGGAATTGCTTGAAAGTAGTCTCTAATCACCATTATTTTGTAATTGATATAAAAAATTAAGCTTAGAATTAACTACTGATACCTCAACTGGGGCTGACGAAGATGATGCCTGTTGCACTGGTGACCGAGCACTGTAAAAAATAACAAGGAAGAACAATTGTTGCAATTATGAATTTGATCAAGAGAAAAATAACCAAGCCCTGCATGCTAGTTCACAACAAAAGCAAGCTATAAGTAGTAAAATCCGTAGAACCTAAACAGAAGCATGTATGCATACCTCTGTGGGCCAGGGACCTTGTACTTATGCACGGGTAAGGCATTTATCTCTTCCTCGCTCATTGAATGACTTGTGGAAGTATTATCAGAATCTAACGCTCTCAGGGTGTCATAATCTGGAGCAGAAAGAAAGGAAGTATTAATCTTCAAAAAGACCCAACCTAATAACAACCGAAACGCTCTTTGCATATCTGTCAATGCATGTTAAAACTGAACCATAGAATCTTATCAGTGAATTTTGAAAAAGCACCATACCTAGGTCATCAAATTCACGGTCAAGAAGGGCAAGTTGGAGTCTTAGTCCTTGTAAGCGTCCTCTTGTTGCAAAAGCGATTGATGGTGGCATGTGCAAACGCAACTCGGTATGACCAAGCAAACCTCTAGCTGCTGCAGCGTGAGCTCGGGCCTGAGCTTGAAGTTGCTGACAAGTTGCATACATCCTAAGGCTCGTAGCCATTAAAAAGACGCCCACTACTAGCCAAAGCTGCATGCACAGACAGAGAATACCTCCATGATGTATTAAAAGATACACCAGCATGCTCCCAGTGATTCAGTGAATGTGTATCGAGTACATACCAGAAAGTTTGGAGACATTTGGTGAGAGTTTAAAATCATGAATAGCAAAAGAACTGCTGAAAACAAACAGGTAAGAACAGATTAAAAATGCTAGTTAAAAATATAAGGAATGATTTAGAGACAAAAATTAACAGATGCAATGGAAGAAAACATATGGAACTAGAAACATTACCTGTAACGAAAAAGGCCAGTGAATTGGAATTAACTGGTCGAGATGCATGTATACGCTGGAAAAAAATAGCATGATGACAGATAAAGTCCCATTATACAGTATTAGACAATCTGGCTATCCAACATGTAAAAATGTACAGATGTGGATAAGTAAACATACCACAGCAGGACGTTCAGGAATAAATCCTGAAAACCCGCTCTCAATATCTCCTCTAGTCCCTCGGAAAACAAAACTCATTGTTGCAAAAATGCAGAAATTCCACTTGTCTATAAAGTGGCAGATGGTAGGCAACTTCCTTCAAATCCTATGATATTTCAAATGTATGCGAATCACAATTACAAGTAATTTCAATCAAACAAAGCATAGATAGCGAGGAAATCAGGCTTTATTAAACTGAAATTTACTCAAAATTTAAGGATTATTGAGGTCTGTTATTAAGCTAAAAACACTTTCCCCACATACTCACTTATCCACCAGTCCCATCTTTGGCTGGCTTATGGTTATGCACAATGAAAAGATGTTATTCTACACTCACATGTTGACAATTTCTGAGCCAATGCTTTTGCTTGAGGCAGGCTCAGATAAAAATAATTTTTTCTACATATGATTACAGAATGTACCCATCTATCAACATGCTGTAAGCTCTGAAGTGGCCATTACAAAACCGAAGATTTCAATCTTGTTAATGCAAACCATGAATACAAAAATGTTAAAACTCCTCCAAGCTCCAAAGAGAAAGCACCTTAACAGTTGGAATCCAACAGGGGAAAAGAAGGAAAAAAAAAAGATCATAAAATTTCAGTGGAAACAGAGTCATAGTAATCCCATTACAGATGAAAACAACCGAGACCTAACCAACCAATTTATTGATTCAAGACACATTCAAATGCCATTAAAGCTTAACAAATTTGACCCACCAATGAAATCCAATCGAAAATTTGTTTAAAGCCTAACACCACCATATCTCTATCTCTCAGTTCCCATAAAAATAGCTTAAAAACCCAATGGAACGAATTGTTTATGAATAGCAATGCCATTTACCTTGTCAATTGTCATTATTTTAGTAATTTAATATTGTCTTTAAAGCCCTACCTTTTAAAGTATAGTTAATACTATATTATGCTAATTAAGCCATACTTTACACATACTCAGAAGCGAAAGATACAAAGTTTATGATTTAAAATCCTTCCATTTTTAATTATTTGAATATTGTTAAAAAAATCCAATGCAAAGACAGAACCAACCGCAAAATCAAGCAAAACGAATAAAATTTAAAAGAAAACAAATAAACATATTAGCCCAGTAGCTAAGCCCTGTATGAATCAAAATATCAGGGGAACAAAAATTGACTTTCCAGGTCTTGTTTCGCTTATGATAAATCGCAAAGAAAAAGCAAGAGGAAATTTTCAAGTTTTCCTCCGTTTTCTCAGCAAACAAACAGAATTCAATGCAAATTGCAAAGAAACAAAGAAAAGAAAAAAAATTACTTACAGAAGAAAAACGAAGATCAATCAATCAAACGGCCGTCCTTTTAATTGCAGAAATTGAGCACTTTCAGAGAAAATAAAAGGAAAAGAAGAGAAAATGCGAGAAAATTCTCTTTCGATTGCGTTCTCTTTCTTTGTCCGAAACTGAACTGTTCAAAGCATTTTTTCTGTTTTTAGTGTTTTTTTTAGTTTGAAGAGAGAAAGCTCTAGAGAGTGCCACGTGGACTTGCTTTGGATCTAAGCGCTGCCACGTATAGTTGACAACGTGGATGACTTAATATCAGCCGTTGGATCTGGCATTTGTGACCCTTCAGATTTGTGGTGTGAGGATTTGGGCTGTAAGCGAGTCGAGCCGAGCTCGAATAGTGAGAAGCTCGAGTTCGAGCTCGATTCGAAATTCGCTACTCGAAATTCGGTTCGAGCTCGATCGAATACTATTTTCTAAGCTCGAGCTCGGCTCGAGATAAAATCGAACTATTCGAGCTCGACTCGATTAAGCTCGTTTATTCGATTTACATACTCGAGTTTGAGCTCGTTTCATATACAAATTTTTTTAAGATGATATAAAAAATAATTTAAAAAAAAAATTACACAACAATCAAATCTAAAATTTTCCAAACACAAAAAAAATGTCTCAATAAATCAGTTCAAATTATTAAACTTAAAAATAAATTTGAAAGGTTCTAATAAGCATCCAGGTAGTAACATGTATGAAATCACAACTATTATCATCGATTTCGCATCTATCAACAGCCATTTCTTTTTCTTTTTTTTTTCTAAACAAATATTTTATTGATAAGAAAAATGATACAATCGCTCAAAAAAGGTAAATCAAAAAATACATAATAGAATCTCTACAAAATACCCAAACAGAGAAGACTCCTGCAATAAGAAAACAACATCCTTTAGATGAAAGAAATAAGAAAGACACGAGTGCAAAATCGTGTATTCAGATTTTGAAGGAATAAGAAAGACAGGGTTCTTGAAGTCCAAAATCTTCATATTGAGCTTATTATATATAATAAAGAGGGATAAAGAGAAAAGATTGAATTTTTTTAAAAGAAGGTAAACCTGAAAATTAAAGGAAAGTGCAAACAGGGCTGCGACCCTGATTCTCTTGAGACTATGACTCCCCTTGGTGCATGAGAGCTGCAGGAAAAACCAGTGGTGAAGAAGATCTAGAAGATTTTGATCCAGGTGCCTACTAAAATAAGTGAGAGGGAGTGGCTGAGTTGGGAGAGAATGTGAGACTTTGAGGGAGAAGGTGAGGCACGGTTGAGAAAAAGAGGGAAAAAAAATTGGTTTAGAGTTTTAAGTATATATATATATTAAGGGTAAAATAGTAAATTAATATTAAAATATATATTATAAATAAAAAGCTCGATTAGGCTCGCGAGCTACTCGAATCGAGTATTAAGATACTCGAACTCGGCTGGCTCGATAGCTCGAGCTCGGCTCGATAATGACTGAATCGAATTCGAGTTTTTTTCGAGCCGAACTCGAGTAGCTTGCGAGTACAGGTGTCTCATTTACACCCCTAGTGACGATTCACTTCTAAGCTGGCAGTTTTGGACATCTTTGATTATACATACGAATATAATATAAATATATTAATCTATCAAAATTTATATAATATAAATTATTATCGTGTTAAAATTTATATAAATATATAATATTTTAAATATAATTAAAATATAAAAAATAACACAAATATAATATATATAATACGAATTATTATCGTATTAAAATTTATATAAATATATAATATTTTAAATATAATTAAAATATAAAAAATAACCCAAATAGGATATAAATACGCGGATTACTACATCTATTACCACTTCCGAATATCTTTCAGACGAACAGAGTGCAGTTGTGGGATCCGACTCCTCTCCGATCTATTAAATGGACTGAAGAGGTCAGTCCATATGCAAGATCTTGTCATGTATATTCTTTTTAAACCAATGTCTGAGATAAAAATCAAAAATATTAATTGAAGAAATCTCAAATGGGCAAAAAAAAAAAATAGAATAAAAGAAAAAAGAATCGGAGAGACCTAAAGCTATGGCCTTAAAGAACAAAAATAAACCCTTCAATATCAAAACCCAAGAACTGAAAGGAAACTAAGATAAATTCATATTTATGGCCTCAAATCTTATATGGTTCCTTATATCCTATTACAAGAGGCTACTTTAATATGGCAGAATGTCTTTCTAATGCCAAAAAAAAAGGCTTCCATATTTTTTTTATGGCAGAAAAATGAACTTTCATTAACAAAATCAGAGTGCATCAAAGTTTGAAAACACCTTCCATATTAAGTTTTGTTATGTAGAGATCCAAAAGTTGAAACACACCTAATCTGAGCAAGTTGCCTTGAGGAGAAAAATAGAAAATTCAAGTTGAAGCATTATCAATACGATGGAAATATGCAGCAAGACATGAATATGGAGAGAGAATATTCTTTTGTTTCCAAAAAACTTTCAGGAGAGATCCAATATTGTCTGCAAGAGAGATGTAGATTGTTTATTTCAAAACACAAAGAGATAGTTGCATACTGTCAATAGCAAAAGTTTACAATTTTGTTAAGGGAAATCCCAAACGTTGGTTTAAAAATAATATACGTGACGAAATCTTGCATATGGATTGGTCTCTCCAATCCATTAATACGGACCAGAGAGGATCTTGATCCGCAGTTGTGTTGCCTGCCATGGTTTGGTCGGTGAAATCTTTTTTTCTTTCTCTTTTCTTCCCATGTTTGTTTCCAAAGCTTCTCGCTCCTCCAAGCCCAAGCTTTGAACACATCGACGTCGCAGTTAAAACTTTGCTGAATCCCAGCGCCCCCAGCTGTGATATGTCCCATATGAGCTCTATTTCGATATTATGGCTTGATAATTGACATTTTCCCCCTATATTATATCAGTCGCAGCACACAGATGTCGTATCAAGTGGGTTGAGGAGAGGAGTGTTGAAGTTTTTGATGATTGAGTTGAGTAAGTTTTGTGATTTTGTCAAGTGGAAGTAAGTGAGATCTACAAAGACAAAACACTCTCAGAGAGCATTGAAGTATGTCTCCAGTGTGTATTTCGATTTTTAAGTCAATATTTTTAAAGAATAATCAAAGAAATAGAGGAGTGATAAAAGTTCAAAGTGTTTAGATTTTTCATACTTCAAATTAACATTTTGGTGAGTATATTGAGTCGAAATCTTAAATAATTTGGTTGAGTCAAGGGAGTGCTCACCTATAAGTAAGAGTTTTGATTTTTGGAGAGATACATTACCACCACGTGTGAGAGAAAGACTATACACTTGAGAGAAGATGTATAATCATAATATTTGTGAAAAGGGTTTGTAACTTTATCCGTGTAAAAATTATAATATTTGTAATGAAGATTTGTAGATTTATTCGTGCAAAAGTTATAATATTTGTAAAGAGAGTTTGTAATTTTATCCATACAAAAGTTATAAATTGTATTTAGTGGAGTATTTTTATCATTGTGAACGTATGTCAAAGGTGTTACGTTAAAATTTGTGTTTTTTTTTTCTTTTTTTTGAGTGTTTGTTGTGGATTATCATACTATTCTTAATCCATTTATTTTAATTATTTATACCTTGTATTATTGTGTCAATTTTTTTTTAACGTATGTCAAAGGTGTCAAAGGTGTTTTTTTTTTTTGAGTGTTTGTTGTGGATTATATATTATTATTGTATTAATCCTTGTTTGATTTTAAATTTTTAACTACATAAAAGAAAAAAATCTGTTTTAATTGTTTGAGACAAAAAATAAGAACAGAAGATTTGGATTCGCAAACTATGGTCTCTTCCATGAAGGCTAATGTCAAGATCACATGCATATCTTTAATTAAAAAAAAAAAAAAAGTTTAGCATTGAATTTAGCTATTGAAATATAATTTTTTATTTTAAAAATTATGTCCAGTTTAATATTAAACTAGTATTACGCCCCTCGCTTTGCTTCGGGTTAGGATTAATCATTTTATATTTATATTGGTTCCTTTAGATTAATTTTTTATATTTATATTGCTTCTTTTAAATTAATTGTACCACTAAATGACAATTGGATAGAAGTTAAAAAAAAGATAAGATCATAAGAGAAGAAAAGTATTTTGTTACTTAAACACCTTGGACTATACATTCCAACATGCTTGATACCAACAAAATTGAGTTGCCAAAATAAAATCATCTATAACTTGTAAAATCAAATAATTAAATAAATAGATTAGCAAGAAAAATTCAGTCCACCAAAATATTCATTCAAACAAATTAACACGAAAATATTTAAATCATAATTGCAAATAAATAATAAATTCAAAAACTGGAACTACAAAAAAAGTATATTAAGACAAACAATTCAAACACCGAAAACTGTTGATAATAAAGAAAAAAAAAACTAAAAGGAAACATAGATATATAACATAAAATATCAACAATCTTCACCAACTAATAAAATAATGAAAGAAAAGCTTTTCGAAAGTATAGTTATTTAAGCCATTACTTAATCAACATTGCATATATAATGAAGATTACAAATGGTGAATTCTTATCAAGTAATCAAAGAAAAAAAAGAATATGATCAATTTTAAATTCATGTATACTTTAGAAAATTTAGAAGGAAAAAATAATTAAACACATTAAATAGCTTAGTATAACTCATATGAGTTACTGATATTGACTAAATTAGACTCACTTAAATGACCAGCAATTGTTCTGCTTATTGTTGTTCTTATTTGTTGATTTTGTAGCTGTTCTTATAAGTCAGAACTTGCATTATGAACAATACCTTTATAATGTATAGTGATTTTTGATAATTAATAAATAAACTTATAGTATTTAAATTAAAAATATATTTTATTAAAAAGGAAACTTAATAGAAATAAATTACCATCAGCTAGAGGTGATCATGAGCCGGACCAGATTCAGACTATATGCTAAGAGCTTTTATGTCTGTCTAGGCCCGGCTCGGCCCGAAATATAAGCTATTTTTTTTATCCAAGTTCGACCCATATTATTACTACAATATCCAACCCGACCCATCAAATTTTTTTATTGAGTTGTACTTTTTTTATAGGTTAAAATTCAAGGATAATAAAATAATTTCATATTATAAATTATTTAATTATTAATTATAAAATATATTTATTTTTTATAATACTATTCGGGTCGGATCGGATCCGGATCTAAAATTTTCTGTCCAAGGCCCAGCCCGTTTAGAAAACGTGCCTAAAATTTTGTCCAGTCCATTAATATTTTTGTCCAAATCCTCTCAAATATCGGACGGATTTCGAGTTTGAACTGATAATCCGGCCCATGAGCAGTTCTACGATCAGCTCTTACATTAAAAGCAGCAACTTCCTGAATCAAGGAATCGGGACTACAATCTCCTTTTCTTTGCAAGGTAAGTGAATAAGGGCTTAGAAATATATTTTTCTGAACAAATATAAAACAACAATACCATAATCTCTGATTTAATACTGGACCAACAAAAAATCAAAACTAAAATAGAAAATTCAACAAACCCAGGAAAAAAAAAAAACAAATTTGAAAGTAAAAAATAATGGAGCAAAATGAAATACCTGAAGAAAAGTGAGATGAAATACTATTTTTTTTCATTGTTTTCATCGTTGGTTGACGGGTACATCTCGTTCTCTCCCTCTACCCTTCTCCCTTCATTTCTATCTTTTCCCCACCTCCTCCCTGTCATTGAATCCCCCCTTCCCCTCTATCAGCTTGATCTTTCTATTTCTCGATCTCAAATCACCATTTCTCTCTTCCTTTTTATTTTTTATTTTTCTATCTCATTTCCCTCTCTCTTCATCTTTCTTTTTCTATCTTTCTCGATTTCTCTTTTATCTTCTAGACCATTCGATTTTTATTTTTATTTTATTTTAGATTTTCAGACCCTTCTTTCCTTCTTATTCCAGACCTTTAAGTTATCCTCTTTCTTTCCTTCTGGATCTTTGATAAGGTACAGATTAGATTGTCAAAATTGAAAAATCTTTTTTACCCTAAAAAATTAATAAAATTCCTTATTTGTTTTTTTGACAGATATCAGAACATGAGATGATGGGCTAAGGAAAATGTTAAATGGGATTATGGAAAGATAAGAGATTATGTGATTTATTGTTGACATTTTAGCATAAATTAGCTCTCTTCTGGTAGTTTTTTTTTTTGTTGCTAATTTTTAATGAACTCAGAAGACATAAATAGGTATTATCATTACAATTACAATGGATCAAATAAAGACAATTTATCAGACAAAAAAAAGAAAAGAAAATTATGATTTGATTGAAATGTACTTAAAAGAGTTGCAAACCAACAAAAGGGAACAAAGTGCACTGAATTCTGAAGTGTTTTGAACAGCAAAAATTTCAGAGTTTTAACTGTATTTGCCATATCCAAAAAAAGCAATAAGCAAAGATTGGGAGAAGATTCAGATTCCAGGGCAAAAATCTAAAGGAGTTAAAAGTAAGAAAAAGAAAATCCAATGTGAAAATAAAAGTAACTAAAAGGGTTAGTTCACATATTTAACTAGATTTACCTGAACTTGCCTTGTTTTTACTGAGGCAATGGCAATGCCTTAAAGCCGCATGAATCTAAAGTGCTGACATGTCATTTACAGATTCTTATTTCTGGAACACATAATCTTTTGCAAACATAAATAAATTTTCAAAATTGATGGGTTAAGATGATATTTATAAAATAAAAAATATAATTAATGGGATCATAAATTTTTGGTAAACAAACATCATTATCTTTTGCAAAATAAACATCAATCTGTTATCACTTGATCAACTATCTCTGTTTTTTAGGAAATAATAGAAACATATACACTGAGTAAAAAATAATTAAATAAAAGAAAAAAAAATGTAAAAAAAATGTTTTTGAAGAAAAAAATTACGTAATTTATGATAAATATATTAGTTAAGAAAAGAGAAGTGGATAAATTAAGTAATTTTATTAATTAAGTGAGTGTCGGATTGATTTGTGATATTAATTTAATATTTTTATTATATTAGTATAGATATAAATCAATAATATCATTAATTTTCCCCAAAAACTAAATAAGTAAAAGAAAAAACAGTTTTTTTTTTTTCTTTCTCTCCTCTGTATTTAATCCCTGCCTCCCTGAATTGTAACAAAACCCTAAAGGGTTCTTGTAAGTTGTATCGCCGCCGGATTTGATCTCAGCCGTTAACTGTTTCTCTCTCTTATATATATATCACTAAGCTTCTTTTTACTCTTTTCTTTGACATCAGCTTCAAAAACAAAGCTTTCTAGTTCTCAAGTTATTCTACTTTATTGTTAGCTTTTTTTTTTTTTTTTTTACTTTCGCTGTTGTTGGTTTTACTTGGAAAACATACATGGTTCTCTTGTCTGGTTTTCTTTGGTTAATTTGATGACACATCAAAACCTGAAGCATATTTAAATTTGGGTACTTTTTGATATTTGTTATCTTAGTTTTGATAATCTTGAGGAGATGGGTTTTTGCTGCTTATGAGTTTAGGGTGATTTAAAGTTTTGATCTTTGACCCATTTGGTAGCTTAAAGTTAGCATCTTTGAAGTTTTTAAATATGGGTTTTAGGTGTATTAGTGTAGAAAAGTTTTGGTTTTTGGGTTTAGTTTAGGGTTTAGAGTCTGATTTTGGGAGTGTTGATAGAGGGTAATGATCAATTAGGGTTTTTAAGAATGTTATCTGAATTGGGTAGGAGACCAATGATAGGAAATAGTGAAGGAGCATTTGGGGATGATTTGGAGAAGGAGATAGGGCTATTGCTCCGTGAACAGCGTAGTAGGCAAGACGTTGATGATCTCGAACGTGAGCTAAACTTGTATAGAAGTGGCTCTGCTCCTCCTACTGTGGAGGGTTCACTGAGTGCAGTTGGCGGGTTGTTTGGGGGTGGAGCTGCTGCTGCTGCGTCTGCTGCTAGTGCCGGTGGTGGTAGTGGGGCTACCGCCTTTTCAGCTTTTGCTGGAGTGAAAAATGGAAATGGGTTTGCATCTGAGGAAGATCTTAGGTCTGATCCAGCTTATCATTCATACTATTACTCAAATGTGAATCTAAACCCGAGGCTCCCACCTCCTTTGCTTTCCAAGGAGGATTGGAAGTTTGCTCAGAGGTTGAAGGGAGGGAGTTCAGTGATAGGTGGGATTGGAGATAAGAGAAAAGTGAATAGGGCTGATAATGGTAGCAGTAGGTCGTTTTTTATGCCACCTGGGTTTGATTCCAGGAAACAAGAGAATGAAGTAGAGGCAGAGAAAGTGCATAGCTCAGCGGACTGGGGTGGCGATGGACTGATTGGTTTGTCTGGTATAGGACTTGGAAGCAAACAGAAAAGCCTTGCTGAAATTTTTCAGGTGATAACCTGTTGTAGTTTATCGTTTAGTCATAAATTCCACTTGTTCTAAGGTTTTTGATTTTGTACGGTCTCTGCCTTTTGTTTCTGATAACAGTTTGCTTATCCAAGGATTCTTTCTTTATGGATTATTTGTAGTGACTTTTTCCCCTTCATTTTTATGTTTTGACATGTAGCATGCTGAACATCATTAGGGTACATGCTGTGATTGAAAATCTACATAGTGATGCGTGTTTTGGAGAGTTATAAGTGCAGTTTCATGGCTTGTATTTTGCATTTAATCAATGGTATATGTATAAGGAAATTCTATTATTGGTAAAATAAATCTAGCAGTTTTGCGCGTGTCTCTGAGTCAGAAAAATTTGTAGCCTTACTTTCACTTCACTGATTCTGAATAATGTTAACATTAGCTTGTTTATTTTTGTTGATAACTGGTGTGCCCATTTACGGGCTTGATTAATTTCTTGCAAATGAACCTGGATTTCGAGGTAATTGACTTCAAGGCATGTTAAATTGGTGATAGTTTGTCTACTACTTGAACAAGAATAATGAGGAAGGAAAGTAATCAGTCGATCAAGTCTATTCCATAAGCATGTAAATTGGGCTGCAGAAACCATAATAACAGCATCCTTCTTAATTTTGTGTACTCTCTAAGGCCCACAACAGTGGCCGTTGTATTCTCATTAGCATGCTTTCTTTAAACATGTCTAAGTTTCAGTTGTTTGGTTGCTCTTATAGTTTCATGGGTCCATTCTTTTGAAATCTATGGTTAGCATTCATCTTTGAGTTGTATCAAGATTTGTACTCACAAAATGTTCATATGTATGTCTAATACAATTATTTGCCAATTCTTTTGATTTCCAAGGTAGTGATAGTACTATGTTTAAAACTTAGTAGGTGTATTTGACTATTTGTGATCAATTTGTGTTGTGGTTCACGAATAGCTAGCTTGTTTACAGTTGGTATGTAACTATCTTGCAAAGTTTTTCTTGTTAACATATCAAAAACTTCTGGAACTTTTTTTTGTTGTTGCAGTGATTTAATATTTAGTATCTTTGCAGGATGATTTGGGACACTCTGCTCCAGTCACAAGGATACCATCTCGTCCTGCTAGTCGTAATGCTTTTGATGAGAACTTTGAGAATTTAGGTTCTGCTGAATCTGAGCTGGCTCATTTGCGCCATGAACTGACTTCTGCAGATACTTTTAGGTCAAGTGTGAGTGTTCAAGGATCGTCCGCAGTCAGTACCATTGGGCCACCTTCTTCATACACTTATGCTGCTGTTGTAGGTTCTTCCTTGTCTAGGAGTACTACTCCTGATCCCCAACTCATTGCTAGGGCTCCTAGTCCTTGCCTGACACAAATTGGAGGAGCCAGAGTTGGTAACTCAGAGAAAAGAAGCATAAATAGTCCAAGCACATTTGGTGGTGTCATGTCTGGTGTCAATGAGTCTGCAGATTTGGTAGCTGCTTTATCAGGCATGAACCTGTCATCAAATGGTGTGATAGATGAAGATAATCAGTTACCATCACAGATTGAACAAGATGTTGAAAATCACCAGAATTATTTGTTTGGTTTTCAAGATGGTCAAAATCATATCAAACAGCAGGCGTACTTGAAGAAATCTGAATCTGGCCATTTACGTATGCCTTCAGCTAAGAGTAATGGGGGCAGATCAGACCTGAAAAACCCATCCTTGCTTTCTGATAGGCAAGCTGAGCTCCAGAAATCTGCTGTCCCCTCAAACAATTCTTACTTGAAAGGATCACCTACTTCCGCTCTCAATGGCGGAGGCAGCTTACCTGTTCAGTATCAGCATGGTGATGGTGCAAATTCATCATTTCCAAACTATGGCTTAAGTGGCTATTCTTTAAATCCAGCTTTGGCATCTATGATGGCTAGCCAACTTGGAGCTGGTAATCTGCCACCATTGTTTGAAAATGTTGCTGCTGCATCAGCTATGGCAGTCCCTGGGATGGACTCCAGAGTGCTTGGGGGAGGTTTGGGTTCTGGACAAAACATATCAAATTCTGTATCTGAGTCGCATAATCTTGGTAGAGTTGGAAGCCAAATAGCTGGGAATGCTCTGCAGGCACCTTTTGTTGATCCTATGTATCTTCAGTATCTGAGGACATCTGATTATGCTGCAACGCAGCTGGCAGCTCTTAATGATCCCTCTATGGATAGGAACTACCTAGGTAATTCATATATGAACTTGCTTGAGCTTCAAAAAGCTTACCTCGGAGCTCTTCTATCACCTCAGAAATCTCAGTATGGTGTTCCATTGGGTGCTAAATCTGGTAGTTCAAATCTTCATGGTTTTTATGGAAATCCCACCTTTGGAGCAGGCATGTCGTACCCCGGAAGCCCCTTAGCAAGTCCTGTTATTCCAAATTCTCCAGTTGGACCTGGTAGTTCTATCAGACACACTGACCTGAATATGCATTTTCCTTCCGGGATGAGGAATCTAGCTGGGGGTGTCATGGGACCCTGGCATATGGATGCAGGATGTAACATGGATGAAAGCTTTGCCTCCTCTCTACTTGAAGAGTTTAAGAGCAATAAAACAAAGTGTTTTGAACTTTCAGAAATAGCTGGTCATGTTGTTGAGTTCAGGTTTGCTCTTATCTTAAATCATGTTTTTTTTTGTCATACTGTCATACTGTCACCCTGACATTTCTATGTTTTTTATGACCAGTGCGGATCAGTATGGTAGCCGATTTATTCAGCAAAAGCTTGAAACAGCTACAACTGAAGAGAAAAATATGATTTATGAGGAAATCATGCCTCAAGCTCTTTCTTTGATGACTGATGTGTTTGGTAATTATGTCATTCAAAAGGTACCTACTTCTTCATCTGTTGCTTATCTGCTTAGTTGGAAAATTCTATGGTTTATTGTATTTACCAAATAAAATCTGTATCTGTGCACAGTTTTTTGAGCATGGACTTCCAGCTCATAGAAGAGAACTTGCTGGCAAACTTTTTGGTCATGTTTTAACACTTAGTCTTCAAATGTATGGTTGCCGGGTGATCCAGAAGGTATTAGTATATGGTTGCTATTCTTCTAGAATTTTATTTCTTGGCTTTCTTCCGCTTGGTTTGCTTATAATCATTAATTTGCATGTTGAACAATTTCTCCTGCTGGTTCTTTTCATTTTGTCAAACTCTTATAACTATTTTGCAGTTTCTTGACTATTTATGAGTTTCTTTCTAAATGAGATTAGCAGAATTTTGTGATTGATTAAGTGAAAAAGTGTCATTACTGTGGTCGAGTTATACTTTCCATTTCATATGATTCATTGTTTATGTTTATTTTGTAAATATGTGCTATGCTTGCTTCAATCATGGTAATAGAGCTTAATCTTGCCATCGCCTTCTCTTGCTTTTTATATAGATTTCGTAAAAGCACTCATGCTATATGATCTGAATCTGTATGGTTACACGAAGAATACTGCCCGGCATTCTGACAATAATGTATGCTTTGTTTAACATTCAAGGCCATAGAAGTTGTTGATCGGGACCAGAAGATTAAAATGGTTCAAGAACTTGATGGTAGTGTTATGCGTTGTGTACGTGATCAGAATGGCAACCATGTCATCCAGAAGAGTATTGAATGTGTTCCTGAGGAAAACATTCAATTTATAGTTACAACATTTTTTGATCAAGTTGTGACCCTTTCCACTCATCCATATGGGTGCCGAGTGATACAGGTTCAGAACTTTTTTTGTTTTGTTTATATTTTTACCGTTGGAACTGTTCTATGGTAAGACTTAAGAATGAGAAATGTGTGTTCTATGTTAATTTTTTTTAACACTGCAGAGAATATTGGAGCACTGCAAGGACTCAAAAACCCAGAGTAAGGTTATGGACGAGATTTTAGGATCTGTTAGCATGTTGGCCCAAGATCAGTATGGCAATTATGTTGTGCAGGTTTGTAATTCTTTTCTGGAAACTTATAGTTTGTATATTATAGGATCTCTTGGGGCAAAAGTAATTTAAATCTGCTTGAGGGTCTTCACTCTTTTTTCCTTTATAATATGCTATCCAAAGTTTTTATGGTATTTGTTGTTTATTTTTTACAGTGTATCTTTGAAATGTGTTTATTTTTATCATTAGGTCTCTATGGAATTTCTTATACTGCTTGACGAATGAACTGACCTCTTTCTTTCACTTAACAGCACGTACTGGAGCATGGAAAGCCTCATGAACGCTCAATTATAATTACGGAGTTAGCTGGAAAGATTGTCCAGATGAGTCAGCAGAAGTTTGCCTCTAATGTTGTTGAGAAGTGCTTGACTTTTGGTGGTCCTTCTGAACATCAGTTATTGGTGAATGAAATGCTTGGCTCTACTGATGAGAACCTGCCTCTACAGGTTTGTCCATTTTTTGTGCTGATTTTTTAACTTTCCGATTTTAAGTCCTTGTGTCTGGAAAAAATGTCCAAAATAACTTCACCTGGTTTGTAAACCATTGGAGAAAAGCCATGAACCAATGACCGCCTTTATTTGTGCCTGGTTTGGCTGAGTATGTGTGAGAACTATGCACTCATTCATATTTGTAATCTGGGTGTGTATGTTGCTTGAGGGATCAACTTTCATGCAAAGTTGGCAGTTTATGGAAACTCTAAACTTTTGCACGGGAATGCTGCTAAAAGTTTATGGAAATTCTAAACTTGTGCATATCACACTGATGTCTCGGGTTATGACGTGAGACTGTGGCCAGAATAGTGTTGTTAATATTGGTGGCCAGAATAGTGTTGTTAATATTGGTTGCATGGTGCTATGTTACTTGGACTCGGGTGTGAGTGTCAGACACGGGTATGTGTCCGACACGAGTATGTTCAATTTTTTTCCAAGATTTTCATGTATTTAGAGGGTCCTTGGAGGATCATATCTCTATATCCATATCTGGATATGTGTCGGACATGAGTACTTCAAGAAAAATGAAGAGTCTGGGCAACATGGACTGCATGGTGTTCAGGATTTGGCCTTTTGGTTAATTGTTTCTAGGAATAGTTTCTGTTGAATTTCATGTCATCCATGTCATTTTACTGACGTCTGTTAGTCCATCACAGGCAATGATGAAAGATCAGTTTGCGAACTACGTTGTACAGAAAGTACTAGAGACTTGTGATGACCAGCAACGTGAGCTGATCCTTTCTCGAATTAGGGTCCATTTAAATGCATTGAAGAAGTACACTTACGGAAAGCATATTGTTGCACGAGTAGAGAAACTTGTTGCTGCTGGGGGTACTAATTCTTCCTTGTCTGTAATTGTTGCTATTTAGTTTATATTTATAAGTCTGTTCATGTATTGTATAAATGAGTTTCTTAGTATAACATTCACTTCTACATGTTTTCAAGTCTCTTTAGCTGAAGTTTTCTGCTTTTTAAGCCCCTTGGACACTGCCAGACGGCAAAATTTTCGTAATTTTGCCTGAAACTTTTTTCTACATTGGATTATGTGTTTTAGAAAGTGAACTAACTGGCTCACAACCACATCTATCAATACATTGATGTTTGAAAAAAATTGATGAAACTCGATATTCTAACTCTCTGGTAAGTATTATAAACAGAGTCAAAATTTTAGTTACTTATGATTTATTTTTTCTCAAACAGAAACTGTTATCTATTTAAAAAAACCTTTTAAGGACATTTGTTGCTCTGAGAATGTGCTGCTAATTTATCATTATGATCATGAAACTATAGGAGTTTGAGCTGAGCTGCCATATGGCTCTGTCAAAGACATTAAAGGCATATATCTATGTTACTCGGATTCGGGGGTGAGTGTCGGATACGAGTATGTGTTTCAATGGATCGTACCCCCATACTCATGTCCGAATATGTATCGGACACAGGTACTTCAGAGAAAATGAAGAGTCGGAGTAACATAGGCATATATAGCTCCTATCAGTGGAATAGTTCCAAAATTCACCTTTCTTTTTGATCCATTTGAATTTGATCCGTATTATCATCTTAAGTTTGACGTATATTTAAGCCTTCTAACATGTGATTTTGCATTCTTTTTCAGAAAGGAGAATTGCTGCTCAGTCTCCACACCCTGCTTAGTTGGTGTAGGAAAGAATGTGTTTGTACAGCTAACAGAAGCCATGTGAGCTTCCTCTCTTCCTTTCTTCCCTTTATCTAAGAGCTATGGTTGTACCTATCTGTTTAGACAGGTAAGAGCTGTTTTCGAAATAAAGTTGTTCCTTGTACTGGAAACTCTGTACATTGTGTAGCTTAAGGCTTATACGTAGAAATCGAGCAAAGCTGAGGTTCAGGTGTTGAATACAACTGATGCCCCTGCAGAGGAGATTAATGATTATACAAGTGTTTAAAAGGGCGAGTTCATTATATGATAACGCGACTGTACAAATGTTGGCATGTGGAAAGCTGTTGCTGTTGTTTAGGTGAGGCCAGAGTTTTTCTCCCTTAATCTATGTATGCTTAATGACATTTTCTTTCTTTTTCCCCTTAAATGCACAATTTTCATTTTTGCTATCTGCTACCTGTTTATGTTCATATATCTTTATCCAATTCAGAGACAACCCATTGTTCAAAATCACAAATTTAAGCCAATTTAGGGAAAAGAAGAAGAAGTAGCAAATTTTGAGAAGTAAAATTACCCCAATAGTGAGAATGGTTAGAGCAACACTATCTACTGGGAATTGTCAAAGTGGGGTGGAATCTGGTGGTAGAACCTCTGAAGGAGTGGCAAAAGTCATCCAAAGTTTATTGCTCTTTTTTCTGATGATTTATCTGAAATGGATGGCTTTTTCTTGGTGGTGTTGATAATGAGATAGGAGTAGGGCTGAGCAAAAAAATCGAGAAAACCGAAAACCGATCCGAATTGTAGTGTTCGGTACGGTTTCGGTTTGGTTTTTTTGATTCGGTTAAAATTCGGTTCGGTTATTAGTTGGGTTTATTCGATTCGGTTCGGTTTTCGATTCATAAGTCAAAAAATCGCAATTAACCGAACCAAAACGAATTTTATTTTTTAATTTTATAATATAAAAATAAATATTTTATTTCTAAATTAGTTGAAAAAAAATAAAAATACTATAAAAAAATATATATATAATTTTTAAAAATTTTAAAAACTAAGATATTTTGATTGTGGAAATAGCATGTTAGGCATAAATAACCTGTTAAAATAGCATGTAATAAAGTTCAAAAACTCAAAAGCTTAAAAAATTATGGAAAATCGATAACCGAATCGAATCGAGATACAATAGTTCGGTTATAACCGATCTTTTGACTATTGCGATTCGGTTTCGGTTATTTATTTGAAAAAATCGAATTCTTCGATTCGGTTTGTAAAATTCGAAATAACCGACTCGAATCGAATTCACCCCTAGATAGGAGAACTGAAGACTAGAGAGGAATTGTGGGTGCTTTTGAGAAAAGTGAAATCTTGGCTTGGAAATGGAAGGGAAGCTGGTAGGCTAGGTAGAGATATGGGTATGTTGGTAGCCATAGTTCATGAGCAATTAGACAGCAGTAGACTTGGTAATTTGAACACACACGAATACGATATAAAAAAATAATTAAAATATAATATAAAAAAATAATAATATTAATACGAAAAAATAATACGAATACGATATGAATAAATGAATGTTTCAAAATTCAAATAACATGAATTATTAATATATTAAAATTTATATAAATATATAATATTTTAAATATAATTATAACTGGAACAAATATATTAAATCTAGCCAGCTCGCTCTCTGCCACCATGGCAAAAGCTCTAACAAGGCCAATGAGTCTCGGATTTCTCTCGGTCTCTTCTTTTGTTAACCAATTTGGTTTTATTGGGTTTAGCTAACAAGTGTTTTTAAGATTTTTTTTAAATTAGTTAATATATTATTTATAGTAATAGTATTATATTAATTATAAAAATTGATAATTTTATTCATTATTTTTAATGTATTGATTAAAAATATTATTAAATATATTAGAAAAATGGTTACCTGACAGTCCGTAACTGCTCAAAGGAATTACAGACAAATATCGTTCATTAGTTTTGTGGGTCATTTAATTTAAATCGGTTTCAATTCTTTTTCAATTTTTTATTTTGTGGGTCATTTAATGCATACAAATTCATGACTTTGTAGGCTAATATCCTACTTCTGTTTATATTTAATAATAACTTAAATTTAATTATATTTATATTTAATTATTTTATATTTAATAATAATTTAAAATTGATTTATTTTTTATTTATTTAGATTTATTTATTTATTGTTCATGAACATATTTTTAATTGTTTGAGAACATGTTTGATTATATATTCATGAATATGTTTATTTAATGTTCGTGAACAAGTTCATTTAATTTAAATAATCGAACACGAACACATTCAATTTTAAACGAACAGAACTCGAACACAATTTTAAAATTTTTAACGAACACGAACACGAATCAAACACAAACAAAATAAAAAATAAATAAACTAACATAAATAAAAATGTATTCATTCAAACTCGATTCATTTAATTTTTAATGATTACATAGAAAAAAGAGAGAGAAAAGTGCACTCTTTGACAAAATAAAAATAAAAATAAAGGTTAGGTTAGGTTAATGAAACCGGCTATCTAAGTAGTCATTTTGAATGATATTTTTATGCGGCTGATATTGGTCCGTGATTCGTTTAGAAAATTACGGACAATCAGTTAAGTAATACCCTATATAATAAATTTAAAAAATATTTTTAAAACACTTGTTAGTAAAATTTTTCCTTAAATTATTTTTTTTAAATACATAAATATTGGTCTCAAAATGGATAAGCCATTGCTCCACAAATCAGCATTTCATCTCATTTTAAACCTTGTTGCTCTCGAATCCATCCTACGATCGCCCACCCTATTGCTCGTTCATAGTTTCTCATCTAACGGTCCACAATCTTCCACGCTGCCTATCCATTATTCATCCACGTATCTCTTCCCAGCTGTTCACCAACATTCTCTTCTCCTATTGCTTAGTCCGCTTTAAAAAAAGCCCCAAAGGTAAAATCGTCCTAAAAATTCCAATTCACGAATTCCCCAAAACACCCTCAAAAGTGCACCTACTTTGCTTACTTGGCAACCTCTCTTCCAACCCAACCATGTCCGTTTCCGTAATAAAAAATCCCCCCCACCAGCGACGATCCAGCACGACCGGTTCCATTCGTACGACCCACAAATCACTTACGTGGCAAAACCTAATTGGATAAATCCTGATTTTGGGCGGATAAACCGGGGGTGTTTGCAGATCCAGGAAAACCCAACTTCTGGAAACGCAGATTTATTGATTGCTAAAACTTAAAAGCCCTAGAGTTACCTAACGGAAATAACCTCGGCTGCTTCTCCCAATCCGCTACACCTCTCCGCACCGTATCTTCGTCGTGTGCCTCCACGTTTTTGTGAAGCAGATCGGCGCCCCAGCTCAAGTCCTTAGCCAGCAGCTCACCGGCTGGAGCAAAAGTCGGAATACTCTGAATCGTGTTCCCAAAGTAGTACGGCTCGACTTTGGGTCCAACCTGTGCCGGCAATTCACCGCCATCCTAAACGTCGTCGTCTTCGTGGGCTCCAATTTCCTGGCGCGCGTCACCGACCTCCAAAGTTGAGCACAAAGCGATTGGAAAGACGAAATCTCAGGAGAGCTGGACTTAGGAGGAAGATCTGGACCGAGAGCGAGAGCTAGACAGGGAAGCAGATCTGGAGCGGGACACAGACCGAGAGCGAGAGCTGGACTTGGAGTCTGAGCCGGAGTAAGAGCGGGACCGAGAACGGGAAGAGGATGCTGAGGTATGGAAGATTGATTTGAAAAATAAAAAAAAAATAAAATAAAATTAAAAAAAAAAATAAACCAGATTGATTTAAAAAAAAAAAAAAACGGCTGCCTTGAGAGATTGGTTGGGGTTCCGGTTTATGCTTTCAGTATTTCAGAGGAGGAATTCGCGTTGGTTTCGGGTGTTTCAACTGAAAAATCACTTGGGTTGTGTTTCAAGAAAGAGGATGCTGAGGCTCTTTTGGAACAGATGAAGAGTATGGATCCTGGCATGAGAAAAGAAGGTTCTACAGTGGTTGCTGTTGCTCTCAACAACGAACCAGGTTCTCATGATCTCATCAATGGTGATCCAAATACTGAATTATCCAATGTTCGAGAGGATCGTGAGACAGTTACGGAGCGCTTGCACATTCCAGAAAAGTTAGTTACAACCACCTTTGCTGACGTGGCATCAGTCAAGACCAATTTTGATTGGAAGAAGCTCTTCACAATCTCCTCCGATCAATCGTTGCTGTTTTTCCCACCTCAACACTCAAATGGATCCATCACCGTCAAACCTCCAGCTGAGGTTTTTGAAGAAGGAGCAACTGTGTGGATGAACTCAGTTGTGGCGCAGTTTGTTGGTAAGGCACCAAACTTCAGCACATTTCAGAGACTTGCCAACATGTTATGGGGAAAGAATGGAGCAGTGGTGATCAAATCTGCTGGCCTGAACTTATACCTAGTTCAATTTCCGAATGCTGACACCAGAGAATGGGTTCTTGAGCAGGGACCTTGGCACATTCAGAATAAGCCACTCATTCTGAGAAAATGGGAGCCAGGTATGAAATCATTAGAGTTTAATTTGAAGAAATTACCTGTTTGGATCCATTTGGGAGGAGTTCCTCTGGAATTGTACACCAGACGTGGCCTCAGCTATATTGCTAGTGCCCTAGGAACTCCATTGTATATGGATAGAATCACTGCTAGCCAACAGAGATTGGCCTATGCAAAGGTATGTGTGGAGATTGCAGTGGATGTCCCCATCCCAAAATGTATTAATGTTGAGTTATGTGATGGCACTATTGCAAATGTTGTTGTGGATATCCCTTGGTACCCTCCAAAATGCAAGCATTGCAATTTGTTTGGGCATACAGACAGAAATTGCACCAAACAGCCTGTAGGGGCTACCAAAGTTTGGATTCCAAAGGAGGGGCCTAAAGCAGAACTGTCAAAACATGATGCACAGGCTACAAGCAGCGTAGAAGTTGAAAGCAGTGCCCTGCCTATGGCTCAAGAACAGAAAGAGGCAAGTATGAAGGAAACAGAAGTTAATGAGGGCAGTAAAGGGAGAGGAAGCAGAAGCATACAGAAAAGCAAGAAGTCAGTATTAGCTGGTTCCCAAAACAGATTTGACATCCTGAGTGACTCAGAGAGGACAAATGTAGACCCTGGACAAACTAGTGGCTCTGAGCAATGGAGAGAGGAGGAACAAGTGGTGGAAATCCTTCCAAACTCTCCTAAGAAGCAAAGGGCAGCAGCAGCAGGAGTTGCAGACTTGATGAAAGCCTTGAAGAATAAGAAGAAAGGGCCCATTGACAAGGGGAAAAGAGGTAAGGCAGTTTTACCTGCCTCTGGAGTGACCCCCCCTCAACTTTCATGAATTTTATAGTGTGGAATACTAGGGGGCTAAACAACCCTCAAAAGCAGAAAAGTATTATACAGAGAATAAACTGCCTGAAGGCAGACCTTGTTTGCTTACTGGAAACAAGAGTGAAACAACAAAACATGCCAGCTATAGTAGATAGGCTCTTTCAGGGATGGAAGCTACATCACAACTACTTAGAAGCTTATAATGGGAGAATATGGTTCCTATGGAGAAATCAGATGCAGGTTGATCTTATTGCAACATCTGATCAGAGCATTACATGCTGCACCACTTATAATTCTACCAGGTTCTACATTACAGCAATTTATGGAAGCAATGAAGGCATAAGTAGAAGAAGGCTTTGGCACCATCTTCAGGACATTCAAGGCAGAATTGATGGCTCTCCTTGGCTTTTGGCTGGAGATTTCAATGTTATAGCAAGACCACAGGAAAGCTCAGATTTCAATGGCTCCTACATGCTTACCTCTGATATGAAGGATTTTCAGGACTGCTTGACACAGCTATCAGTGTTTGATCATACCAGTACTGGACCAGCATTCACTTGGTCCAACCACCAAACTGATGCTTACTTGGCTAAAAAGCTTGATAGGGTTTTGGTGAATGATTGCTGGCATACACAGTTTGCTCACTCATTTGTTGAGTTTTTGGCTCCAATGGTTTCTGATCACTGCCTAGCATACATAAAGATGAACTTGACTGCTCATTCTCCCCCAAAGCCATTTAGGTTTTTTAATTTCTGGACTAGGAATCCAGAGTTCCTGAACATTGTGGAAAACTCTTGGCAAGAGCCTTTCATTGGCAATCCTATGACCACTCTATTCCACAAATTGAAGAGATTAAAGGCAGTACTGAGGGCATTTAACCTGGCCATATATGGCAACATTTCAGGGAAGGTTCAAGATAAAAGGCAAGAATTGGAGAGCATGCAGATGATCAATCTGCATCAAAGGCCATCTAATACTCTTGTTGAAACAGAAAGAAGACTCTATGCAGAATTGATGGAACTCCAAAAGGGTGAGGAAAGTTATTACAGGCAGAAATCAAGGATAAAATGGCTGCAGGAGGGGGATCAGAACACTCATTATTTCCATAAAATGGTGTCAGCAAAGCATAGCAAGCAATCCATCAGAGTCCTCTATGATGATGAGGGAAGGAAGTTGGAAGATTTTGGCCAAATTTCAAAGGAGGCTGTAAGGTTCTTTCAGAAGTTGATTGGGACTGAGGACAAACAGGTCACAGACTGCCCTAGGGAGCTTCTTACTGAACTTATTCAGCCTGCCTTGCCTGCTGAAGCTAAGGACAATTTAGCTAAGGCTGTTACAAAAGAGGAGGTGAAAAGAGCCATGTTTGAGCAGAATGAGGACAAAGCCCCAGGGCCAGATGGATACACTGCACAGTTTTTTAAAACTGCTTGGCCTATTGTGGAAGAGGATGTCACTGCAGCAATCTTATCCTTCTTTCAATCAGGGAGCAGGATATCAGTCTTTAACTCTACATGTATTGCTCTTGTCCCAAAATTCCAGAATCCTAATCATATGAAGGACTTCAGGCCTATTTCATGCTGCTCTGTCATTTATAAATGTATTACCAGGATCATCACTGCCAGGCTCACTCCACTCCTTCCTACTATGATCTCCAGCAATCAGAGTGCCTTCATACCAGGGAGAAGCATCTCAGATAATATTCTCATGGCTCAGGAACTGGTCAAAGGGTATGGAAGAGCAACCTTATCCCCCCGTTTTGCAATGAAGATTGATCTCCAAAAAGCTTTTGATTCATTAAATTGGGACTTCATTCTCACTGTTTTATCAGTTTATGGATTGCCTGATAAGTTCATAGGATGGATCAAGGCATGCATCACTTCCCCAAAGTTCTCAATTTCTCTTAATGGAGGATTAGTAGGGTACTTTGAAGGAGCAAAGGGGTTAAGGCAGGGAGACCCTCTCTCTCCTTATCTTTTTGTCATTGCTATGAATGTTTTATCCAGACTTCTGGATGCAGGGGCTCTTCATGGAGTTTACAGCTACCATCCTAAATGTCACAGAATCAAGCTTACTCACCTGTGCTTTGCAGATGATCTGCTGATTTTTGCAAAGGGTAACTTGGATTCTGTTGTGGGCATACAGGGTATTCTCCATTACTTTTATACCATTTCTGGTTTGCAATTAAACCCTTCCAAGAGTGAAGTCTTCTCCTCTGGTGTTAGTAGGACCACTCTACTTGAGATGCAAGAGTTGACAGGGTTTAAACTTGGCAAACTACCTGTTAGGTACCTTGGGGTCCCTTTGGTCACAAGAAGACTCTCTGAAAAGGATTGTTCCCCTTTGATCGATAGAATTACTCAGAGAATCAATGGCTGGGCAGCACGCATGTTATCCTATGCAGGAAGGCTTCAGCTCATTCAATCTGTTCTTTTTAATGTGTCCAATTTCTGGTGCAGGCACTTTGTATTGCCTAAGGCTGTTCTTAAAAGAATTAATCAATTATGCAGCAGGTTCTTCTGGAAAGGAAGAGATGACTCAGCTAAGGGAGCAAGAGTCAAATGGAGTTCCATTTGCTGTCCAAAGTCAGAGGGGGGTCTTGGATTAAAAGACTTGGGAATATGGAATAAGGCTTGCATTATTCAGCACCTATGGGCACTTCTCTCTCAGGCAGGTTCATTGTGGATTGCCTGGCTTCATGCCTATGTGCTGAAAGGAAGAACAGTGTGGCAGGTTCAACCTTCCCCAGGAAGCAGCTGGACATGGCGTAAAATGCTTCAGCTGAGGGCTTTGGCTTTGAGGTTCACATCCAACCAGAATGGTGCTCTAACTTGGAAGTTCCCTGGGAACAGATTTATGGTGGCTAAAGTCTGGAATGATCTCAGGCCTAGGCAGGACAAGGTGGAGTGGGATAAACTGATCTGGTTTCCATTTCATATTCCTAAACATGCACTGGTAGCTTGGATGGCTATATTGGACAAACTGCCTACAAAGAACAGATTGATGTCATGGGGCATGGAGGTGGATGGCAAATGTGAGCTATGTCAAACTGAGCAAGAAACCCGGAATCATATATTTTTTGAATGTGACTATTCAAAGGAAATCTGGGGGCATATACTATGCTTATGTCAACTTCATAGAAGCATAAGGAGCTGGCAAGCAGAGCTGCAGTGGGCAGTAAACAGAATCAGAGGAAAAACTCTCATTTCTGTTATTTTGCGTTTATCATGGAGTGCCTTTCTTTACTCGATCTGGAGGGAGAGAAACAATAGGTGTTTTAATCGCCTTCAATCCACACAAGGAGCCATCATTGAGCAGATAAAAGAGATCATCAGAATGCGATTGTTGAGGCTCAAGAACATTAGTCCTGATGAAGTGAATCGAAGATTGGATGCAGATTGGGGACTGTCTCTTTTTTCCTAGGATCTTTGTCCATTCTGGAATAGCTTTATGTATTGCTGAAGTATGTTGCTATTGTTCCCTGATTGATTAGTGGTCTTAAGTTTTGTTCAAGTATTGTTTAAGTATGTATAGCTTTAAGTACATGTTGCACATGATGTTGGATGTAGCAATTTAACTGCTTTCTGGATAAATAAAACACTTACTTATCCAAAAAAAAATCCTGATTTTGATATTTATTCATTAGGATGTAGAGATATTTACCGGATCAAAAATATCTGGCTAAGTCGTCCACGTTGGCACTACCGCTAGACCAATCTGGAATAAGATATTGCACTTTTTCTTTTCCTTCGAGAAAGCGAGTTTCTTTTTTCCTTTCCTTTCCTCCCAAACAAACAGCTCCCCGATTTTTTTTCACGCAAATATCTGAAAATCTCTTCAGTTTTTACTCTTTCTTTCCGATCCAAAAAAACCATCTCCGAAAAATCATTCAAAAAAATTAAAAAATTCCATAATTTGAAGGCCAAAAAATAATAATAAATATGGGAGACGAAGTGAAGATGAGTGAATTTGAAGCTAACGGCGGTGACGATGAAGAAGTCACCGCAACCGCCACCGCCGCTGTCGTTGGTGACGTCGATGATGTTGACGAAAGAGTTCTCGAATGGGAGATTGGATTACCTAACTACGATGATTTAACTCCGTTATCTCAATCACTAATCCCACCGGAACTCGCCTCCGCTTTCAGCATATCGCCAGAGCCTCGTCGGACCGTTCTCGACGTCAACCGCGCTTCTCACAATACCCTCTCTTCCCTCCGCTCCACCGGGGCCCACTTCAAAACCAATAATAATAACAACAACAATAACACTAATAACAATTTCCGTTCTTTTAATGACCCGATGTTAGTTGAACTGGAAGGGGATGGTTCGGGTTCGGGTTCCGGATCTGACCCGAAGAAGATGGATATTGCAGAGGAAGCGGATTCAGCGGTTAGGACGACGGAGAATTCGAACGATCCATCAGCGAGGACAGTGAAACGCCATCGTTTAGTATGGACGCCGCAACTGCATAAGAGATTCGTTGATGTGGTGGCTCGTTTAGGCATAAAAAACGCGGTTCCCAAAACGATCATGCAGTTAATGAACGTCGAAGGCTTGACCCGCGAGAACGTCGCCAGTCATTTGCAAAAATATCGGCTTTATTTGAAAAGAATGCAAGGGTTAAGCAACGAAGGCCCATCAGCTTCCGATCAGCTGTTTGCATCAACGCCGGTACCGCAGAGCCTTCATGAGAGTGGAAGCATCTGCGGCGGCGGAGGAGGAGGAGGCGCTGTTGGTAGTGCTAATGGGAATGGGCATGTGGGGATGGCTGTACCGATGCCTTATGGGGCACCGATGATGCCAATACCAATGCCGATGTATGGACATGTTGGGATGCATCAAGGAGGGTATCATCATCATCATAAGAATGGGTATGAAGCGAATTCATATGGGATGATGCAGCAGAGAGATTGGTCTGGTGGGATTAAATATGGGTCAGTAATGTCGTATCCCCAATCATATGGCTCTCAATGATAAGTTAAATTAGCTGGATTTTTGTACAAAGGTCAGTTCTTTTCTTTCTTTTATCATTTTTATAATATGAATTTTCAGCTTTATTGAATTGGTTGACTGTTAGTTATAATTGTAGCATGCTGATTTGCTTGAAGAATTTGGTTCTTCGGAGTTAAGTAATCTGGAGATATACAGTAATATATAATACTGTTGATTCTGGAACTTGCTTGGTGTTTCTGGGGTTTGGAATGGAATGGAAAGCGGTTGACAATTTGATTTAAACAGGATCAAGAGGCAATAATTTCGTATGTGTAGTTGTGTACTCATCTAGAAGAAAAGGAATTACTTTTGTTTTTAGGTTACTGTATTATGTTTACCATTGATGCCTTTTCTGCATACAGAGTTACTCTATGATATTTAAGTGTCTAGTTGATTGTCTAGACTGTGACTTAGTTGGTAAGCAATTCATTTTCACAAGATGAATAGATGATTTTCGTGGTAGTTTTTACCCTCTCTTCTTCTGTGTGTATTGGAGCTTGTACTTGCCTCAGCATATGTTTGAGCTATTGGCTTCTAACTTTTCTATTCTCAGCTGTTGTTCCTATGTTTATTTATACTTTTGAACAGAACTGTCTGCTTCATTTACCTTTGGCATTGCAAAATTTATCTAATCTGTTTTCTTCTTTTTCACCTACATTAGCTTCCATGTTCCTTATCTTTTTCCCCATTCTTTGCATTCACGGTATTAGTTAATGTAGCCAGACTGGTTCGATAACCTTATTTGAAGTGGTTTTGCTGTAGCTTCTCTTGATTACTATGTTACTTGGACTCGGGAATGAGTGTCGGATAGGAGTATATGTCCGATATGGGTATGCTCAATTTTTTCTAAGTTTTTCCATATATTTGGAGGATCTTACTCTCATACCCATGTCCGAATATGTGTCGGACACGGGTACTTAAGAGAAAATGAAGAGTCGGAGTAACATAGCTTGATTATGCTGGTTATAAAGCCATACTTTTTCCTGTTTATTAGAAAACTGTCTAGAGGGCTTTGATTTAATGTTTCTTATGTTTGCTGGCTGTTGATTTCTTTCTCGTCTTTTTAGAATTTCAATTAAATCATTGGATTACAAAATCAATCATGGATTATTATTCTTTTGTAGATTCAGAAATTTTTGATCAACTTGGTGTTCACTTGACTCTCTGAAATGGCTGGGTTCTAATGGTTTTTGACAGATAGATGGTCCCTTATGAAGTATTTGACTATATTTCAGTGGAGTATTCCAGTTATGAATGAGACTTGAATGAACATAGCAAAGAGATAAACAAACCTCTCAGTGGATTGCTTTCTTGATTTACTCGATAGCAGACAGAAGTTCTCTGCATATAGTATATCTTCTACCTAGCTTATTACCTGATAGCAGCAGGAAGTACCCTGGCTGGTCACTCATCCTCTGCCTAGATTAGAGCAAGTCCCTAAACCTATGTTGCAACGACTCTTCATTTTTCTTGAAGTACCCGTGTCTGACACCCGTGTCCGACGCATATTCAGACATGGATATGGGGATATGACCCTCCAAATACATCGAAAAACTTAGAAAAACTGAACATACCCATGTCGGACACATACTCGTATCCTACACTCGTACCCGAGTCCGAGTAACATAGCCCTAAACTACATTCTTAACTTGTTATTTAATTGATAATTGCCATTAACTTGTGTATTATTGCAGCTATTAAACTTCTTTTGGGCCACGGAACAAAAGCGAATACTCATCAGCAATCTTTGCTTGTTATTGTATGACTTTATGACCTTTTTGCCTGTTTCTTTTTAGAGAAATTTTTTATCTTTTTTCCATTGGCTTGAAGTAATTAGCAGCCAATTGTGCAGTTCATTTACATCCTCAAATTATATGAAATTCAAAACAAACTCTTTTTCCCCATAATATAAATATAATTCATGTTTGATCATCTTCTTGACTGTTCCATAGAGTTATGAATACATGCAAAAAGCATGAGTTGTGTAGTGCTGTTGGGTAGACTTGGCAATTTGTGTATGCATGTTAGTGTCTCATATCTTAAACACGAATACGCTACAAGTATTAAACGTGTCGTATTAATCATGTTTAAACATGTCGTATCGTGTTTATTACACTGTTTTCGTGTTTATTAAACATGGGTTTTCTTATCGTATTCCAAAATTGTTAGGTCTACTGTTGGGCATGGGTTGCATTGATTGATTTAGGCAAGTTGCTATTTGTTTTGTCAAAATTTCTATTTTGGGGATTCTGTTTCTGGCAGGAGGTTGTGGTTCACCAGTTCTACTTCTACAACTTGCTACCAACCAAGGATAACAAAGGAGCACTTGTTGATACGCTGCTTTTGCTGGAGCAGAACTGCCACATGAGAAAATTGACCTTTCTATTAGGGCAATGGTCGCCCCAAGTTCCAACATGTGACAATCCAAATATTGGAAAGTTTTAGGTTATCTCGGGTTCTTTATTCTAGTGTTTTATATACTTTTGTTGGTTAGAGATTTTGAGTAATTTATTCCTTTGTATGGCCATCTTTGCATTTATCCTAATTTTTTGGAAGATCTTTGAATGTCAGCATCGTTAACCCAAAAACAAGGATTTATGGAGAATTTTGTTTCTGGCCTCACATGCTGCTGGTTATAGTCTTTCGAAGCAAACGAAAGAGACTTGAAAAGAGTGAACTTAATGTTTAGTCTAGTTGGTAGATTTGGAATTTGAATCTCAACATTTACAAACCATTTTTTTGTTCTTAGGTGTGACTTCTTTTACACACAAAAAAAAAAAAAAACGGAAAAGAGAATAAATGAAAAAGAAAAAATGCATGTAAACAGCTCAAGCAATTATATGCCCAAGTAATTCTATTCGATGAAGATTGTCTTAAAATACAAGTAAACGTGGAAGTGTTTACACACCAGAGGAGCTAAAAAAGTTTCTCAATTTTAGAGCCTTGAAATCAAAACTATATATAGCAGGCTACCATCAGTTCAAATTTTCTTGGTCTTTTTTACCTTTTCCATTGATGCCTCTCCAAAAAGTTCTACTGGAATGTCTTCAAATCCTCCTCCAAACAACATTCCAGCGCTGTGGTCCAACAGTTTCAGGCATTTCACATGGTTCCATCTTTACATCTGGATGATGGATTCATTAACCCGAATAACTTCATCCCTCTTTTTGGGTTTGAGAATCTCCAAACTTCATCCAGAACCTCTTAGCTTGTGGCAATATCAAGCTCTTTCAAGTAAATGTAGCAGCTCGATGCAATATGTACAGGGCAGAGTCCAATGCTATTCAACTCGAACCAGTGCAGTCGATTTTTCTAATCAAATGAAATACTCAAAGAAACCAGTAGAAACATGTCATGCCCCACCTTTTCACGTCATGAGGTATTGTCCGCTTTGATTTCGCAAAGCCTCACGATTTTGTCCACAAAAAGCGTCTCACTAGTGTGGGATTTGCCTAAAGGTCTTTCCATCCCTTTCGAGACTCAGCTCGCTGAGATTTACCCCACCACCATGAGGTATTGTCTGCTTTAACCCATCGGGGTCTCACGGTTTTGTCCACAGAGGCGCCTAATGGTGAGACCCCAAGGGATTAAAGCGGACAATACCTCTTGGTGGCGGGGCAAACCTCAGTGAGCTGAGTCCCGGAAGGGGGTGGAAAGACCCTTAGGAAAATCCCACACCAACGAGGCGCCTTTTGTGAATAAAATCATGAGACTTTACGGAGTCAAAACAGACAATACCTCATGACGTAAAAAGGTGGGTCATGACAAAACATTACCTTTTGGCTCTGCTATAGCTTTCAATCATACTTTCATCAGAATGCAAGGCATGAATTGAGCAGTAAGCCCAAAGCCAAACATCTGATAAGGGAGCAGTAAAGTGAGCGTGAGAAAATCATAATAAAAGCATAAGGAATACCAATCACTCTCAGTGGAAATACATGATTTTTCTAAGAAATCAGGAACCTTCTATCCAACTGCATCCTAGATATTTTCTCAGCTTCTTTTTCTTCATAATCTTCTTTAACCTTGCAACATTTCCCCAACTGCCAGCATCAGCATATAAATTTGCCAATAGCAGATTGTTTCCTATGCTACCAGGCTCAAGCTCCCGCAAATGCTTAGCTGCTAGTTCAGCAAGATCAATATTCTCATGGATCCTACATGCTCCTAATAGTGCTCCCCATACAAATAAATCTGGTTCCATAGGCATTGTCTTAATAACATCATAAGCCTCATCAAGTTTTCCTGCTCGACCTAAAATATCTACTAGACAAGCATAATGTTCTAATCTTGGGGCAATCTTGTACTTCTGTTGTATCAAGTTGAATAAACTCTTTCCAAGCTCAACCAATCCAGCATGACTACAAGCACTGAGAACTGCTATGAAAGTCAAGTGATCTGGCTTCTTCCCCTCCCCCTCCATTTGTTTAAAAAGCTGAATTGCTTCCTCACAGTATCCATGATTTGCATACCCGAAAATCATTGAATTCCAAGTAACATTGCTCTTTTCAGGCATTTTATAAAACAAAGTTCTTGCTTCAGATATAGAGCCACACTTAGCATACATATCAACAAGAGCGCTCTTCACATAAATGTCATCTGCAACCCCAATCACCATTGCATATCCATGAACCTCCTTCCCACGCTTCAAATTCACTGCACTGATGCAAGCAGGCAAAAGACTACTAATTGTAGCTGAGCTTGGATATAATCCCTGCTTCATCATCTTCTTAAAAGTATCAAAAGCCTCATCATATCGAAAATTCTGCACAAGACCCGATATGACAGAAGTCCAGGATACTACATCAGGCACAATCCCATTAGCCAACATCAATTCAAAAACTTTAGACACCGACAAATATTCACCTTTCTTTGAAAACCCAGCAATCAAAGTGTTCCAAGTAACCACATCAGGCTTAACCCCCATCAATTTCATCTCCTCCACCAAACGTAACCCTTCTTCTACAATCCCCTTTTGCGCATATCCTGAAACAACAGCATTCAAAGCTACCAAATCTTTCTCAAACATCCCATCAAAGACTTTTTTCGCCTTTTCAACTTGCCCGCATTTTGAGTACATATCAATAAGGGAGCTTATAATAAAAGCATCACTTTCAAAAGATTTCTTGAGGCACAAGCAATGAATTTTCTTTCCTGTTTCTTGATCCAAAACATGCCCACAAGCTTTCAAAATGCTGGGGACAAGATATTTGTTGTTGACTCCCAAACCTTCTGCTTGCATTTCAGAAAAAACATTTATTGCCTCCTGATAATACCCACGTCGGGAATATGCCCCTATGATTGAAATCCAACGGTGGACATTCGTTTTGGGAATTTTATCGAACAGTTTACGAGCATCTGATATTTGGCCACACTCTGTATAAAAATTTATGAACTTGGAGGCTAAATAAGTCAAACGAGCCAACCCCTTGATGATCAGGTGCGCATGAAGTAGTTTTCCTGATTTCAGCGCTCGATCATGAGCGTAGGTTTCTATAAGATTGGCGTAGGCATCAGTGGATGATTGAAATGAACGGTGCATGATGGGGAATTTTTTTCTTGTGGGTCCCCAATAAATGCTCTGCCGTTGATAACCTGTATAAGGCAAGAAATTTTTTTTTGTTCCATAGAAGGCAAGAAAATTAAGATGCGTTTTAGTTAGTTAAAAAGAGTCTATGATCACCTGTTTTCATGACTATTACAAAACGTTATAATTATATTAGGGGCCCCAATTGGGTAAATGTTATGACCAGAAAATCTTAGACATTGATTATGCTTACTTTGACATTAAGTGGGACCATCACGAGTTGGCAAAATCTGATCTGATTGATATGAGCCGTTTGATCTTGAATAATTTATGTTATATAAATTTTAACACATTCGTATATTCGTCCGGATACTTTTTTCCATGATCTTCGGATGCTCCTTTAATTCGAGCAAAAAACTCATGCCCAGTTTTTTTTTTCGAATCCGATCTAAGTTTCCTCAAAAGTATTCGAATATCCCCATAAATATTCGGATGACCTCTGTTTCCAAAGAATACACATTCCCGATAAAGGTCACATTTTTAATTAGTTTACCAATATGATGAGATTATCATGAAACGATTCCAAGCGTGTCTCGTCAAGTTGCCAAGAAGTATGTTCGGGATCATTTTCACAATAAGATCATCATTCTCCTTTTACAAGGGTCACATGGATATTAATACGAAAGAATAATTCTCTAAACTCCACAGAGTTACCAAGAAGGTTCATATATATATATTTTTTTTCGTGTCGTGTGAATTACCAATTCATACTTGTATGTATGATCCTCTAATTAATATCAAGAATGAACAGCCTTGCTTAACTAGTTGAATATTCACCCTTGGCAGGCAGGCTATTGGAGAGGAATTTGATGGAATTTCAGGAGAAAGAGCTCAACATAGCTGATGATTGATGAAGAAGTTGAAGCAGCAAACAACAGAAATGGCATTAGTAAAGTAATTCAGAGAAAACAGGAAAGCAGTTTTCAACATTAAGCTAACAAAGGGTAGCAGCATAATCAAGCTGGCACCAACAATTTCCTTGGATCAGAAGAACATGCCACAAAAAGGGGCTTCCAGAAGAACAGAAAGTATAATCAAGCACCAACAATTCAGAACAGGATACAAATATATTGCACAAGATTAACAAAAAAAAAAATTGAAACAAGAAAGCCGATTGAATACTATACCTAATTCCATGCATCTCAAGAACGACTCTTAACAGTAACCGGAAACCGAAATGGCCACCCTGTATTAAGCAAAATTAGACCCTAAATCACATTTTTAATATCGTTCTCCGAATCTGAAGAAGACTGCACCAGTTCCATTGTTATGGTCAACAGCATACTCGGCTCTCACTAGACCTAGCTTGACACCAATACCATATGATGAACCTTGACCCATTCGCCTGTAGACCTCTGTTGGGTTCCCCTTAACATCCTTTGAACTTCCTAGATCATTACCATGCTCTGCAAATGCATAAACATGCGTATTTCTCACAGGTATTCTAATCTCAGCTCCAAGCTGCAGGTAAAATCAGGAAAAAGGATTTCACATAAATTTAGTCATTTCATGTAACATAACACTTATTATCTATGTTGCTCCGACTCTTCATTTTTCTAGAAATATCCGTGTTTGACACCCATGTCAGATGTATATCCGGACATGGGTATGAAGATATGATTCTCCAAGGACCCTTCAAATAAATGGAAATCTTGGAAAAAATTGAACATACCCGTGTCCGACACTCACACCCGAGTCCGAGCAACATAGCTTATTATACTCAATTTCTAGTTAATTAACTCTCCAAAGGTTTTTTTTTAATACTCATTAGCTTCGATTTTCACATGAAATACAACATAAATGATGACATTAAAAAAAAAAAACAAGATTAGGAAAGAAACAGGTATCTCCAATCATTCTTACCTCAAGAATGTTTCTGGCTGCACCTAACTCACCCATGTTATAACCTCTCACAGAATAGGGGCCCCCAAGAGTAAAAGCATCATAACTTGGAAGGTCGCCCACACAACCTCCATAATGGCCATGAAGGACTAGAACAGGTGGTGGGGGTTTACCAGCACCTTCTTCCACTTGCTTTAGTTGGAGAAATCGTGTAAGTGTTAGTTGGTGGCGGTTAAAGAATGGAAACTTACTGCCGACGCCAAGTCCTTGGTCCACCTAGATTGAGTAAATAAATGTCAGCAATTAGCTAGGAAACAAATTTTAAGCAAACTAAATGTAGATTTATGCATAAACTACTATGTAAATAAAGGTAGGTAGTGGTTTACAGTAATAGGACTTATGAAGTAAGCTTAAACTTATCCATTATAACTATTTCAACAGTGCACAAAACAAGATATTTCAATATCCAACAGCCAGAATAATGAGGCTATTATTCTAAATCTGATACATTTAATCCTGTTTATTCCATAAGGAACGGCTAAAATGCTAAAAAGATAATGAGAATGGCTTCGTTATCTATCTTAGAATAAATATGATATATTAAGGCCCATTTACAAGCATGTTTCAAGCAAATGTTATACTATCAATGCTTTCATCTCATTCCCGATATTGAATAGTATCAGCAAAGACAGACTATCCTGGTTCAGTCAAAAGATTCACAATGTAAATATATGGGCTAACCTGGAACACATTCCTCTCCCCAACTATAGCTCCATTTACAAACTTGGTATTATCACGTGTGATATTTGCCTGTAGAAATGCCATTTGATCAACACCAGTACCACTGAGAGTGGTCGGAGGTCCATCTGCGCTGATGCCTCCACTTGGCAGCACTCTTTGACCATTTGGAGATATATGACTGCTTTCATCACGCGTTGTTATCTCTTCCATCACAAGTCCATAAGTGAATTTACTTTGACGGGTGAAATTCTGCCAGAATCATATTGATCACAATTGATTCCACGGTACATAAAATCCAAAAATCACTTCAGGAACTTTTCTAAATATAGCAGATTACCTCTGTAATGTTAACTTTAACACCAGCTCGGTCAACCCATATTGGTGGGACTTCATCAACTCCTGGCCCACCAGTGAAAACTGGGCTCAGTTTCCGGCTGTTGAAGCAGTTTGCACGAAGAGTTCGGTTGCGTGGATTATAAACACCATCTAAATATGGATGCACATATTCTAGCTTGAAAGAAAGATCATCCTGAAGAAAAGAATAACGGGAACATCTTAGGATGAAAATTTTACACTAATCACCGGTGAAAATAGTCATTGCAAGAACCATGAGAGAGGAAGAGAGAGCAACATGATTATTTAGGAAAAATTACCTGAGGATTAAAAAAGTTACTGGTGGTCAATGAACCGAGAATGGATCTGTTAAGCCCTTTGAGATTTCGGTGCTCAAAAGAAACAGTTCCACCAGGTTGAAATGAAGCCTGAACAGAAAACATAGCACAATATGCAAACAATATAAGTAATAATTTTTAAGTTTAACCACAATCTTCTTATTATCTACATGCAGAATTGCAGAGCCAGAGTACAAATATATAACTAGATTTACATACCAATGTGGGACGCCCTCCCCGTCCAGGTACAATACTCCACTCTGTACTGACTTCAGCTGATTTTTGATCCAGTTCTTTGAGCTTTATCTCAACAATGATGCCTCCCTCATTCTTCTCATCAGGTTGTGGGTTCACTTCGATATTTGAAAATAAAGCCAGTGAGTTTATGTTCCTCAGGGCTTGTTTCCCAGCTTCAATATTAAAAGCATTGCCTTGTCGAAGCTGTAAATCAAAAGCACAGACATAAATCAACAATTAATCACCATCAAGACTGAAACTAGTTATCAGCAACCAAAAATACAATATTTGAGAAACTGAATAACTAGGAATAGTTTGCAACTCCATAACTAAAGGTATAAACTATCTATGAGTCATTCATTGGAGTATGAAACCAAACATTTCAATCAACAAAAGACCACTCATTACTGGTTGAAATGAAGACATATATCTTATCAGCAAATCTATAGTTTATGAGAGCTTATTCAAAAGCAGCAAAGTCAGACTCAGTGCTTTGCTTGATATTCACACAATAGTTTTTCTCTCTTCTACACGTGATCCGCTATTTCATGTTTTGCTAACTATCAAGTTAACTTATCTAATCGTTTACAGCTATTTCTGAATGTAGAAAACAATAAAATATTTGCTTCAAGAATTTTATAATTGAACCAAAGATCAAATCCTACCCTAACTAGCATTGAAGGTAAAAAACTATAACGTCAAATATCAGAATGAACAATGCTGTTCTTTGTTAGTTTCTCATAGCTCAAAAACTACCCATAAACATTCTAAACAGAAAAATAGAAAATAAAAACCAAGAAACAGCCATCAAACGTCTACCTGTCTAGGCAACTCTCTCCTGACAACAGGAAGCTGGGTATTCCCTTCAACAACATTCCCAAGCTTATCCTGGAACTGAATCACAAGCTGTGTAATATCCCCTTCCACAACCTCACAAACCACTTCCTTAGTATTCAAGTTCCCAAAGTTGACAACCTGAGCACAAGCATACCCTTCATCCTGGTACCATTTCTGAACCCTATCCCTTATCTTCTGCAACAACCTAGCACTCACTTTCCCCTGTTCCCTCAACATCTGCAACACTTCCCTATGCACTTGCATTGGCAACAAACACGGCCTAGCTCTCTCAATTCTCCTTTTATAATCCTTCTCTTGGCTTTTATAATACTCCAATTTCTCCTTATCTGTCATATCAGGGTCCATTTCAATAGGCTTGGATTGAGCCATTAGCCCCACATTTATACACCTAAACCTATCAGCTGATTGCCAAGTACTTTCTGTAAAAGAAATGGTTAATCCCAAAGTTCCATCCGGATTAGTTTTACCTTCCATATCAACTTTCTCAAACATACCACAAGTGGCTAAAGTTTCAAGCTCTTTCTGTAACTGGGTTTTTGTGTAGATCCCTCCTGGTCTTAACGAAACCATCTCAAAGAATGAATCTTCAGTTCCTACCGTGGTCCATCGCCGTCGGTCAAAGAATACAATATCTGAAAGCTTGTATTTTTTGAACCCACTTAGCTTGTTGAGTTGAACAACTATGTTGGCTGGTAATCCATGAGAATCCCATTCTTGGGTTTGGTTGTTATCGTCCGCAATTGCCGGCGAAGGAGAAAAAAGCTTTTCCCAGAAGTTGCCACTGCTTCCATCACCGCTGGAGAAACCACCTTCACCACCTCCACCGCCGCCACCACCGGAGAAGCCGCCGCTTCCGCCGAAGTTGTCTCCGCCGCCTCCAGGGAGAAGGATGGAAATGGGGGTGATACGGATGAGGAGAGTGGCAGCGGAAGCGGAGGCAAGGGCGAGGGGTTTGGAGATGGAGTGGAGGAATGAAGTGGGTTTTTGGGGTTTAGCGTTTTGAGAAGGGAGGTCACATTTGATGGTGGTGGAGCGTGAAAAAGCGCGTGAGGAAGAGGAGGAAGAAGGCGGCAGTAGCCGGCGGGTGGAAGAGGAAAGATCGGTGGATGAGGGGAGGAGGTGGGATGGGGCAGCGAAAGAATGCATTTTTTTTGGGTGGGTTTGGGGAGGGGATAAGGGTACAGTGTAATTGTTTTGAGAAATTGGGTTTTATGAAAGGGCTGAAGTGAAAAGGGTGTTTGTCACACCGGACGTAAGTGGCTAGACTCTAGAGACTATAAGTGGGTGTTCAATTCATTGTTCAGTATCAAGTTGTGGTGTTAGAGGTGTAAATGAAAAATTTGTGATAGTAAATTATTCGAGTATTGTTTGAAAAAAATTTAAATTCGATTTCGTCATTGTCGAATCAAGTTCGAGTTCGAACAGCTTCAGTTATCGAGTGAGCCGAATTCAAATATCCTAATATTTGATTCGAGTAGTTCAAGCCTCGCATTTCACGAGCATAAAAGAGCTTTTTTATTTTTGATTAGTATTACAAAATCTTAATTCAAATTCGAACTCAAGTTCGAGTTCGAGTACAAATAATCGAATTTAAAATCGAGCAAGAAAATCGAACTTATTTTTTACTAAGTAAACAAATTCGAACAGTTCAATTTTTATCTCAAATCGAGTTCGAAGTTTAAAAATGAAACTCGATCGAATTCGTATCGAATTTTAAATCTCAAATTTTAAATCAAATTCGAGCTTTTGATAAGTTAAATTCGACTATACTCGATTACATTTCTACTTAGAGCCTTCTGATTATTGAGAATTGGACGAGATCTACTATGTTACCAGTTGTCAGGAATATGATATATATATATATATATATATATATTTTTACTTAGAAAGTTTGCTGGATGGAGCCACGAAGTTGACTTATAAATCTTTTTACAATTAATGCTTAACAGTGCATGACTCTCGTCACTTATCAGTGCTAACATTTTAAGCCTCAAAAGTTTTGACTCAATTTTTCCTGATGCCTTTTTAGCAACCTTCCTCTTTATATTTAGTGAAATGGTCTTGATTCTGATCTGACATTTTATTTTCAGTGTATGAATCGGAGTTGGCAACCGAGGGATATTAAAGGAGAATGTAAGGCAGTATCCAAGGGAAATTCCTGTAATCTCGGAGAAGCATGTTCTGGCAAGCACTGTCAAACCGAGAAAGCATTATATGAAACGATTATTTTATATCAATATATATTTTTTTCGTTCAAATCATATCATCTAATCATATTTTTGGAAAAAATCAATTATTTATTAGTTTCATCATTAATGAATTACTTAAATAAATATTTATCATTTAATTATTACATGTAAATGTAATGTGTAATAAATAATTTTTTTTTTTTTAAATTTGATTACGTGACATGATTTGAATAGAATGAATGTAGTAACCCTTTCATATTCAAACCTGTTTCTGAACAAGGAAAAAAGGATCCTACATTAGCCGAAGCCAATGCCAAGAAACCTGCATCAAATGCCAGGGAAACAGAAGCAACCCTGACGATTGCTTCAAAGATTCAAGGACCCTTCATTTCAGCCCCAGCAGGTTCAGAAACTGAGAAGCATGCTACTCATGAAACTAATAAGCGTGCCACTCATAAAACTAGCAAGCATGGTACTCATGAAACTGAAAACCCACCCAGCCCCAGAGAGAACAAATGGGATAAAGGTGTTTCAGTGAAAAGAGTATATAATGAACAAATCTGAGACATGGGAAGATGAGAAAGCACTTTCTCAGGTAATATCTGATGAAATAAGCCCAATTGGAGAACTCCTGATGGTGTGGGCTGTGATGGAAAAAGTGAAAAGGGGCTGCAAACTCTTTGCTCTGGAAAGAGGAGCCATACCAACTGAAAGATTAATTTAACCCCTGATGGCGACACAGTTTCTGGACCATGTTTCTTATAAATAGTTTCAAGAAATCTAATTTTACAATATGAAGCATCATTAACTGTAAACGACCTTACAAATGTTCAAAGTTTGTATCCAAGAATTCTCTCCTGCAGTAAAAATTATATCCGCCATACGCGGATGAGGAACCTTCCGAGAGTCAATGGCAGATCAAGTCCTTACCATTGTTGTAATCTCTAAAAAGAAAAAAAAATGAAATAAAATAGCAGTCATGCTTGAGGAAATTGCATGTATGTTACTTGCCAATTGTTGGACTTTTCTCTTGGTATTTTGCAAACGTTGAGAATATGTCATCTGTTCTGTTCAGTTTGATAGATAATTAAATGTTTTTTTACTAATCAAAATAGGGTTGAAGATTAAAGAAATGATTATCTTAAATAAGCTCTATGTTTGTTTATGTCACCCTGATTTTCAGGAATGCAACCGACAAAAAGAAAAGTAAAGTTCCTTCCTCTTCTTCCTTTTTTTTTTTTTCCTGACTTAATTCATCGAGGAAGACCATCTTCAATGTCTTCTTTTCATAAGGATCTTTGTTTCTGCTGAGAAAAAAAAAAAAACGCAGCGAGCGATTTCTGAAAGAATTGTTGGTTTCTGGGTTTTGACTGTTGCTGTTTTCTTGTGATTGGATAAAAGGGATTATTGTAGCCACTTGGTGAGGAAAGTTCTTGAGTTTAATCTTGCAATAACATGGAGAAGTATTTCACACAAGATCCGTGGATCTAAGCTCTAGCTCCGCATCCCTCCCAATCGCCAAACATGCCTTCACACAAGGTCTTCAGGTTGGCCAAGAAGATGAGGCAGAACAGGCCTATTCTTTACTAGATCTGCTTTCACACCAAGCTAAGGTTTCTAAGCTCGCTGAGGAACTTATTTTGCTGGTTTTCTTTTTTGGTGCTGTTTTTTCTCTGCGATCCAGTCACCATCTCCAAACAAGTTTGTCAAGACAGAGTCACATCCATTTAGTTGATCGGTGCTTCTTTCTTGGATTTTCTTGGTGTCTTGGTTTTTTGCAAAACTGCATCTTGAAGCTGTTTTGGTTTTTGGATCATTTTGGAATCCTTGTTTCTTCAATGGCTTCAGATCAGGCGCGAACATGGATGAAATTTTCAGATCACGCGATTGTTGATGGTGACATTACACAATCAGATCAAGAGCAGAGGGGAGCTCGAAGGGGGGAAAGGACAGAGGCAGTTACAACAACTTCTGGTGAGGTGGCAAAAGCTGATTGGAGGAAACTTTTCTCAGCCTCTGCTGATCAGACTTTGCAGTTTTTTCTGCCTCAAATCTGCAATGGAGCTGTGACTGTAAAGCCTCCAGGTGAGGTTTTTGCAGAAGGAATTCAGTATTGGAAGAATTCTGTGGTGGCTCAGTTCATTGGAAGAATTCCAAACTTCGGTCAATTTCAGAGAATGGTCACGCTGCTATGGGGGAAAGATAGTACTGTGGAGATTAAGCCAGCTGGGCTAAATCTTTTTGTGATTCAATTCTCTAACTCAGAGGCAAGAGATCGAGTTCTTGAAGCTGGCCCTTGGCATATCCACAATAAGCCACTTATTGTCAGGAAATGGGAGCCAGGGATGGAAACACTGGATTTCAGTATGGAAAAACTCCCTATTTGGATTCATTTAGGTCGAGTTCCATTGGAGCTTTATACAAGAATAGGATTGAGCTATATAGCAAGTGCGCTGGGCACTCCTCTCTACATGGACAGAATAACATCCAGCCAGCAGAGATTGGCCTATGCCAAAGTGTGTATTGAAGTTGCAGCCACAACTGTCATTCCAAGCACTATAGATGTTGTGTTGGAGAATGGATCCATTGCGTCCATAACAGTTGAAGCTCCTTGGCTGCCACAAAGGTGCTCAAACTGTAAGATTTTTGGCCATTTGGATAAAGCTTGCCCATCTAAGCCTGTTAATGCTGTGGCAAAGGTTTGGAGGCCAAAGGAAAAGAAGCAAGGACAGGAGGAATGTATAGCAGAGGAAATTATAGAGGAGAATGCCAAAACAGCTGAATATGATGCTGGAACTTCATTACTAAGCCCCAAGAATCAAAATATGATGTCAAGCTTCATCAATAAGGAAGTTATTATGCCAAACCAGAAAACAAATATTGAAACCAGGAAGGCAAGTTCACTCAATCGATTTGCCATTTTGGAAGTAGTTGAGGAAGAAGATAGAGAAGAAATTGAGCCTGAGATCAGGAATGATACAAGGGCAGTTACTGAAGATGAAAACAGGATAGAGCACTCTCCTAGGAAACCAAGAGCAGCTTCTGCTGGAGTAGCAGATCTTATGAAGAATCTGAAGACAAAGAGGAGAGGGCCTATTGACAAAGGAAAAAGGACCAGCGCAAAGGTAAATCCCACTACCTCAGGAAGTTCCTTGCCTAACCAATCCTAATGAATCTATTCATATGGAATGTAAGGGGATTCAATCATTCCCTTAAACAAAAAGATGTAGTTAGTAGAGAGCTGACATTGTCTGTCTGATTGAGACTCATGTCAAGCTTCAGAATATGCAGCAGATTTTAGATAACAGTTTTCCAGGATGGAGCATATTCCATAACTATTCTGAGGCCAATAATGGAAGAATTTGGTTTCTTTACCAAAGCCATGTGCAGCTGAGTCTGGTTGCTTCAATGGACCAAAGCCTTACATGTAGCATATCTTACACAGGTAAGAAGTTCTTATTCTCTGCCATTTATGCTTCTAATGAGGGCATTGCAAGGAGAAGGTTATGGAGCCATTTAGTTCATCTAAATAGCACACTGTCTAACCTTCCATGGATGCTAGCTGGAGACTTCAACACTATCATTGACCCCTCTAAAAGCTCAAGTTATGATGGATCTCAAGCACCTAGCACTGATATAAGGGATTTTACTGATTGCTTACAAGTTCTATCTTGTTTTGATCATACATTCATAGGGCCTAGATTCACATGGTCTAACAAGCAAATTGCAGGTTTCCTGACAAGGAAGTTAGATAGAGTGCTTATTAATGCAGAATGGCTCACAGCATTTCCAGAGTCTCATGTAGAATTTCTTGCTCCAGAAATTTCTGATCACAGCCCAGCATACATAAAGCTTGATATGGTGAGTGCCTCTCCACTTAAACCTTTCAAGTTTTTTAACTATTGGACCAGACATCCAGAGTTTATGCACATTGTTGAGAACTCTTGGAGGGTACCTACTGGTGGTAATCCCATGGTCAGGTTGCATACCAAAATGAAGAGATTAAAGTCAGTATTGAAGAACTTTAATCATGCTTATTATGGTAGCATATCTGAGAAGGTTACAACTAAGAGGAAGGAGTTAGAGGATGTCCAAGTAGATCTACTCAGCCATCCTTATGATGAATTGATAGAAAAGGAAAGGATGTTAGCTCAAGAGTATAATGAACTGAGGAAAGCTGAAGAGAGTCACTTCAGGTAGAAGTCAAGGGTTCAATGGCTTCAAGAAGGAGATCAGAATACTGGATTCTTTCACAAGATGGTTGCAGCTAGGCAGAATAGGGGCACAATGAGAGTCTTGTATGATGATAGTGGAAATAGGCTTGAAACCTTCTCACAGATATCTCAGGCAGCAGTCTCTCATTTCCAGAAAATTATTGGCACTAAGGACTATAATGTTGAGGGATGTACAAGGGAGTTTCTACGAGAACTTTTGCAGTTCTCCTTCTCGGATGCAGAGAAGTTTGAACTCTCAAAGCCAATATCCAGGGAGGAAGTCAAGGAGTCCATTTTTGCCATCAAGGGGGACAAGGCTCCAGGGCCAGATGGTTTCACATCTCACTTCTTTAAGGAAGCTTGGACAGTAGTAGGGGAAGAGTACATTGATGTCATTCTTCATTTCTTCCAGACAGGAGATTTGCTGGCAGGCTTTAATTCCACAATTGTAGCTCTAGTGCCAAAAAACCAAAATCCTACTTGTATTAAAGACTACAGGCCTATTTCCTGTTGTTCAGTAGTCTACAAAAGTATTACATCTGTGATGGCAAGAAGACTCAAAAAATTCCTGCCAACTATCATCAGCAAAAGTCAAAGTGCCTTTGTGGAAGGAAGGAATATCTCAGATAGTGTCCTAATGGCACAGGAGTTAGTAAGAGGCTATGCCAGGAAAACTCTGTCACCTAGAAGTGCTATAAAGGTTGACCTTCAAAAGGCTTTTGATACACTTGACTGGGACTTCCTCTTGCTGGTTCTTGCAGCTTTGAATTTTCCAATAGAATTTATAACATGGATCAAGAGTTGCATCACTGGTCCTAGGTTCTCTCTATTAATTAATGGAGGCTTGGTGGGCTACTTTAAGGGAGAAAGGGGTATAAGGCAAGGAGATCCTATCTCCCCCTATCTGTTTGTGCTTGCTATGAATGCACTTTCTAAGCTTTTGGATGCTGCTGCACAGCATAAAGTCTTTGATTTCCATCCTAAGTGCAAAAGGATTGGGCTAACTCACCTATGTTTTGCTGATGACTTGATAATTTTCACTAAAGGGCACCTGAAATCCATCCAAGGAGTGCAGGATATCCTGGAAAGTTTTTATAAACTTTCTGGTTTGCAGCTCAACTGTGCCAAAAGTGAACTTTATTCTTCTGGGATCAGTAGAGCTCAGCTTCAGGAAATCCAGGGGGTGACAGGCTTCAAGCTAGGAGAGCTGCCAGTGAGGTATTTGGGGGTACCTTTAGTAACAAAGAAGCTGACAGAAAAAGACTGTGTCCCACTTATCTCAAAGATTACTGCTAGGATCACTCATTGGACATCAAAGATTCTGTCCTATGCTGGAAGATGTCAGCTTATTCAATCAGTTTTGTTCAATATACAAAACTATTGGTGCAGAATCTTTATTCTACCTAAGGCAGTGCTCTCCAGAATTAATCAACTCTGTTCTCGATTCTATTGGTTAGGGAAAGATGCAGAAGCCAGAGGAGCAAGGGTGAGCTGGCAGAAAATTTGTTGTCCAAGATCAGAGGGGGGACTTGGCCTGAAGGATCTAGGTTCTTGGAACAGGGCAAGCATAATGCAGATAATATGGACATTGCTTTTTAAGGCAGGTTCATGGTGGATTGCTTGGATCCACAACTATGTTCTAAAAGGCACTTCATTCTGGCAGTTCCCAATCACCCAGGGAAGTAGCTGGATTTGGAGGAAAATCCTACAATTGAGACCATTAGCAGCTCAATTTACCTATCAGAATAATGGAAGATTAGCTTGGAAATTTCCTGGGGACAGGTTTTCAGTGACTAAAGTGTGGCAGCAAATCAGGCCAAGGCAGCCAAAGGTGGATTGGGATAAATTGGTATGGTATGCCTACCATATTCCAAGGCATTCCCAAATATCATGGATGGCAATTCAGAACAAGCTCCCTACTAAAGATCGATTGATGGAATGGGGAATGGAACTTAATGGAACTTGTGATATGTGCAGTCAACAAATGGAGACTCGAGACCATTTATTCTTTGAGTGTGAGTATTCTAAGGCAGTATGGAGGGAGATTCTGCAACTATGTAAGCTTCATAGAGTCATCAGAAGCTGGGACTTTGAATTTCAATGGGCAAAGAGGAAGCTAAAAGGTAAATCTCTTATTGCTACAGTGCTTCGAATTGCTTGGAATGCTCTCATATATCATGTATGGAGGGAGAGGAATAACCGCAGGTTTGGTAAACAATCTCAGCAATGTATGCAAATGCTTGAGAAAATCAAGGAGGAGGTTAGCTATAGACTAGGGGGGATGAAAACCATAAAGGATGATACTGTTAATAGAGATTTGCATGTAGCATGGGGGTTAAAAAGCTCACTGATAGCATAATTGGTTCTTAGCTATGTAAAGAAGACATTGTAAAATAGTACATTTGTTTGCCAGCTATGCTGGTTGTTTTGATGTAGCAGTGTATGCTGCTTTTGGATAAATAAAAACTTTGCTTATCCAAAAAAAAAAGACCATCTTCAACAACTATTTCAGTATGTTACCGACTTACTGCTAGTATGAAACCTCCTTGTACCTTTTCAGGATATTTTTGCATCAGGATCTTTAGCATCAACATGATTGAAATCTATGTTACTCGGATTTGGGTGAGTGTCGAACACGATATGTGTTCGATATGGGTATATTCAATTTTTCGTAGATTTTCATATATTTAGAGGGTTTTGGACTCTGATGCATGGATACGGCTCTGAAGCATGAGTACCCGTACCGGGTACGTACCGGGTACTGGTACTCATCGGGTACGGCTGGGTACGTACCGGGTACGTACCAATTTTTTTTTTTAAAAAAATAAGAATGGGTACAGCTTGAGTACGGCTTGGCCAAATTTAACTCAGCATTTTAATGCCCTAAAGCATATTTCCCTTCCCTCCTTTTCATTATCAATAGCATTAGTATGTCCTAAAACATATTTGGAGACTGTTCTTTTCACTGAAGATGGGCAAGGAAATAATGAGATAAACACTGTTAGAGTTTGATTTTCATAGTCATGTTTAGATGTTGTCACGTTGAACAATTTAAGTACTGTAGTTTCTTAATTTGAGATGTTGTCATGTTGAAATTTGTGTGTTTTATCTTTTATATTATGTTGTGTCATATTTTATCATGTGAAATTTCAGTTTTTTTATAAAAATATATATATAATATTAACGTACCCGTACCTTAGTTTTTAAAAAATTATCGTATCTCGTACCCGTATCCGTACCGGGTACCGGTACCGTACCCGTATCCATGCAACGTAGGTTTTGGAGGATCATATCTACATATTCATGTCTGGATATGTTTCAAGCGGGAGAGTCGAATACAGATACTTTAAGAAAAATAAAGACTCGGAGCAACATAAGTTGAAATCATCATCGTGTCTTGATAATAAAAGCAGTGTTTCTTTTTTGTGGTTAAAACTTCAGCAGCTTTTATATTACAAGTAACGACCACCCCAGTTGAAGTACTGAAAATTAGGTATTGCATCTTTGTTACCAAACAGAAAAGGTTTCCATGATTGGAGCAAAAAGTACATATTTATTTTGTCATATGTGATGTGAGTCAATTGCATGTTCTTTATTAATTTCTGAAATCAAATTTATGTTGACGGTCGCAAATTAAGACCTAGTAATACGTTGTCAGAGTTCTTGACTGACCTTATCTTTAAAACCTCCCTAAATTCTAAGTCCCCATTACTTTGTGAGAAACAGATTTTTACTGAAATTTTCAGCCCAAGAAATTGAATATCCAAAGTTGCCATATTCTTCATCAATGGCTCAAATGAGTAGATTACTTCGTATTCTAGTTGCTCTGGCTACAATTTGTTCCATTTCCTTGTCTGAAAAGCAAAACCAGTTTATCTACAATGGCTTTCATGGAGCCAATCTGCATCTTAATGGAATTGCCAAAATCCACCCAAATGGCCTATTGGAGTTAACAAACACTTCATATCAACAAATTGGTCGTGCTTTCTTTCCTTTGCCCATCAACTTCAATACATCATCATCATCCAATGACTCTGATTCTCTGTCATTTTCTACAACCTTTGTCTTCGCAATGGTCCCTGAGTTTCCCAAACTCGGCGGCCATGGCCTTACCTTCACTATCTCGCCATCTATGGAGTTCGTTGGAGCTGTAGCAAGCCAGTATTTTGGTCTTTTCAACACTACAAGCAATAGCCTGTCAACCAACCATGTGTTTGCAATAGAACTGGATACTATCAAAAGCCCTGAGTTTGAAGATATTGATGCCAACCATGTTGGAATTGATGTCAACAACTTGCGATCTTATGCATCAGCTCCAGCAAGTTATTATTCAGACAAGGAAAGGGAAAATAAGAACCTGAAGCTCATAAGTGGAAAGCCAATTCAATTGTGGATAGATTATGATGGAAGAGAGAAGCTACTTCAAGTAAAATTAGCTCCTCTTAGAACCGAGAAACCAAGGCGGCCTCTTTTGTCTGCAAGGCTTGATCTTTCTCAAGTATTATTGGGATCCATGTATGTTGGTTTCTCTGCATCAACTGGTGCAATGGCAAGTAATCAATACATTCTTGGATGGAGCTTCGATAAAAGTGGGCAAGCACAAAGCTTTGATTACTCCAAACTTCCTTCTCCACCTCCTCGTAGACAATCTGGGAACAAACTAGATTTCAGGATCATGATTCCATTGGTAATTACGAGTCTTTTGGTTATAATATTCATTGGAGCTGCTTACAATACATGGAGGAAGAAATATGAAGAAATAAGAGAAGATTGGGAACAGGAATATGGTCCTCAGAGGTTTTCTTATAGGGATCTTTATAAAGCAACTAAAGGTTTCAAAGAAAGAGAACTCCTAGGAGTTGGTGGTTTTGGAGAGGTTTACAAAGGAGTATTACCTTCTTCAAATGAACAACAAGTTGCAGTCAAAAGGGTCTCCCACAATTCAAAACAAGGGATGAAGGAATTTGTAGCTGAAATAGCTAGCATGGGAAGGCTAAGGCATAGAAACTTGGTGCAGCTCCTAGGGTATTGCAGGAGAAAAGGAGAGCTTCTCTTGGTCTACGATTTCATGCCCAATGGAAGTCTTGACAAGTTCTTATTTAGCAATGAAAAAGTACTGAACCTTAATTGGGTTCAAAGAGTTCAAATCCTTAAAGGAGTAGCCTCAGCACTACTTTACCTTCATGAAGAATGGGATCAAGTTGTGATTCACAGAGATATAAAAGCTAGCAATATTCTACTAGATGCAAATCTTAATGGAAGATTGGGAGATTTTGGGCTAGCTAAACTCTATGACCATGGAGCCAATCCTCAAACCACACGTGTCGTCGGTACTGTGGGATACATTGCACCAGAGCTAGCTAGAACAGGCAAGTCCACAACCAGCTCTGATGTGTTTGCTTTTGGCAACTTAATGCTTGAAATAGCTTGTGGAAGGAGACCTTTTGAACCTGAAAGACTGCCTGAAGAGATAATTTTGGTCGATTGGGTTCTTGAATACTGGAAAACTGGTATGATTCTTCAGACAAGTGACCCAAGATTGGAAGGCAACTATGTGGTGACAGAAATGGAATTGATATTGAAACTAGGATTGCTGTGTGCACATCCTACACCAGCAACAAGGCCTAGGATGAGGAAAGTAGTACAATATTTGGATGGAAATGCCACTTTGCCAGAGATCCTAATTGATGCTGCCATTAATAGTCTGATTACAGTTCCTCATCAAATATCTGCCAATGATATGTCATTTCATGCATCATATGACAACATTTCTACCAATTCCTTGTCTAGTACAACTGATTCCATTCTCAGCTCTGGTCGCTGAATCTGTTACTTTTCAAAGCTTTATAAACGGTGAGCTTAAGACTGTTTAAAATGTAACAAACGGCAAGCAGAGAGTGCTAAGTAGTAACTGAGAGGCCTCTTGGGCTTAGCTGATGTGAACGTGAACTCGGGTGTGAGTGTTAGATACAGGTATGTGTCCAACATGGCTATGTTCAGTTTTTTCTATGTTTTTCCATGTATTTGGAGGCCATATCCCCATACTCATGTTCAAATATGCGTCGGACACAAGTACTTTAAGAAAAATAAAATGTCGGAGCAACATAGATTGTAGATAGAGATCTTAAGTTCCAACCTTAGTGCTTTCTTCTTGTACCTTAAGAACAACCATAAATGAAAGAGTGGTGATTCTCTAAGGAGGTTGAGAAATTTGAAGGCCAAGATCTATATCCCTTATGCTACAGGTTATGAAAAAATTACCATGTAATTAATCTAGTTAAACTGCATACGCTAATGTGTATAATCTATCTACCAATAATTGTATGGTTTGGTTGCCTCACCTTATATGATCAGTTCAGCTCACAGATTATGAAAATGAAATTCCCACTTCCAGATTTCATTTCCAGGTTTTCATTTTTCAAAGAGTTTTAGGAGAATCCTTAGTCTGCCATAGGCAACAAGGTCCATGACCACGACGTCAAATCAGTCATAATAATCGTATTTGATACCTGTGTTTGATATATATTCGGATACGGATATAAAAATGTGATCTTCTAAATATATAAAAAAAACTTTAAAAAAGTAAATATAATTTTATCGAACACATATCTATATCCCACGATCATTCAGAATTCAAATAACACATATAAAAACAATGGAAATGCAGACTTAGTACAAATTCTTCTGGCTGAGACCTCGGAGGCTGGGACCATTTTGGAACTGAAACAAATGTTAGGATCATCCAGCTTTAATAATAGACAACCCAAACTTAATTAAGCCAAGTTGACAAAGAATCAGAAACCAAAATATATCAATAATATCCCATTTACTATTTTGATTTAACGTCATTATAGGAATTTAGGCGCATTCAAAGCTATGGGAGGTGGACGTGTATTTTGCATTGACAAAATATTCTTTGAAACTTCGAGCACATGGGTTGATTTTTTTTTTTTTTGATAAGTAGATTTCCATATATCCAAGAAAGCAGCAGTGCTGCTACATGTTACAAAGCTAGCTTAGCCTAGCTAAACGAATCAGAAAACCAATGCCATTAGACAAACATGTCTGCATTTAACCTCCAAGAATTACATAAAAACGTATTAACTGAATCTCTTTTAATCTTCCTAAGATCACTTAACCTGGTCGAGATCATGTCTCTCACTTGCTCAGTGAGGTGCTCCTCCTTTTGCTCAATTGAGTTGAACAAACGATTGTTTCTTTCCTTCCAAACTAGGTAGATAACTGCGTTCCAAGCTAGCCTCAATATTTTTGTGATTAGAGCTTTACCTCTGAGGTTGACAGAGGCCCATTGAAACTCTACATTCCAACATGCAACCTGCCTATTTAACCTACAAAGTACCATCACTCTCTGCCATATCTGTTTCGAGTAGGAGCAAGTGAAGAATAGATGATCCCTGGTTTCCCTCTCTTGTTTGCACAGCAAACATTTATCATCCACTGCCATTCCCCAGGAGATAAGCCTATCCTTTGTGGCCAATCTATTTAGGATTGCCATCCAAGAGAGCATAGAATGCCTAGGAATATTAAAATTACACCATACCAACTTATACCAAGCCACTTTCCCAGCTGAAGGTCTGATCTTGTTCCACACTGCTGACACTTGGTACTTTCCCTCAGGGAAAGGCCATTTACAGCTTCCATCAGCAGTTGTGAGAACTATTCTGACAGCCACCTCTCTCAATTGCATGATCTTCCTCCAATTCCAACTACTTCCACTCTAGATAGAGGCGTGCCATGGGTTGATTTTGTCATACGAAAAGAGTTGAAATTTCGAGAACCTCTAAAGACCTGTAGCTTTTTTATCATCTAGTATTAGGAAGAATATCCAATAAAAACTTAAGCCATAAAGATTTGTTGAATCAAGCTACTTGACAAATAAGAGTTGTTGGCAGCGGGGCCATGCAATGAATATGATTCACACAACATCTTAAATATTTACGATTTAAGAGTTAATATATAAATTGATCGTGAACTATATATACATTTTAACGTTTAAGATTTAAAAAAATAAATTTATAATTAAATATTTGAATGTGTATTCTGTTAATCATAGTATCCCAATGAATTAACGTTATTATATAAATGTTGATGTAACATGATTGATTAATATTAAATTATCACATGTTAGATCAACGTCACGTCAAAATTTTATTTTTTTAATTAAAAAAATTTCAAAAAATTTCAAAATATTGATGTGAGCATTGTTGACATGTAAAAATTACTAAATGTCGAATTTTTATTGAACAAAAAACAGACACTTCATCACATAGTTAAGTATTGGACTAACTTAATTGACAGAATACAAATTCAAATATCTAATCCTGATTTTTTTTTTTTCTTTTTAGATATCAAATCATTAAAAAAAAATATAATTCGAAGACCAATTTAAGCTGATAGATAAATGATAAATCTTTCCTCCATGGCCATGGATCCTCAGTAGACTTGCTCATATGTCGAGTCAAGATCCGAATTTTTTTATTTTTTATTTTATCTAAGCCCGATCTTGGGCTGATCCATATTTACTGTTCACATATATTATTTATTTTTACATATTTTTATAATTAAATTAAAAAAATAATATTTTTTTATTATGTAAACAGTAATCCGAATCGTATTAGACCGATTCAAATCATTAACATACTTACCTAAACTGGGTTAAGCGGGTTTGAGCAGGCCTAGTCGTCGGTCCTGGGTTTGTTTAGCAGATTGTATCACACGTTGATAGTTGTTGAAACAAAAGGGAAAGGTTTTGTTGATATTTGCGGCTGCTCATATTTTTCAACAACATTATTTATGTACAAATGCTTTTCACATGTTTTGGTCAATGCCATGCATATTCCACGTTACCTGGAAAATGCTATAAACAACAACAAATCAGATGTAATGTGAACTTACAATTGCAAAGGGTTAATACACAAATTGGCTCTCAAATTATATTATTTTCATGATTTGATATTTTTAAAAAAATTCACGATTATGTATCTAAATTTTACTTTTGTCACTCATGTTAGTGCATGGCTAACGGTCTAATGATATGTCACTTTTTTATTAATAAAAAACGAGATGTGACAACTTGTACACGTTAGCGATGCCATGTCATTATTTAAAAAAAAAATTATTTTATTTTTTTACTTTTTTGAATTAAATATATATATTTTTAATTTTCAAAACAAATCTAAACAAAGGAAGAAAAAAATGCTGACATGGCATTGACTGACACGTGTCAACTTTTTATTGGTCGATCAGGTCACGTTTACATTTATATAACGGCATTAACCACTTGAGGTAACTTGATTGATGAAATATAAATTCAGATACCTAATCGTAAACTTTTTCTCTTTAAATATCAAATTATAAAAAATATATATATATACTTCAAAGGCCAATTTACACGTTAATCCAATTGCAAATTTAACATTTGTTTTAGTATCTTTTACGAGTTGCTGATTCTTTCTGTAGGTAGGGTGGACTGGAGTGCAGGGTAACAGATTCAAGACTCACGACAAGGGCGAAGCTAAAATTTTTATGTCGGGTTGGGAGGGTTGAAATAAAAGAAGATTAAATTATAAATTTTTGAAAGAGGTAAAATAAGTTTTTACCATTTTTTTTGAATTAAACAATTATTAAAAACTTAAAAGAGTTTGAACGAAACAAAGGGGAGGCTAAGGCCCCTGCCTGCCCCTTGGATCCGCTCCTGACTCACGAGACAATGATACATAACTAAACAAATGTCCATCTCAATGGTCTCCTCAAAGCAACAAGTTGATCATGCTTTCTATCCATTCCCATTAAAATTCAATATATCTTCCTCAAGTTCAGCTCGAACTTATTTATTTTCTACCAATTTTTGTGTTTTCCATTTGTTCTTGAGAATACCATCCTATGCTGTCCTGAGAAACAACTTTACAAACTATGATGATAGTGGGCATTGGTGAGCCTTTCACTTCAAGATCTTGGATTCAATTTCTTCCAAGCTCAAACCTTTAGTCTCCGGGACGTATAGTGCCACGAACAAAAGTGATAACAGAGCAATAGCACCAAAAAGGAGGAAAAGATTTTCTGCTCCTAGCAACTCCTGCAGAATCAACAGATATTGATTCATATCACAGCAGTCAAGTGAAATTCAAAGCTATGTTGCTCCGACTCTTTATTTTTCTTGCAGTACCCGTGTATGACACTCATGTCCAACTCATATTCGTACATGGGTATGGGGATATGACTCTCCAAATACATGGAAAAACTTATAAAAAAAAAATGAACATACCTGTGTCAGACAGATACCCGTACACGACATTCACATCCGAGTCCGAGTAACATTGATCCAAAGCATGAAAAATGATAAGAAAGCAACTTTGAAAGAAGCAAACTGTTGAGAAATTGAATCAATACCTTCAATGGTGAGAATGCAAAGGTAACAATAGCATTTGAACCGAAGTTAGTGAGAACTGCAAGACTAATCCCTTTCCCTCTTGTGCGTAGTGGGAAAATTTCAGACACCATCAGCCAACTGATAGGTCCAAATGATATCTGAAACATCATTTACAGGGGAAAAACATCAGATTACGTTGGTTTCACAGACAAGAAAAGCACATAAACAAATATTAGCTCACTTCTGAATCTGTCCTCTTTTTTTTCCCCAGAGCATGCAAAGGTAATGTCAGATTACCTTACTTCGATTTCCCGTCTTTTTTTCTTTTGAAACAGTTTTACTTTTCCAATTTCTATGTCGAAGCTTTATAGTTCTTTTGATACGTATAACTTTATGAGTGAAAAGAAACAAAAATACAATTTCTGATCCTATCTCAAGTCAGTGCCACCAATGCCAACAAGCAAACGAAAAAAAATACTGGCCTGATAGCAACCGACATAGAGAAGTAGGGCAGCTACAGCAACCAAAGGGAGTCCTCCAAGAAATTTGTAATAAGCCGAAAGCAGAAACAAGGAAAGAGCCTGCAGTGTAAGGAGTTCAGAAAGGCAAATAAAAACTTCCATAATCATCTTTGCAAACTAACATACCTAAGGCCAAAACAGTTAAACAAAATGAGAGTAGTTTACTTTACATACAATCCCACCAACACCACCAATCAGCAAAGGCCTTCTACCAAGATCATCAACTTTTACAACAGCTATCCAAGTCATTAGCAACTGCAGGAAGGTTTATTTGAAACAGTACTTAATCAGCAGAGCAAAGAAGGTAGCCTGATTCAAAAGTTAAATAACAAGATCAATTAAGAGTTAGCTTGAACAAACCTACTACAACGGTGGGTAGCATCAGCAGCCGCAGAGAATCAAGCACTCTTGAGAAACAATTTTAGAAAAGCTATTATACAGTTAGGATAAATCGACATTATATAATATGATCCATTTATAAAGCACTGGAATAAATGAATGAAGGTTTCAATTATTAGTACCTGTAGAATTGGACCAGCATAATACAGAACACTCGGTTGGCCAGTTATCTGTCATAATCAGTTTTTATATCAAAACCTAATTTTTCTCGACTATGAAGCAACTATTAGAGTTGTTCACGAATTTCACATTTCAAATCCTAGGGTTCTAGCTATATCCAATGATACTCTAAATTTTAGGGTTCTAAATGGATATTCAAGAATTAGACAAGAAAAAATTTATGATTTTTTTTTTTTTTACTAATGTAATTATAATTAACACTTTTTATTAATTTATACAAGTATTTTTGTTTATTTATATAACATATATCTTAATTCTGATACATTGGCAAATGACAAGGCAAACAATATTGATTACGTGACTTAGGACAACAATTTGATTTTTTTTTTTATTTGATGCATTGGCTTTTTATTTGATTTTTTTATGGTTATTCCTCTCCCTGATTCTTTCCTTTTCAATTATTTTTTATGATTTTTATTTTTTAATTATAAAAAAATGAAATATCATTTTTGCCATGTATTATGATTTGATTGGATGTTTTTTATCACTTCAACCAATTAACTAATTGTGTTAATTTTATGAACAAAAATATTTGACTGAACGAAAATTCAAATATTTAATTATGAATTTTAATTTTTTAAATAACAAAAAATGTATAACAAATGGCCAAATCAATATTTTATCAAAAAAATTTATAACAAACACCAAAATTATTCATTAAAAAACATAATAAGTGATTAACTATAATTCATGCTTAGAGATTTCGTAGATCAATAGCATATCAATATTAATACAAATTTATTTTAAAAGATTAAAAAATAAATATTTTCATTCTAATAAAAAAAATTATTTTAACGGATTAAAAATTTATTTCATTCTTCGATGGCAGTAATTTCATAACCGTCTTTTTAAAACGTCTTTCCATTACAATCGTTTCACCCTATTAACTGATCCATATTTCCCGGTTTTGGAAGCCAACTCGTTGATATCTCCCCCCCTTTCACTTTCTCTATTTTTCACCCTTTTTTTCTTCTTCATATCTCTGCAATTTCCATGCTTATGTTTAATCATTGAAACTTTGGTTGATGTATTGAGAGCAGGGATTTAAATTGCGGTCGCGGTCGCGTTGCGTTTATCGCGATTGCGGACGTAACGGATGCTATCACGGTCATTGCGGTCATCACGGTCGTGAATTTTTTTCAATTTTACACAACTTAATGTAAAACATAGTAATTATAATTATAATCATAAAATTTTATTTTTAATGATTTTTAAAGTATTTTGTTGATGAAGTTGATTTTTTTGTATTTTTGAGTAACTTTTTTAGCATGTCAACCTTCAATTCTCTTTTTTTTTTTTAATAACAATAACGGGAATAGCGGGCCGATATTACCGCTATTTTCCGTTATGGCATTATTTGCGACCGCTTTTTACCGCTATTAGTGTGAACCGCCGCTCACACCTCCATAGCGGTTGATATCGGTAACGGAAGCCGCCGCTATCGCGAAATAGCGGCCGCTATTCCGCGACGCGGCCGCTATTTGAAACCCTGATTGAGAGAGATAGAAAAGAGAAAGGAAAATCATTTCTCTGGCAAGTTTCCAGGGCGGTTCATTTCAAGAATGGAGGACCGTAGGAACGTATTTGAGAAACAAGTTATTGGCATGAAGGAAACCAAAGTATGGAAGCCAGCCACCAGGCTACAAAAACATGCCCCAGCATTTCTTGAGCTTGATCAGATAAAAGCTGCCGTTGCCGCCATGACCAGCCCTTTTGGGCTCTCTACTGGGACTAGTTCTGAAGCTGCTGCTGCTGCTGCAACTCCAATTCCCCTACTGACACCGCTGGCTTTATCAACCAGTCCGTTTCCAGAGACGGAAGAATTCGTGTTTCAAATTGATGACAAGAAACCTGCTGCAACTCCAACTCCAACACCAACAGAATTCGTGTTCGCTTTGTTTGAAAACAAATGTGTTCTTTTCAATGATGCACAGTTAAGGTAGATTTTTGGCAGTGTTGTTTTTCATTAATGATAGATTCTTGATCGATGGAGATCGTTCCTCCATAGTCGACAAGCTTCTTGAGTGATTTGTTGTTGCCTGTTGTTTTGCTTGTAAGAAAGATAGATCATGAGATTTGTCTCCCAGAGTTACCATTGTTGATTTTCCACTTGTTTTAACCATCTCAAATGACAAATATGGGATTCTCTCAATTACCATTATTGATAGCCGGAGGTAAATTATAATAGCCAATGGATGTTGGGTCTTTGAATGCATGTAATTACAGTAATTTCAAGTTTGCTATATCAAATCAATGGCTTGAGTTATTATGATATTTTTTTTATGGATCCGCTTAACCCATACATATAGATATCAGTTAAAAATTATTTATTTATCATTTTAAAAAAAAATTATATTTAATATATTATTTTTATTAAATTCAAAAAAATTATTAATTACACTTTTTTTATATATATTTTACCTTAATTCAAATTAATTGAATCTAAATAATTAAAATTAAAAATGATTCGAATTTTTTAAGATTCGAAGTGAAAAACTCAAATTAACCCAATTCAGATTCAATCTGACCTAGAGTTCGTTTGGAATCCACCGCACCACCGGTGCGGGGGAATTCCAAACAATTTTTTTTTTGGGGATTTCCCCCACTGATATTTGATTTCACCGCCCCCAGTGAAATTTCTAACGAGTTGGAGCTCCAGTCATGGACGGGAGCTCTAGGGGTCCAGTGAGCCACTGGACCCCAGTGAAGGAGAAATTCCCCTTTTGCCCCTCCACTTATTTTTTATTTTGTTAAGTTATTTTTTAATATAAATATAATTTTAATTATTATAATTTAATATATATTTATTATTTAATATAAATACAATTTTAAAATATAATTTATTATTTAATATAAAAATAATTTTTAATTATTTAATATAAATATAATTATTTATTATATATACACATTTTAATCTAAATGTCTTTAATGGTCATTTTTCTTTCTCACTATAATTTATTTTACTATCACCGTTGTGTTTGAATCCGAACACATATCCCATTACTAATTTTAATCTCACCGCTACAGTAATTAATCTTACCGCTATTTCTGATTTTAATTTCACCAAAACTAATCTCATTGTCCATTCACATGGAACCCTAATCAATTCGTGCATAGGATAATTGGGCCATGGGCTGTTTCTGAACCCGAAGACCTTTCTATCGGACCGCATATTACTGCCACTTGGATCATCTTCATTTCCCAAATCTAAAACCCAATATCCCACACAATCGATTCAACTAGATCAGTTTCATTTCAATTAAAAATAATGTAGTGGTTCCACGTTAAGTCCAATTTAGCCAAATTATGACTCTGTCTAGCAAGAAATATTTGTTGTAGATGACAATTATAATTCTAAATAAATTTTGAATAATTTATTTTTATTTTTTATTTACTAATGTTGATTATACTTTCACTACGAACGGTCGTTTTGTGAACCCCCCAAAAAAAAAACCCATTACTTAATCACGATTAATTCATGTAATTCTACCTATAAATTATGATAAATTCTTAGCATTAGCCATGGTCTTGGTTTCAAACTATAATATAATATAATATAATATAATATTTTATCTTGGGAATAAAGGAATTTATTTACACAATTTTTGGGCAAAAATTAACAGGAAATCCAAGTCTAAGCCACCGCAATCCAACCCAACCATATAAAATTCGAATCAAATCCAGGAAAAGAAAGGCAAAGTAGTAATTCTACTGAAATCGAGGCCTGAATTCGGAATCAAATCAAATTTAAATTTCACCGATTTAGAATCAACTTGATAATATTAAACACTACACAAATTCAGGTTAAAATACTTAGACAGTTATTATAATATTTTAGTTTTTGTATTATAAAAATGAATAATTTAATTTTTATACATTTAAAATTGGTGTAGATAAATAAAATTGGTAACAGTCCTAATGAAAAATCGTCTAAATGTTAATGTGGACATGTGAAACTGACATAATAGATTGCTTGAAAAACAATGATGACATATTTTTTATGAATAAGGGAGAGATTTGAGATAAAAAAAATAATGTTTTTCTAATTTTACCTAAGTAAAAAAAATTGACATGTCATTATTTTTTTTAAAGTCATTTTTTCTGTCAGTTTCACATGTTCATGTCAGTATTTAGATATTTTCCAATTAACACTGTTACCAATTTTACTTATTTGCATCAATTTCAGACGTACAAAAATTAAATTACTTACTTATATAATATAAAGACTAAAATACACTTTTGACTATAATACAAAAATTACTTACATATTTTAACCCACAAATATAACACCAAAAAATTATTAAAACACGAATAAAAATAATATGAACACAAAAATTTATATAAAATAAATTATTAACATATTAAAATTTATATAAATATAAAATATCAATAAATAGACGAATTACTAAATATCCAATCAGAAACCAACCCCAAGCCTAAAACAGTAAAAAAAAAAAAAAAATCAAACCAAACAAGGTATACTCTCGCACTCTCGCGTCTCCACAGAGATATTTTTTCGAGCTTCCCCTTTCGATTCGATTAAGTCCCCAAACCCTTCCATTTCATTTTCATGGCGTAAACTTCAAGTACAAATCTCTCGCTCTTTCTAACAAATATTTCTCTCAAGCACCACCTCAAGCGAAGAATCACTCTTCGAACCCTAGAAAATGTCGGGCGGATTTTTCCGGGTAATTCTTTTATTTTATTTTACTTTACTTTATTTCTCGTCTCTATTGTTAGATCTTTGCAATTGAATCGTTTTCGACTAATTTTATTATTATTTTTTAATTTAGGGTACTTCGGCTGATCAAGACACTCGGTTCTCCAATAAGCAAGCAAAGCTACTGAAATCGAAGAAATTTGCTCCCGAATTGGACCATCTGGTTCGCTTTTAAATACATTAATGTTTTATTCGTTCGAATTTCGACGCAATTAATATTGTTATTTTTCAATGATAGTGTTTTATGAAAACAAAAAAATCTTGTTATTTTTTTAGGTTGATATAACGAAGGTTAAGATGGATGTTATTAGACCTTGGATTGCTGCTCGGGTAACTGAGCTTCTCGGTTTCGAAGATGAAGTTCTTATTAACTTCATCTACGGTCTTCTTGATGGGAAGGTATTATAATGTTTTCCCCCTGTCATTTTCGTTTCTCTGGCAATGTGCGCGTAGTTAAATATTTGATATGGCTCGAAAGTGATACGGCTAGCTACGGGATCAAAAACTGCAACACATACTTCTTGTTACCTAGATAATTGCACAGGATGGGATGTTCACTCATTAAATCTTTTATTTGAGGTGTGCGCTGTGCTTCCTACTAAGCATTTGTTAATACAGGTTTTTGATAATGGCGCAATGTTGTTTATAGTTCATCTAGTTTTTGACTCTGTTGCAGGAAGTTAATGGCAAGCAAGTTCAGATATCGCTCACTGGATTCATGGAGAAGAATACTGGAAAGTTTATGAAAGAGCTTTGGTCTCTTCTGCTTAGCGCAGAGAGAAATGCAAGTGGTGTTCCCCAACAGTTCTTGGATGCCAAAGAAGAAGAAACTAGGAAGAAAAAGGTTGAAATATTTCTAGGAGTGTGGTTTGCGTTTGTGTTAGTACTCTTGTTTCTTGTTTAACAATGTTGTCATGGGTGGTTGCAGGCAGAGTCAGATCGGATAGCAAATGAAATTCAGAAGAAAAAAGATAAGGGAAGTATAGAACTTGAACAAGAGAGATTGAGGAAGATGGTAATACTAAGTTTTTCATGATGGAGTTGCAATGTATAGAGTTGGGTTTTTAGTTTTAACTTTCGTTTGTGTTTCTTATGGCATTCAGCTAGCTTCTGCAATTATTTGGGTTCATGTCCTTTACCTCAAACTACTGTAGGACAATGGGGATGAAAGAAAGGCTGGTGATGCGGAGTTGGATCCATCCTCAAAGAATTTGCTGCTGCCAAAGGGTTCAAGTGCACGTCCTGAGGATGAGAGAGATGCTGACCAAAGGAATGGTGTCGGAAGGAAGAGGTGAGGAGTGTAGCTTCTTTTATATCAGCTTTCTTTGGTGCATTTTTTTTCCTGTCTATGGGTTATCATATTCATAGGTGGCTTTTTAACTTATAAAATAGTACCAATATCACCTGAGCATTTTGCTGCTGTTGTTGGTTTGGGACTTTCTTTTGGGAGGTGGGGGATTAAGAATTTATTTTTTGTTATTCTTTTCAGTACTTGTGGATGCCCAATGACTTTTCAGCCATGCAACTTTAGGTATAGCTATTTATCATTCTATAGGCCTGCTCCCCCCATTCCCGAGTTGGAAGTCCCAAGTTCTAAAGCTATTTCATGTTTGTGGAAGTAGATTGTGCATTAGAATGGTTGGTAGCCTTTTCTTTCCAAATGGGTAAGTTCAGGGATTATTGGGAAGTGGTTTTTGAATAGAAAATGTGTATTTTAAGTAAATGAATGCAATTTGTTTAAGACTAGGAATTTTTAATTTTTAGAGCACTTATCATGTATTAATCTATTACAGAGTTTCTAGATCTCCATGTTCAACTGTCCGTTCTCCATCCCCTCGTTAATTCAATCACTGCTAGGTTTTGATTGTATTGCTTGGATTGCATTTGAAAAATATGTTTATTAAATATCTTGGGTTTCATATGCAGATCGCTTTCTCAATCAGTCAGCAGATCATTTTCTAATTCGAGAAGCTATTCAGAGTATGTTCTCTCAATCTACAACTAATAGCATAAATGCATTCTGATCATTGGGCCAGGATAAAATGTGTGTTAACCTTTCTATATTTGAAATGGGTGATTACATGTTTAATTTTTGTGTGTCTGATTGTTTCCTAAGTGTTCTTTAGTGTAAGAATTTTGAGATTTTAGCATCTGAATTTACATGTAGTGACAAACAGAAGTCTAGGAGTGTATCTAGATCACCTGAATCACGGCGGCGCTCCATTTCCTCTGATAGGATGTATCCTTCCCCTAGAAGGCGATCTCTAACTCCTCGGTCTAGGCATTCACCTCCGTCTTCGTGCTCTCCTGCAAGACGAAGACCATCTTATTCCAGGCGAAGATCTCGATCTCGTTCACTTCGCAGATCACCATCTCCTGTAAGACGTAGATTTCGTTCTCCTTATCGGCGCAGGTCACCTACACCTGTGCGTCGTACTCGGTCACCCTTTCGACGTCATAGATCACCATCACCTATCAGACGTCATAGATCACCATTATCAATTCGACGTCGCAGATCACCGTCTCTTGTTCGACGTCGTAGATCTCCATCACCTGTGCTTCGTAGATCTCGTTCGCCTGTGCGCCGCAGATCTCCTTCACCTATACGTTGTAAATCTCCATTGCCTGTGCGCCGTAGATCTCCATCACCCTTGCGACGTAGATTGCCGCCTCCTATGCAATGTAGATCACCCTCTCCTGTGCGACAGCGGCATCGCAGATCTTCATCCACCCCACGGCAACGTAGATCACCAGCTTCCAGCCGTAGGTCAATAACTCCTTCCAATGGTAAGTCTCTGTCACCTTATCAATCAAGTTCTCTGTCTCCTGTGCAACGTAGATCTTCTTCACCAGTTAGGAGGTCTCCAAAGGAACGAAGATCACCTTTGCTTTCTCCTGGAGAAAAACAACGGTATGATGGCATCCTGTTCCTACAGATTTGGTTTACTTGTTACTTAGATTGAATATGTGGAGCAGTTTAATGTATATTGCAAAATTCTATGGTGAAGAATGCATGGGAAGCTGTCTCCTGTGGGACATAGCCACTCTAGTGTGAGGTCCGCTCATGGAGATCTTATGGATCAGAGGGATGCAGGTGATAAAGTGCCCGCTTTATCACCGTTCCCGAATAAGTCTCCTGTCTCCAAATCTCCATCACATGTGAGGAACCGATCTGCCAGTGAAGATAGGAGGTACATTTTTAAACTTGGTTTTGAGATTTTTTATTTGTATCATAATCCATTACATTTTTATTGACTGTGCATGCTTATGCAACTTATTTATTTCACATTGTTGATTCTGAAGGTCGTCAAGTCCGTGTGAAAGTCCTATGAGGCAAAGGAGGCAGCGAATTGCTCGTGATGATAGCTTTAGTCCTGAACGGAAACCAGGAGAATTGAAAGGTCGGTGGGACAGTCAAGGGACTGGGAGAAAAAATGACGCCGGCAGAAGCAGGTTAGATTCCATATTAATAAAGTTTCTTACTATTTTAGTGCTTCTGTTGGCTCTTTTTAGATGATGAATGTTCAATTTACTTTGGTCTAATTTCTTTCCATAGTCATTCGCCGCCAGTCAGTAAGCAGAGGGTTTCTCCTAGGAAGGTTCATACTCCTGAACAATTGGCAGGCAGTCGGTCTACAGAATCTCGGAGTCAGCTTGATAACATGGAATCAAGAAAGAAAGACCTTGAAACGAAGAGGTATTATTTTGTTTCAACCATAACATTATTCTTCTTGTTTAATTACCAGTACATAGAGGTCTGACTGTTCTAGCTCATTCCTCACAGCAAAAGGTCTTCTGGAAAAAGGGTTCATTTGGGAACTCCTGATCGACAGAGATCACCAGCATTATCTGAGGACTCATTTCAAGGTGAGAAGCAAAGTAGATCGCGCCTGAGAGAAGGAAAAAGATCTGATGAGAGGAGCCGTTCCTGTCAATATAATATGAAGGACAGCGATGAACACCAAAAAGCAGAAACTTCACCAATGTTGCTTGAAAAGGTAGATCATAATAAGCATGGTTTTGATTCAGGTTCTGAAGGAAATGATAAGCGCAGAACTAAGCATAAGGAAAAGAGAAAGCATAAAAGGTCTAAGAGGCGTGAAGTTACTTCAGATGATGATTCTTGTTATGATTCCGAAATTGAGGACAGGAAAGAGGCTAAGAGGAGGAGGAAGGAAGAAAAGAGATTAAGAAAGGAGGAGAAGCGTAAACGTAGTGTGGAGCGGCGTCGCAGAAGAGAAGAACGTCGTGCGGAGAAGCTTAAAATGAAAGGTCAAGATGATGACTCTAATTCGGATGGTGAGCATTTAGCAAGGAGGAAGTCGTCTCATCCAAGTGATGATGAAGAGGCAGAGACCGAGCAGAAGCAGCTTGAAATTGAATTAAGGAAGAAGGCACTTGAATCACTCAAAGCAAAGAAGGGCATTAGTGGTTGAATCTTTTGTGTTTTGAACTCTAATATGTTATTTTATCATCATTCTTGTTAATCTGATATATTTAAAGTTTCATAGGAGTTTTATGTTTCAAATTGGAGTGTCTTTATATTGGTTACTGCTTAATGTAGTTCCTGTTTACTGCTGGCAGCTGGAATGGATAAAAGAGGATGTCCTAAGCTTTCTCTTGAGTGCAACTTTATGCAAACTTTACTGCTAGATTTCTGCTAATAGCTGTCTTCCCTTCCCTCAATTGGGAATTTTAGCCACAAGGGTGTGAACTGTGAAGTCATGATGTTGCTACATCTGGCAATTCGTATAATGTTTGTATATTTTTTTCGTGTTATATAATCGTATTTAAAGTGTTTTATATTTATATAAATTTTGACATGTTAATAATTTATGTTATATAGATTTTGATATATTCGTGTATTCGTATATTTTTTTTGTATTTTTTTTTTTCGTATAGTGTTTATATCATATAATTGTATAGTATCTAATATGATTAGGTCTAAGTTGTTGCCTTGATTTTGATTTTTATTGTTTTGCAATTGACTTATTTGATGTGAAGTGTGAGTTTGACTAATGCCTGTGGATTGAAATTAAACAGCCCTAAATATTACATGTAAAAGTACTTAGCCTCAATAGTTTGATTACCTGGCATTAGACTATTAGTCAATAGTTTATTTGGTAAATTATTCCCCTTACATATCCAAATTCACCTTCCTCTGCTTTCATCAGATATCAATTCCATTACAAGCCATATTTTGCTTCCATTTCCATGGGTTTTTAGAATCACTAAAAACAGATACTAAAACAAACAAAGGCAGATCTAAATAAAAGAAAAAGGATGAAACTTAATCTTTTGCTTCATTGGTCATGAGTGGGAAGGCTAAAGTGATTTGATTATTAATGTATACAAATTACAATTTAGGAGCCAAGATGGTTGAAGTTTTATTATTTTGGCCGGCTGCAAGCAATAGTTATATAAGCATTTCCATGATTTGAGACAGGTGATCTTAGCCAAGATGTTTCATCCCTGCCGGCCGGTGGAAATTTGGTCTTTATATATATGGGTTTTGCTAACGAGTACCCTTAGGACACTCGTTAAAGGGTTTTGCTAATGAGTGTTCTTAGGAGACTTGTTAAAGTTAGTTAATATGCTATTTATAGTAATAACATTGTATTAAATGTAAAAATTGATAACTTTATTCATCATTTTTAATACATTGATTGAAGATATTATTATATCTAATAATATTTTAGAATGCCCTTAGGGCATTGGTTAGCAAAATCTTTTATATATATATATATATATATATATATATATATATTTGCTCCTTTTGACTTTATAGCTTTCCTGACTCTATCTCTGGCCCCAACCAATAAACTAAATGCTGTCTTGTGACACTGAAATTTTACTTCTCAATCTCAAACCACACAAACAGCTGGATCATATGCAATGATATGTGCTACATTGAAAGACGATGATTTTCCTTAAAATATAAAACAGCAATAAGAAAAAGAGAACATTGATATCAACATATACAAAATCCATCATTTTAAACGTATTTATGGTATATTCATCACTATAATTTTAGTCATTTATCTTAAACCAGGTATTAATTTTGTAGATTTTCGATTTCAATTCACGTACAATTATTGTAAAAATTTATACAAATTTATAACTGTATAAATTATTAACGTATAAAATTAATTATTAACGTGTAAAAATTTATATAAATTTATAATACTTAAAAAACACAAAAAATAACACAAACACGAACATGTCACGAACACACAAATTTTTCTCTAAATTGAATCATTATGACAAATTATGTAAAATATGAGATAAATTGAGACACAACATGAACGCAATATAGAAAAAATAATTAAAATACAACACGAAAAATAACATGAACACGACAGGAATACACAAACGTGTAAAAGTATACATAAAACGAATTATTAACGTGTAAAAATTTATATAAATTTATAGTACTTTATATAAATTATTTACGTGTAAAAATTTATATAAATTTATAATACTTTGAAAACACTAAAAAAATAACACGAACACGTCACAAACACACAATTTTTTCTCTAAATTGAATCACAATGACAAACTATGTAAAATATGAGATGAAATGAGACACAATACGAACACAACATAGGAAAAATAATTAAAACACAACACTAAAAATAATATAAACACGACACTAATACACGAACTTGTAAAAATATACGAAAACGAATTATTAATGTGTAAAAGTTTATATAAATTTATAATACTTTATATAAATTATTAACGTGTAAAAATTTATATAAATTTATAATACTTTGAAAACACAAAAAAAATAATACGAACACGTCAAGAACACAATTTTTTTTTTTCTAAATTGAATCACTATGACACATTATGTAAAATTTGTCATGAATTGAGACACGACACGAACACATAAATTTTTCTCTAAATTGAATAACAGTGACAAACTAAGTAAAATATAGATGAATTGAGACACGATACGAACACAACATAGGAAAAATAATTAAAACACAACACGAAAAAATAACATGAACACGATCTTATACACAAACCTATAAAAATATAAATAAAATAAATTATTAACGTGTAAAAATTTTATAAATTTATAATTGTATAAATTATTAACGTGTAAAAACTTATATAAATTTATAATACTTAAAAAAAAAATAGCACGAACACATAATTTTTTTTCTAAATTGAATAATTATAAAAAATTATGCAAAATATGTCATGAATTGAGACACGATACGGACACATTATAAGAAAAATAATTAAAATACAACATGAAAAATAATATGAACACAAAACGAATACACGAAACGAATTATTAGCATATAAAAATTTATATAAATTTATAATATTTGGAACACGGATATACAAAATTTTTTTCAATTTTTTTTCTCTTTTCTTCACCCAAAAAAAAAAAAAAAATTGAACAATATTCATGTCACGTGAACACCCTCCCATCCTTTAAAAAATCCAAAATTTCTATATAGGATTGGTTTTATTTTTTGTCATGTTTTCATGCCGGCTATTGAAGGCATAATCTATCTTTACTTTTGGAGTTAGGTATGGGGGGGGGGGGTCGGCTTTTATTTTTTTTGTTGCCGAATTCATCCAACTAAACAACACTATATTTCCAGGAATTTCATCTATATATAAACATACTAACATATAACTAGCTATCTCAGTTGCAGCAGAGAGAGGAAGAAGCTGAGAAGAAGCAAGAATAAATATGGCTGAAGCAAATGGGTCTAGCAAAGACAATAGATGGAGTCTTCAAGGCATGACTGCACTTGTTACTGGTGGAACCAAAGGGATCGGGTAATTTTCTCTTGCCTCTCATCTTTATTTTCTTTCTACACTTTGCACTTGTGATCAGGTATTTAAATCGCGTGCCGCAACGTGACGTTACGGTTATTATTTAGCGATTTTTTTTCTTTTTGTCGCTGATATTCACGATCGATATTTATCATAATCGACCGCGATAGCATTCATTACGCCAGCAACTGCGAATACGACGCGATCGAAAACGCGTCCGTGATCGCAATTTGCACATGAAGAGATTATTTTTCCTTCTTCAACATGCCTGTTTTTGATGGACGGTGATACAATGCAATCAGGCACGCTATTGTAGAGGAATTAGCAGGATTAGGAGCAAGTGTACATACATGCTCCCGAACTGAAACTGAGCTCAACAAATGCTTACTTGAATGGAAAGCAAAGGGTTTCCAAGTTACAGGTTCGATCTGTGATGTTTCTTATCAACCCCAAAGGGAAAAGCTATTAAATACAGTTTCCTCTGAATTTAATGGGAAACTTAACATCCTGGTAAATAACATCCACTTTCCTATTCCTTTTCATAATTTCTTGAGTATTGTTAAAGTGGTGTTATCCACGTCGGTTAAATATTGAATTGTCTATGATTTTATATATTCAAGTTGGGTCTCTCACCTGTTACTCCTGCCGGTTACTTTTTTCCGAATTTATTTAATAGGAACTTGTTAAAATGATGTTATCCCGTATTAAATCCTGCTTAACGAGTAATATGAAATTCATGGTTCTGAATTATGATGATTGGTGGAAACTGCAGATAAATAATGTTGGAACGAATGTTGGAAAAAAGGTGTCAGATTACACAGAGGAAGAAGTTTCATTTCTTATGAGTACCAATTTTGAGTCAGCTTATAAAATTAGCCTACTTGCACATCCTCTTTTGAAAGCTTCAGGTGCAGGAAGCATTGTGTTTCTCTCTTCAATTGCTGGCCTATTACCAATAAATTTTACGCCTATATATGGAGCAACGAAAGGTAAATTTCTTGCTAAATTCAATTACTGCCAGTCTAGTTCATTCGAAATTGATGATTGACATTAAATTGTGCTATTTTATTTCAGGGGCCATGAACCAACTTGGAAAATACTTGGCATCTGATTGGGCAGGAGATAATATTCGGGTTAATACTGTTGCACCTGCGGTGATCAAAACTCCCCTCAGTGAACGTGTAAAAAAAAAAAAACTTCTCTTACGTTTATCAATGGAGATTTAGATAGCGGTCATAATGTAATATTACAGTAGTTATTTTGCTATTTCGGCTTCTTCCGATCGTAGATATTCACGGATGATATTTACTGCAAGTGATCATAATAGCAATGTTGAAAAAACTAGACCGAAAGTCAATCCGATGTGACTTCCGATTTCCGGTTCAATCAGTTGGACCGGTTGGACACTTTAAATAAATTTTTTAAATATTTTAAAAATTAATAAATAATTAATAAAAATAAGCATTTAGCTTAGTGCTATGATCTTTAGTATAATTCTAAAAGGTTATGAGTTCAAATCTCATCATTTATAAAAAATATTTTTGAAAAAAAAATTAAAAAAACTTTTTTCTCGGTTTTTTCATCTTTTACCTGTTAAACCGATTTCTGGCCGGTTCGATTAAATCCGATTTTATAATACCCGTCGGATTGAATAGACCACCGATTCCCGATTCAATCGGTCCGACCGGTCGGTCCGGTTTTTTATTCAATGTATAATAACATTCATTACGTTTGCAACCGCAATAAAACATGATGCGACCAAAAACACATCTACAACCGTAATTTAAATCTCCGATTTATCAGCATTCAGCATGGATCATAATTTGACTGAGGCTTATCCTTGATTATTTTTTTTTATTCCTTTTTTTTTTGCAGTCCTTTCAGGGTAATGAAAAAGGAATCGAGACTACCATCAATCGAACTCCATTAGGACGATTTGGAGAGCCAAAGGAAGTGTCATCAATGGTGGCATTCCTTTGCTTACCTGCAGCTTCTTATGTAACAGGGCAGATTATTTACGTTGATGGAGGGTTGACAATGAATAGCCTCTTCTTCCCAACAAACATATCTTGAAAACACACCCACCTCAAGTTTGTAATTTGTTATGTATAAGACATCTTTGAAGCTTTTTAGGGGTTTCATAGACCGGGTCAAGGTGGTTCAACCCATACATTAACCCAAACTTTTTATTACTATTTTATCTATACATGCGTTGAACGTGAATGAAATAATATATAATTAATAAAAAAATTATTATCTTGTACACGTTTTTTTAAAATATAATAATAAAAATAATAAAAATATATAATTAATATTAATATTTATGAAAATAAAATAATTAATTCAATCAATAACTGTATGAATCACTCCATATTGAAATAATTTTATCTTTATTTCAAAATATAAAAATGTTATCATTTCAGAAATTAAAAGTTCTTAATTATATACTCGAATAATTAGTTTATCAAAATTTAAAGTAAAAGGTCTTTATATATATATATATGGCCCAATATTTAGTTTTCTCCATAATTATTTGATATAATCACCAATTATCAAAGTTAATTATGGTCAATGAAAAAAGTATTAACTTTAATAATATTTTCAATATAAAAACATGTAATTTGATGATTTAATCCAAATTTATGAGTTAACCTTTTAAGTTGATATAATTTCAAAAAATAAATATATAATTATAGTTATGTCGATTCGATTCCTCTCCAGTCCATTTAATGGACTGTAGAGGCCAGTCCATATTTAAAATTATAACACCTATTTTATAATGATAATAAAAGATTGACATTTGTTTAATAACAATATTAATAAAACATATCATTTATTCTGAAAACAAACAAAACACGTGAAAAAGTGAAAAGCATCACAAAACTTCATAAACAAAATTCTATCTCATTAACTACTTTTATGAGCTTAATTCTAGATCCGGCTGTTTCATGAAAAAAAAAAATTAAAAAGTTATTGAATCTTATCAATGCAATGGGAATGGCAGCATGTGGAAAAAAGTTTGGAAGAGATGAACTTTTTATTTGGTTCTCAATCTTGCATACCCAGTCCATGAAAATGAGACATTTTCTTAAGAAGTAGAATTTTATTTGCCGTTACTGTTAGATTTATTCATTAAAATAATAAAAAGTATATATTTTTTTTATTTATTTATGAATATATGGACTGGAGAAGAGCCAAATCCATAGTTACGTGTTATAAAGACGAAAATATTTGAAGAAATATATCAAAATTATATCAAAGATTACCAAAAGAATATCAAAATTATATTAAAAGTTACCAAAATCATATAAAAAAATTACCAATTATATCAAAGATTATCAAAATTATATCGAAGGTTATCACAATTATATCAAAAGTAACCAAAATTGTATAAAGGTTATGAAAATTATATTAAAAGTTATCAAAATGACAAAAGCATATTAAAGGCTATCAAAATCATAAAATATTATCAAAATCATATTGAAGGTTACAAAAATTATTTCAAAAGTTCCTAAAATTATATAAAAAATTACCAAAATAATTACAAAAGTTATCAAAATATATTAAATATTATCAAATATCAAAGGTTACCAAAACTAATACAAAGGTTATTAAAATTGTACTAAAGGGCATCAAAATTATATCAATGATTATTAAAATTATATCAAAGGTTATCAAAATCATATCAAAGGATACAAAAATTATATAAAATTTTATTAAAAGGTTAGTGAAATTATATAAAAAATTATGCATATTAATTAATATAATATTAAAATAATATTATATTTTTTAAAAAAATAAAAATAATGATACATACAAATATAATAATTTAATCGATTTTTATGAGATAGAAGTTTCATTAATAAGTTATTAACCAATTAAAATTAACTAATTATTAATAATAATATAGTAAAAATTAATTATTTATAAAAAGACATATAATTCCATAATAAATGAAAATTCACCTATAAATAACTAAAAAAATGAGATAATTTTCATACCAAAGGTCATTATAAATTATTTATAACTATAATTATGATGAGTCATAGTTTTCATACTAAAACATGTATAAATTCATGTTTATTATTATTACTAAAAAGTAGTAAAGAAAGAAGTATTACTGCTTAGTAATTATATTTTACTTCTAATCATATGTAACATATTTAAGTCATATACATCAAGATATAATGTGCAATTAATAGAAAGAGAATTAAAAAAATATATATCCAAAATCAATTTACACCCTAACTTCCTAAATTAACTGTATGTACGTATGGATAAAAAAAATGATATATCACTAAAATAAAAAATTATTCTTAAAAAGTCACGATACATTACCAATTTTCATATCTAATAAGATCTATGAACCACCTTAATAAATTTATCATGACAACTTGAGCTATTAATTAGATTTTTTCTTGAATTTAGCAATCAAAGTGAATGAAGATTTTTACCCAAATAATGAAAATTTTGAAGTTACCTGCATTAGTTTTACTATTCTATCTTCACATTTAGCATTATATATTATAAAGTCAACTAAAATTCTTTATACATTTTATTATTAATTAAAGAATAAAATATCCAAAATTTTAAAATTAATAAAATACGTCACTTTTAACAACTGTCTAAAGAATATTTCTATATCTTGAAAGTAATTGGCATTAAACTTTTTTTGAATTAAAAATTGATAATGAACTATATCTTTAATATTTAAAATTTTCTTTTTAATTGGAATAAATTAATTTCTTTAATTGACAAACAATGATAAATCATCCAGTATAAGTCATCTAGGAAAAGAAAAGAAAATAATTCATCATCTAATTCATATTAATATAAAGGTATAAATCTTCATGTTATGAAATACTTATCCTATATAAAATATGATTGAAATCCTCTTCATAATTATTTTTTACCAATTATTTTTGAATATACTTATCATCATGAAAAAAAATTACAAAAAATAGTATGTTGAAAGAGACTTTCCACTTATTTTTAAATTGGATACCTCATAAAAAAATTTCAGAAAAATAAAAGAGGAAAATAAACGGTAATTCCTTATCTAATTCAAATAGATTATATCAATTGTTTTCAATTTTGCTACTCATTATATCTTATAAAAGACAATAAAAGTTATCTCTCGAATCCAATTGCAATTGCAATTCCATTTTTTTTTTTTTATCTTATCATTTACAATACTGTAATTTTTTCTTAATTGGAGGAGAATTAATTAAACATCCAGTATTCTGATCATATGTATGAAATATTTTTCAATTTGAATTCAAAGTATTTGTTTTGAATAGTAAAAATGTTTTAATACTGTTATAATTATCATTTAATTAAAAAAAAATTCAATTAAGAAAGTACTATTGATTAGTGATTTTATCAATAATATACCGAAAATAATTTTTTTTTATTAAACTTATTGACTCTCATTGTAGAATTTTATACTTAGTTATTATCATTTAACTAAAAAAATTTCAAAGAAAAAAGTACTTTTGATTAGTAATTATAATTGTAATATATAAAAACTAAAAAAAAAAAATTGTATTTAACATATTGACTCTTTTTGTAAAATTTTATAATTTGATTGATTCTATTAAAATTAAAAATCTTCACATGTCACTTCTAATCATCAATAATATAAATTATAGATATTAAAATATAATATGAATTTAATAAAAGAATAAAATAAATGAAAAATAAAAATACACAAAACTAGTTCACATCCTAACTTTCAAAGCTAATTGTTTATGCAAGTAATTATTCATGAATATATCATCAATTAATTATAAAAAAATTATATTTACAGTCACCATACATTTTTAATTGGACATAACAATTATTTCTTCAAATTTTTTCATAATTTAATAAAAGAATAAATTTTTTAATGTCTGTGATATAGTTAAATTTAAAACTTATTAATAGCAATCGTTTGATAAAATGACAAACTTAGTTTATAGATTTGGTTTGACCACAACATAATCTTATGTATTGTGAAATGACCATGACATTATGCCTCTTTAACTCTTCCTACTCTTTACAATCATTTCATCATTTAACAAACAAATAATTAAAACAATCCCTCCAAAACTGAAAGTTGCTTTTTTTCTTACCTTTGTTTTGCTTCTTTTTTCTTCAACAACCCAAAATTAGTAATTACAATTACAATCTCATTTGCATTAGCATTATTTTAGTCTCATTCGTATTAGCATTATTTTAGTAATATTCTTTTTTAGGAACAAAAAGTTATTTATTAATTGATTTAATAAAAAAATTATCAATTAAAAAATTTACTTTAATAAAGATTCCAATAAAAAATAAACTACGATTTGTCAAATATCTTAATTTAATAAGAAAATCATTATTAAAAACTAAAATTAAAAATTAGTTAATAATAATAAAAATCATATCAATTAAGAGAAGTTTACATTAATAAGGACTTCAAGGTTAATAAATAAATAATAAATAAAGATTAGCCAATAATTAATTTAATAAAAACTCATTACTAAAAAATTAGATAAAATAGTTAATATTAATAAAAATATATATTAATTAAGAAAAGTTTACATTAATAAGGATTTCAAGATTAATAAGGAAATAAATAAATTATTCAATATTTTAATTTCAATAAGAAAATCATTAATTAATTAAAAATATAATAATTAATACTATAAATTGTCAAGGGTATATATGTCGATCTACAATGGTTACTGTCGCAACCTAAAAAAAAAATAACGAGTCTCATCGCAAGACTTTATTATTCGTTAGATGTGACATTAAAAAATCGAGGAAAAGTCGACTTAATTCCTCTAGAAAAATGAAGGTTTTGAAAATGACCTTAAAAAAGACATGGAGTCGCCACCAATCTTTTTTAGCTAGGTGTGATCGGCCACCTATTAAAACCGGTTTTATAAAATATTTTAAAAATTAATTAAAACATTTTAAAAACCAATTTCAAGTCTGCGTTTTAAACCAGAGAAATCAAAGAAGCGGGTTCGGGAGTCGGTTACGTGTGGGGAAGGATTAGCACCCCCACAACGCCCGTATAAATCGGTACCTTATTAATCGTGTGTTATCTCAAGTCTCGGTAAAAAGTTGGTTTTAAACTTAGTATTTCAAGTTAATTCCCAATTTAAAAATAATTCCATTTTTTTATTGAAAATGATCCGGAATTTATAAATTCAAAATTTTCCTATATTCCCCAACAAACGTGGCAAAATATAGAAATTTTTATTAGTTTTGGAAAACTTTCCGAATCATTCTTCTTTTGAAAGAAAGATATTCCTTTATTAATGATAATTGATGAAATTCCCTCCAGCAAACCCGGTAGAGAACTCATGAATTATTTTAACTCGGGAATATCTTTATTTTTATTGAAAACCATTATCTTTTTGAAAACATTTAAAATAAATGAACATGTATATGCATGACATAAATAAAATGACATAGCAACATCTAAATAATATAATGCAACCTAAATGACATGGCAAACATGAATGATATGGCATATAAATTAAATGAAATGGAATATGAAATAATGCTACCATATAATATGCATGAAAATAAAAATAGAAATAATAATACATGAACATAGTATATGCTAAATAATATGACCAAAAAATGACTAAATAAAAGCATGGGATATCATGAAATATTCCAAATCATATGATAAACCATATAACATCAAAAATATAAATCAAAATAATAACAATATCATAGAAATTATTATAACAAGAATCACATATTATATAAAATGCATGAATATAAAAATGCAATGCATGAAATGTATTTTTTCCTTTAATTAAGGAAATCCGTATATCTAAAAAGATATCCGGCTACCTTAGGAAAATATGTCAAATTAAATATTCTAAAACCAAAATACTTTGTGATTGTTTGAAAATAATTTTGAGAAGCTTGAATTAAAAATAAAAACTGGGCTAGAATTTTTTAAATGGCTCTAATTTCCTAAGTTTAAAAAATCCGGACTTGGCTACCCTTAACCCGGGACTTGAAAAACCATTTTTAGAGTTTAAAAAGGCTTATAAATTATCCTAAGTCAGTAGCTAACCCTCCAAATCAGCCCACTCTAAGTAAATTAACCAAAACAGAAAAATGGTTTTTCTTTAAATTCAATTCTGACTCCACTGTCCAGTATTAATCCACGATTTTTTACCCAATTTTTAAAACTTCCAAAAATTCTAAAATAAATACTGGAGACTCAGGACATGTAAAACTACACGAAAACAAATCGGCTTAATTTTCTGATCAAAGATGAATTCCCAGAAAAATCATAGATGTACGAGTTTTTGGAGGAGAAAAAACTGCTTTGTTTTTCTTTAAATTCAATTCTGACTCCACTGTCCAGTTTTAATCCACGATTTTTTACCCTATTTTTAAAAATTCCAAAAATTCTAAAAAAATTACTGGAGACTCAGAACATGTAAAAATACACGATAAAAAATCGGCTTAATTTTATGATCAAAGATGAATTCCCAGAAAAATCAGAGATGTACGAGTTTTTTGAGGAGAAAAAACTGCTTTGTTTTTCTTTAAATTCAATTCTGACTCCACTGTCCAGTTTTAATCCACGATTTTTTACCCTATTTTTAAAAATTCCAAAAATTCTAAAAAAATTACTGGAGACTCAGGACATGTAAAACTACACGATAAAAAATCGGCTTAATTTTATGATCAAATATGAATTCCCAGAAAAATCAGAGATGTACGAGTTTTTTTTTGAGGAGAAAAAACTGCTTTGTTTTTCTTTAAATTCAATTCTGACTCCACTGTCCAGTTTTAATCCATGATTTTTTACCCTATTTTTAAAAATTCCAAAAATTCTGAAAAAATTACTGGAGACTCAGGACATGTAAAACTACACGATAAAAAATCGGCTTAATTTTATGATCAAAGATGAATTCCCAGAAAAATCAGAGATGTACGAGTTTTTTTGAGGAGAAAAAAAAACTGCTTTGCTAGCACATTTTTTTGTCTTTGATAAAATCATTTAAAAATCAAAGTAAAAATATTTGAAACTCATAAAATGATTTCCAAACAATAGCTAAGACTTTTTGAAAGTTAGATAAAAATTGTCTAAGTAAAAAAAAATCACAAAGGTAGAATAATCAACTTGACAAACTTAATTTTCCACAAGTGTGCTCAAGAGAGCATGACTTTGAACCATCAATTGGCTCAAGTCATTATTCAAGTGGTATGAATATGAAATGCATGAAATAATGCAGCAAACATAATGCATGGATCTAAACCTAAATGTAAGGAAAATGCATGACATAAATAATATGGCCTAGACCTAACATGAACTTGCATGGCATTTAATGTAACCTAGACCTAAAACATGCATGGCATTTTTACAAACACAAGGCATGCTTAATTCAAAAATCCAACCAAATATCATGCAAATGCAAAAACCTAACAACTAGCATGACAAAAAATGCAACACACAATGCAAAACACATGGAGTAGCCAAATGGCCTCAAGCTCCAACAAGCATGGCATTTTCTCAAACACTTGGCATACTAGCATGAAAAACTAAGTCATAACACAAAAATCACACAAGCATTTTCACAAACACCTAATATACTAAGTCTAAAACATGCTCACTAAGATATAAAACAAGAATCATGCAAAGAATCACACAAGCATTTTCACAAACACTTAATATGCTAACTCTAAAACATGCTCAAATTTAAACAACATGAAAACAGAAAATTAAAAATGCAAAAACATGAAATCTAAGACATAAATGGCAACAAATAAAGCAACCAAATTAAATATAACTTAAGAACATGAAATAACATAACATTTAAAACATCAAAAACAAGAAAATAGCATAAACAATATGGTAAAATGAATCAACACAACAACTTAAAATAAATAATGTAGGCCATTTGGCCATGGTGAGTTTATTGTAAAAACAAAATGTAAATAAAATATACTTAAGAAAGGAAATGAAGGAAGAACAAAAAAAACATTATTCTAAAATGAAAACTCACCAAGTAGAGATTAAAATAGCAAAAAACAAGAATAGAAAATGAAAGTGCAAGAGTTGGTGCTCAAGAGCAACCTCAAGAAGCTAATATTTCAAGCTTTTCTCTTCAAACTTTCCTTTTTTTTCTAAACTTTTCTTTTTTTGCTCTCAACCAAGAAGATAAAAACTAAGAAAAACTAAGAGAAATAAGCCAAAATGGAAAAGAAAAAAACCAAAATGTGCCTCTCTAGGGTTGGCCTTAATGATGTTTATATAGCCTCAAAGATGTTGTCATTTTTGTGTAACCTATTTTCCATCAAATGGCTAATAATTCAAGATGAAAAGTCATGAAATTACCACCCTTAGATTAGCATCTCAGCCCTCTCTATGCAAAAATAATGTTGACATCTTTCTTAACCTATGTGGTTTACTCACCATGGCTTGATCAAAGAGAATGGTTAACTAACTCTTGATTTTTAACCACTTGATTAAAAAAAAAAAAAAAAAAAAAAATAATTAGAAGCTTCCTCCTTTCCTTGGGCTTGGGCATTCCAGCACTTCTCTTTTCCAGCCCAACTCTGATTTTTTGAAGGGCCAAAAAAAGCCCTTTTCGGTTGCTTGGGTGAAATGACCATTTTGCCCCCCGGATGCAAGTAAATATCAAACGGACTCCAAATTCAATTTTTATTTTTTTAATACTTCCAAAATAATAAAATATTGAGTTCTGGAAGTTTTCAAAATTATCCGAGTCCGTTTTCTATTTATTTGGATTTTTTCTTCCCAAAAATGCCCTTTTATGCCCCTACATTTTACCATTTTTTAAACGAGCTCCAAATCAAGATTTTCCTTCACCAATCTCTTCAAAATAATTAAAAAGTGTGATCTGGAAGTTTTCATAATTTTTGGAGCTCATTTGGTATTTTTTCGGGATTTATCGGCTTGAATTACTGCATAGGAGGCTCGGGATTTGGCCATTTTGCAAACGAACTCGGAATCAAGATTTTCTTTCGCCAATCTCTTCCAAATAATTTAAAAATGAGATTTTCCAAATTTCAGAATTTTTGGAGTCCATTTGCTATTTTTCCGGGATTTTCCTTTTTGAATTACTCTATAAGAAGCCCGGGATTTGGCCATTTTGCAAACGAACTCGGAATCAAGATTTTCTTTCGCCAATCTCCTTCAAATGATTTAAGAATGAGATTGACAAATTTTCCATAATTTTCGGAGTCCATTTGCTATTTTTCCCAAATTTTTCCAATTTTGCCCTTTTACCTCCGAAACCCGGTTTTGCTCAAAACAAATCCGATTTTCAGATTTTCTTCAATCTGAGCCTTGGGCCATCCTTTTTAACCATTATTCATCCATTGAGGGATTTGGTCTTACCAAGTCGGGCCATTTCTGTGATTCTTCCCGATTTCACCGAAATCCACTAAAAACTCTAATTCTCGGTTTTCTCCCGAATTGACTTTTCTTTCGGTTTTTCTTGCAAGTGACTTCTCCATTACCCGTAGTCAGTGCTTATCTTTCATTTGGAACCTTCAATTTCGACCAGTTTGATCGTTTAAGCACTTTTCCCCAAATTTCTCGGATTAGGGTTTCTTTTCTACTGAATCTCCAAATCCCAACTTCCGAACTCCATATCTTTCAATGTAGACCTCGGATTATCAAAATTCTTTCGCCATTTTTCAATTGAACTCAAAATCTTGATTGTGAAAGTGGGTTGACTTTTTCAATAGTTGACTTTCTGGGGTTGACTTTTTCGGGGTTGACTTTTTCGGGGTTGACTTTTTCGGGGTTGACTTTTTCAAGTTTGACTTTTTGTGCTCGCCCTCTTAAACTAAGTCTCGGAGTACCATCTGCAGGATGAAAACAGTCTTTTTATACTCGGAAACATCAATATGGGAAGAAAACATACCTGTTTTAGTGGTCCGGACAAAATTAGGTGTCTACAGCTGCCCCTCTTTGGCTATTGCTGAGAATCAGGAATCAGGCAAAGATAAACCAACACTAATTTTGTACGGTCAGTGATATCACATATGAAAGAAAGGGAAAGGGGTTTTCTTTTCTATCAGTTTTTTTGTTTTTTTGTTTTTTTGTTTTGATAATAAGCTGTAAATTGAAGATTTGTCCTTAAATTGAATTCCCTGACTAATCAAGGCTCGATCCGTCTTAAGAAAACGAATTCGATTTTCAAAAGAAAAATGGTGCCCGGAGGTCTTTAAAACTAGCGAAAATATATTGACGACAGTCTCAGGGTTCGACTCAACAGAATGAATTCGATTTAAAACAAAAGGAAATACCTCGAAGATGGTCTCAAGGCTCGACTCATTTGATAAAACAGAATGAATTCGATTTAAAACAAAAGGAAATACCTCGACGATGGTCTCAAGGTTCGACTCATTTGACGAAACAGAATGAATTCGATTTAAAACAAAAAGAACTACCTCGACGATGGTCTCAAGGCTCGACTCATTTGATAAAACAGAATGGGCTCGATTTAAAACAAAATGAACTACCTCAACGATGGTCTCAAGGCTCGACTCATTTGATAAAACAGAATGAATTCGATTTAAAACAAAAGGAAATACCTCGACGATGGTCTCAAGGCTCGACTCATTTGACGAAACAGAATGAATTCGATTTAAAACAAAAAGAACTACCTCGACGATGGTCTCAAGGCTCGACTCATTTGACGAAACAGAATGAATTCGATTTAAAACAAAAGGAAATACCTCGACGATAGTCTCAAGGCTCGACTCATTTGACGAAACAGAATGAATTCGATTTAAAACAAAAAGAACTACCTCGACGATGGTCTCAAGGCTCGACTCATTTGATAAAACAGAATGAATTCAATTTAAAACAAAAGGAAATACCTCGACGATGGTCTCAAGGCTCGACTCATTTGACGAAACAGAATGAATTCGATTTAAAACAAAAAGAACTACCTCGACGATGGTCTCAAGGCTCGACTCATTTGACGAAACAGAATGAATTCGATTTAAAACAAAAGGAGATACCTCGATGGTGATCTCAAGGCTCGACTCATTTGATAAAACAGAATGAATTCGATTTAAAACAAAAGGAAATACCTCGACGATGGTCTCAAGGCTCGACTCATTTGACGAAACAGAATGAATTCGATTTAAAACAAAAGGAAATACCTCGACGATGGTCTCAAGGCTCGACTCATTTGACGAAACAGAATGAATTCGATTTAAAACAAAAGGAAATACCTCGACGATGGTCTCAAGGCTCGACTCATTTGACGAAACAGAATGAATTCGATTTAAAACAAAAGGAGATACCTCGATGGTGATCTCAAGGCTCGACTCATTTGATAAAACAGAATGAATTCGATTTAAAACAAAAGGAAATACCTCGACGATGGTCTCAAGGCTCGACTCATTTGACGAAACAGAATGAATTCGATTTAAAACAAAAGGAAATACCTCGACGATGGTCTCAAGGCTCGACTCATTTGATAAAACAGAATGAATTCGATTTAAAACAAAAGGAAATACTTCGACGATGATCTCAAAGCTCGACTCATTTGATAAAACAAAATGAATTCGATTTAAAGCAAAAGAAAATACCTTGATGGCAATCTCAAACTCTGAATCTTTTGAGAAGCAAAACGAGCTTCTTCTTGGGGAAGTCCAAGCTTGCCTGATATCTGCACTGTTAACTAAATGCAATGATGAGAATGCTATGCTTTTGCAAATGCTTGTATGCTTCCTAATAAATGCAATCAAATGATTATGCCATAATTTCTAATCCATGGTTTCTTTGAGGTTCACAGATTATATGACTTCAGGACAGAGTCTTCAACTGTTCATTGATGCCCCACTTGAGGGATCCTTCACTCAAGATATCTTGTCAAATAGTCTCAGCTTCTGTCTTTTGCTGAAGTTCACAGATTTTCTGACTACGCAATGGAGTCTCCACCACGTTCACTGTTTTCTTTTCTTGGTGAACTTTCCAAACCTTTCCAAGATTTAAATCTATTCCTTAGTAATACTTTGAAATCCCTTTATTTAAAGATTTTTATTACTAAACATCATTCAATTTAATAACAACCATAATGCATCTAAAAGTATATGAAAAAGAATATGAATCAATAAAAAATTGTCATGAAAAGGATGACAAGAATTTATTGAAGAAATGTTTTAAAATGGTAAAAATAAATGTCAAGGATATAAGAAACAAATATAAGGTTATAGGCTGTAGATGCCCCGGATGCGGAATATCTTGGACCCCTCCTTTTTCAAACCATCTGAAATTTCTCTTGAATGAGCAATTCACTTGGGTAACCTCTTAACTTCTGTAGTTACATCAGACTGCATTGTTCCCCTTTTCTCTGATTGTAAGATGCTTTCTTCCCCATTACACGGAGCATTGATTAGTACTTAAGCTGCCTTTTACAGGTTTTCAACTCAAGTTTCCTCCGTTCGGTATTAAGTCGCCCTTTGGGGTTTTCGGCTTAAACCTCTCCTTTTTTTTTTTTTTTTGGTTCTGCATTTGAGAATTCTAAATGCTTCCACAGTAAAAATATCAATCCAAAAGATGGGATGGATTCTGAGAAATATCTTCCAAATTAAATATCCCTGCTTGATCAAAATGGGCTTTCAAAGCATGTAATGTAGGCCAAGGTTTAGTTTTAGAAAGGAAGGATAAATAGGCCCAAAATGTGTTTAAGGGTGATGGGATCAAGGATCACTTCATGAGGAGAACTCATTCTGGAAACATCTGTCCCCTCTTTTTTTTTTTTGATTTTTTTGATGGCTTTCTTTTTGCCATGATTTTTTATTATCTTTCCTCGCATTTGCCCTCCAGTGTAGAGGGTGATCCTTGATCAAGGTTCAAAGAAAGAAATAATTCTTAAGGCTCAAAGGGGTGACTAAGGATAATTTCTTCTTAGTGGAAGGAATATGAAAAACGGCCATTCATCATATCAAGCATAAATATTTTCTTTGAAAAGCAATTCTCAGGGGAAATAGATATATAGAATTTCTATTTTTACACTTGAAATCATTCGAATTTTCATGTGCACAGCATCACAAATTTTTTTTTTTTTTTTTTTTTTCAAGCATAATACTTCTTCAATTCATCAGCATTTACGGGATGTCTAAAATCATCTCCGTCCATCCGAGTTAGAATCAATGCTCCTCCAGAAAAAGCTCTCTTTACCACATAAGGTCCTTCCCAATTTGGAGCCCATTTTCCTCTTGGATCCTTCACTATAGGGAGAATTTTCCTCAATACCAACTCCCCCTCTCGGAACTGTCTGGGACGAACTTTCTTGTTGTGGGCTCGAATCATCCTTCTCTGATACAACTGCCCGTGACAAATTGCTTTCAATCTTTTCTCCTCAATGAGATTCAACTGTTCATAACGAGCTTTAACCCATTCTGCTTCCTCTAGGCCAACTTCCATCAAAACCCGAAGTGAAGGGATCTCAACTTCAATAGGTAGCACTGCTTCCATCCCGTATACTAAAGAAAACGGTGTTGCCCCTGTAGATGTGCGGACCGAAGTACGATATGCATGAAGAGCAAAAGGCAGGATCTCATGCCAATCTTTGTACACATTGGTCATCTTCTCAACGATCCTCTTGATGTTCTTATTAGCTGCTTCTACTGCGCCGTTCATCTTCGGACGGTAAGGTGCCGAATTATGATGTGTGATCTTGAATTGAGTACACACTTCTCTCATCATCTTATTGTTCAAATTGAGAGCATTATCCGAAATAATTCTTGCTGGCAACCCATAACGGCATATGATTTCTTTCTTGACGAATCTGCATACCACCGACTTCGTTACATTTGCATAAGACGCAGCTTCTACCCACTTTGTGAAATAATCTATGGCCACCAAGATGAAACGATGTCCATTTGAAGCTTTTGGGGTAATAGGCCCGATCATATCCATTCCCCACATTGAAAAAGGCCATGGTGCAGTCATGACATGTAAAGGTGATGGCGACACATGAATCTTATCTGCATAAATCTGGCATTTATGACACTTCCGGGAATAACTTATACAATCACCTTCCATGGTCAGCCAATAGTACCCTGTCCTCATAATCTGTTTAGCAAGCATGTGACCATTACCGTGGGTGCCACACATCCCTTCATGGACCTCTTCTATGATTCTTCGAGCTTCGGCAGACCCGACACACCTCAACAAGACTTGATCTTTCCCTTTCTTGTAGAGAATCTCGCCATCTAGAACAAAACCCATTGCTAACCTTCTTAGAGTCCTCTTGTCATTCTCTGTCGCTTGTTTTGGATACTGTTGACTCTTGATGTACTGCAAGATGTCGTTATACCAAGGGAGACCATCTGCTTCTTCTTCGATACTCAAGCAGTGGGCAGGAGACTCGTATATGCTCATCTTGATCGGCACAACTTCTGCCCCTTCATTCACTTTAAACATCGATGACAAAGTAGCCAGAGCATCCGCCATTCGATTTTCTTCTCGAGGAAAGTAATTGAAATTCACTTCTTCGAACTCCTCTAATAAACTCAGTATGAGTTCTCGGTATCGGATTAGCTTTGAATCTCGGGTTTCCCATTCTCCTCGTAACTGGTAAATTACCAAGGCTGAGTCTCCATAGACTTCCAATACTTTGATCTTTCTGTCCACCGCGGCACGAAGGCCCATAGTACATGCTTCATACTCAGCAGTATTGTTTGTACAATCAAAATCCAATCTAGCAGTGAAAGGATAACAGTCTTCTTCTGGGGATATAAGCACTGCCCCGATTCCATGCCCCATGGCATTAGATGCGCCATCGAAGTACATTCTCCACACTTTCTTCTTTAGGGGAATCTCATCTGCTTGCGACACATACATCAAATCCTCATCTGGGAAGTCAAAGTTCAACGGCTCATAATCTTCCACTGCCCGACTTGCTAAGAATTCCGCCACTGCACTGCCTTTGATAGCTTTTTGACTTACGTATACAATGTCGTACTCTGACAATAAAACCTGCCATCTTGCCGTCCTCCCTGACAGAGAAGGTGCTTCCAACATGTACTTGATTGGATCTAGCTTGGCAATCAACCACGTGGTGTGGTACAACATATACTGTCTGAGTCTTCGAGCAGTCCAAGCTAAGGCGCAGCACAACTTTTCTACCGACGAATATTTCAACTCATAGTCTGTGAACTTTTTGCTGAGATAGTAAACTGCCTGTTCTTTCTTTCCCGTTTCATCAAGCTGCCCCAAAACACAACCCATGGAACTTTCAAATACTGATAAATACAGTATCATTGGTTTATCCGGGATCGGCGGCATTAATACTGGTGGGTTTGATAAATAATGCTTAACCTTTTCAAAAGCAATCTGACACCCTTCATCCCATTCTCCTGGATCACGCTTTCGAAGTAACTTAAATATTGGATCACATTTGTCGGTCAACTGTGAAATAAACCGAGCAATGTAATTCAATCTCCCTAGAAAGCCTCTTACTTCCTTTTGAGTGCGAGGTGGTGGCAAATTCTGAATGGCATTCACTTTATCTGGGTCAATCTCAATTCCTCTTTTGCTGACAACAAAACCCAACAACTTCCCCGAGGTGACTCCAAAAGTGCATTTTGCCGGATTTAGCTTGAGTCTAAATTTCCTTAATCGTTCAAAGAGCTTCTTAAGATTCGCAATATGCTCCTCTTCTCCTTGTGACTTTGCGATCATATCATCAACGTAGACCTCAATTCCCTTATGCATCATATCATGAAACAAGGTCACCATGGCTCTCTGGTATGTTGCCCCAGCATTCTTCAATCCAAATGGCATTACTTTGTAGCAGAAGGTGCCCCACATTGTAACAAATGTGGTTTTCTCCATATCTTCCGGTGCCATCTTGATTTGATTATATCCTGAGAATCCGTCCATAAAAGAAAATAAAGAACTCTTCGCTGTATTATCCACCAGAGTATCAATATGGGGCAAAGGGAAATTATCTTTAGGGCTGGCCTTGTTCAAATCTCGATAATCAACACACATCCGCACCTTGCCATCCTTCTTCGGTACTGGAACAATATTTGCCACCCATTCTGGATATTTTGCCACCTCTAGGAATCCAGCATCAAATTGTTTCTTCACTTCCTCTTTTATCTTTAACAGCATATCAGGCCTCATTCTTCTCAACTTTTGCTGAATTGGCTTGCATTCTGGCCTTAAAGGGAGCCTATGAACCACAATATCCGGATTTAACCCTGGCATATCTTGGTATGACCATGCAAATACATCCACATGCTCCTGGAGCAAAGCTATCAATTCACTTTTTATTAATGGTGACAATGAAGTTCCAATTCTGATTTCTTTTATCTCTTCATCATTTCCCAAATTTATTGTTTCCAATAATTCCTTATGAGGAAGTACTTGTCACTCTCTGTCGCTTGTTTTGGATACTGTTGACTCTTGATGTACTGCAAGATGTCGTTATACCAAGGGAGACCATCTGCTTCTTCTTCGATACTCAAGCAGTGGGCAGGAGACTCGTATATGCTCATCTTGATCGGCACAACTTCTGCCCCTTCATTCACTTTAAACATCGATGACAAAGTAGCCAGAGCATCCGCCATTCGATTTTCTTCTCGAGGAAAGTAATTGAAATTCACTTCTTCGAACTCCTCTAATAAACTCAGTATGAGTTCTCGGTATCGGATTAGCTTTGAATCTCGGGTTTCCCATTCTCCTCGTAACTGGTAAATTACCAAGGCTGAGTCTCCATAGACTTCCAATACTTTGATCTTTCTGTCCACCGCGGCACGAAGGCCCATAGTACATGCTTCATACTCAGCAGTATTGTTTGTACAATCAAAATCCAATCTAGCAGTGAAAGGATAACAGTCTTCTTCTGGGGATATAAGCACTGCCCCGATTCCATGCCCCATGGCATTAGATGCGCCATCGAAGTACATTCTCCACACTTTCTTCTTTAGGGGAATCTCATCTGCTTGCGACACATACATCAAATCCTCATCTGGGAAGTCAAAGTTCAACGGCTCATAATCTTCCACTGCCCGACTTGCTAAGAATTCCGCCACTGCACTGCCTTTGATAGCTTTTTGACTTACGTATACAATGTCGTACTCTGACAATAAAACCTGCCATCTTGCCGTCCTCCCTGACAGAGAAGGTGCTTCCAACATGTACTTGATTGGATCTAGCTTGGCAATCAACCACGTGGTGTGGTACAACATATACTGTCTGAGTCTTCGAGCAGTCCAAGCTAAGGCGCAGCACAACTTTTCTACCGACGAATATTTCAACTCATAGTCTGTGAACTTTTTGCTGAGATAGTAAACTGCCTGTTCTTTCTTTCCCGTTTCATCAAGCTGCCCCAAAACACAACCCATGGAACTTTCAAATACTGATAAATACAGTATCATTGGTTTATCCGGGATCGGCGGCATTAATACTGGTGGGTTTGATAAATAATGCTTAACCTTTTCAAAAGCAATCTGACACCCTTCATCCCATTCTCCTGGATCACGCTTTCGAAGTAACTTAAATATTGGATCACATTTGTCGGTCAACTGTGAAATAAACCGAGCAATGTAATTCAATCTCCCTAGAAAGCCTCTTACTTCCTTTTGAGTGCGAGGTGGTGGCAAATTCTGAATGGCATTCACTTTATCTGGGTCAATCTCAATTCCTCTTTTGCTGACAACAAAACCCAACAACTTCCCCGAGGTGACTCCAAAAGTGCATTTTGCCGGATTTAGCTTGAGTCTAAATTTCCTTAATCGTTCAAAGAGCTTCTTAAGATTCGCAATATGCTCCTCTTCTCCTTGTGACTTTGCGATCATATCATCAACGTAGACCTCAATTCCCTTATGCATCATATCATGAAACAAGGTCACCATGGCTCTCTGGTATGTTGCCCCAGCATTCTTCAATCCAAATGGCATTACTTTGTAGCAGAAGGTGCCCCACATTGTAACAAATGTGGTTTTCTCCATATCTTCCGGTGCCATCTTGATTTGATTATATCCTGAGAATCCGTCCATAAAAGAAAATAAAGAACTCTTCGCTGTATTATCCACCAGAGTATCAATATGGGGCAAAGGGAAATTATCTTTAGGGCTGGCCTTGTTCAAATCTCGATAATCAACACACATCCGCACCTTGCCATCCTTCTTCGGTACTGGAACAATATTTGCCACCCATTCTGGATATTTTGCCACCTCTAGGAATCCAGCATCAAATTGTTTCTTCACTTCCTCTTTTATCTTTAACAGCATATCAGGCCTCATTCTTCTCAACTTTTGCTGAATTGGCTTGCATTCTGGCCTTAAAGGGAGCCTATGAACCACAATATCCGGATTTAACCCTGGCATATCTTGGTATGACCATGCAAATACATCCACATGCTCCTGGAGCAAAGCTATCAATTCACTTTTTATTAATGGTGACAATGAAGTTCCAATTCTGATTTCTTTTATCTCTTCATCATTTCCCAAATTTATTGTTTCCAATAATTCCTTATGAGGAAGTACTTGCTTCTCCTCTTGTTCTATTTTTCTCAATAAATCCGGAGGTAGATCATAATCCTCAGTATCTTCATTAGCCTCAAAATCACCCGTGCAAATGGGTCTTTCAAAATCAATTTCAGAATTACTGACAGGAGGGTCCTCATATTCTGCATCCGTACACCTGTAAATAGGTGGAGAAAAACAATATAGGAAAATATATATATAGAAAAGAAAATGAATAACAAAAATGAAAGAATATGGACACATCAATATGGATAATGCATTGTGCTTGTTATTTATTGAATGAAAATGCTTGAAAAGCCCATTACAAAAAAAACTTAATATCTCTGGGTAAAGATAATTAAGATTGCTTTTTTAAAAAGTATTACTTTGGAATAGACTTAAAGACTATGGGCAACTCAGTCGCACTCCAATTGGTTAGTCTATATCCTGGTGGACAAGGTCGCACCATCCAGCTAGCACTTTCTCTTTCAATTCTGTCTTTCCCAGTCATGCAGATCTCCACATCATTCATCTGTTCATCACCATTCACCTGGAATTTCTTGAAGGCTTTCTCTATCATCACAAGTACATCATCAGAATTCTTTTCTCCGAACAGAGAACCAGCTGAGCGGAAGTTGTGAAGGATAGGTGGGAATGTCATAGGCTCCCACTCAATATCCATACCCGCAAAACGGGCCATCCTCCTTTGTCGATTCTTTTCAACCTGTCTTCTTTTCTCATGGGCCTTTGGAAGATATCCTAAGCCAAATCGGTCCTTTTTTCCTTTTACCTCTATGGCTCGAGCCATCCCCTGAAGATATTTCCCGAGACCTTTTCCTGCCCTGCAGCCTTTTCCTACGGTGGTTTTTACCCCCAACCTTGTGTTCTTGGACAGCTTTGGTTTTGGAATTTTTTGTCCTTCAGCGACAAAAACTGCATTTACAAATTCCAAAGACCGGAAAGAACACTCCACGGCCTCTTCATTCGGCTCCACATAAGGAGATTCAGTGGATGCGGAGGCTATTATGTCTTCCTCCCCTGATACCGTAATCAACCGACCCTCCATCACAAATTTTAGTTTCTGGTGAAGAGACGAGGGTACAGCCCCAGCTGAATGTATCCATGGCCTTCCCAACAAACAGTTATAAGATGGATTGATATCCATAACCTGGAAGTTCACTGTATATGTGCACGGGCCTATTTCCAAAGGAACTTCAATGGTTCCCATAACCTCCCTCCTGGTTCCGTCAAAAGCTCTGACCACTGTGCAACTCGGTATCATATAGGATAAATCCACTGGTAACTTGGATAAGGTTGCTAAAGGCATCACATTTAGTGAAGAACCGTTGTCCAGAAGGACCCTCGGTAATATGTGCCCCTTACAAGTAGTGGTTATATGGAGAGCTTTTGTTGATCCAATACCATTGGGTGGTATTTCCTCATAGCTGAAGAATATGAAGTCATCAGCTGCGATGTTTCCCACCAACCTATCCAGCTTTTCCACTGATATATTATTGGCCACGTACGCTTGATTTAATACTCTCAATAAAGCCTTTCTGTGTGGTTCTGAATTTAAAAGCAAAGATAAGATTGAAATCCTAGCTGGTTGACGTTGCAGTTGTTCAACCACGCTATATTCACTATGCTTTATAAATTTCAAGAACTCACAAGCTTCTTTTTCACATACTGGCTCTTTGATTCCATTAATCGGGGCTGATCCCCTCTCTGTTTCCTCCGGCAAATCCTTCTCAATGCGGATTGGCTCGACGACCTTCTTCCCTTTGTCAATTCCTCTGTCTTTCCCTGCTACCCCTTGTTCAATGGCCTCCGGAGCATAACACCTCCCACTTCGGGTTAAATGCCCCACACCTGTAATATCCTGTTGGCCTGAAGACCCGGGCATAACCATACTGCAGTCATATTTCCATGGTGTAGCCTTGTTTTCCTTGTATGGAAAGGAAACAGGTAAATCAATGATTAATTTGGGCGCATTTTCTTCCATGGCTGGCATAACTTTTTCCTCCGGTTCATCATAGTAGATGATTAGGGGTCTTCCTATCCCATAGCCACTTGTATTTTCAATGACTTCTATTTCCCCTTCTATCTCCTCATAGAATTGGGCTACCCCATTATCCATCATTCTTTGGATTTTAACCCGGAAGTCCCCACAGTTCTGTATGTCATGGCCTTCACTCTTATGGAACGGGCACCAATCATGCACCCTTCTTGCTACCATTTTCAGATCTTTCGTACCTTCCACCAATTCTGCCTTGACCATTTCAGCCCATATTGTCATCATCGGAGTCTTAACCTCCCCAATATCCCTCTTTAATCTTCTGTCCCCTCCGGTCAATATTGCATTCATTTGATTCCCAGCATGATTGGGCAACGGATTTCCAGCTACGTTCGGCCCATTTTTTGATCCAAACTTCACTACCCCTGAATTAATCAAGCTTTGGACTTTTCTTTTGAAGGCTAGGCAATCTTCAATTGAATGTCCTTGGATTCCCGCATGGTATGCACAGTTGGTGTTTGCATTGTACCATCTTGGATATGGAGGTGTCAAAGGTTTTAGGTACACAGGTGCAACAAGTTGACCCTGCAACAGTTTTGGATATAGATCACCGTAAGTAGTGGGAATTGGATCAAATTGGGTTCTTTGATCGTTCCTTGGTGAACGTTGGTCATTACGCGCAGGCCCTTGTGTGTTAGGAACAGTATTTCTAGGAAGGGTGATTTGAGGGGATATGCCAGTTGGGAATGGCTGTTGTGGTATATTGGTATAAGGGAACGGGTTTTGGGTAAGGTGGTTGATATTAGGGTAATAAGGATTATACCCCGGATATGGTGTGTATGGTGTAGGAGGTGTATAAGGTGTGGTAGGGGTATAAGGCCTCGGTGGTGTGTATGGTGTAGGAGGTGTGTAAGGGTATTGGTTGAAGCTTACTGCATGGGTTTCTTCCTTTTTCTTTGTAGGAAAAGCTCTTTTTGGGGTAGCAGACTCACCCCCTTCCATCTTTCCACTCTTAATGGCTGACTCAATCATTTCTCCAGATATTACCATATCCGCAAAATCTTTGGTAGCATTTCCCACCAATCTGTCATAATAAGGTGCCTTCAATGTGTTGATGAAAAGCACCGTGGTTTCTTTGTTGGTTAAAGGGGGTTGCACTTGTGTTGCCAGGTCCCTCCACCTCTGTGAATACTCCTTGAAGGTCTCATTGGACCTTTTTTCCATGTTCTGTAATGACAGCCTGTCTGGTACCATATCAGAAACGTGTTTATAATACTCCATAAAAGCCCTGGCCAGATCCGTCCATGAACGAATCTTGGTACGACTGAGTTGGTTGTACCATCGGGTGGCTGACCCTGTTAAGCTGTCCTGGAAGCAATGAATAAGCAATTTTTCATTATCCTCATGCCCTGTCATCCTTCTACAGTACATAGTCAGATGAGCTGATGGGTTGGTGGTCCCATTATACTTTTCAAAATCTGGTACTTTGAACTTTGGTGGAATTATTAGATCATGTACCAGGCTCATCTCTTTGGCATCTAGGCTGCCAAACAACTCTGCTCCTTCCACTGCCCTTAGCCTTTCTTCCAACAACTGATATTTCTTCTCAGATTCAGCAGTTTCGACCCTCTTCAGTTTAGTCATTTTGGCCCTTTCCTTTTCTGCCATTTCTTCGAAGTCTGGAACCTCAACCTCAATTGGATCAACTCCGGTGTTACCCCTTTTTGGACCGAAATTCTGTGGTTCGGCCGCCGGCTGGATGTAGATGTAGGATGCTGCCCCAGTTGGAATTTCATTTCCCATAGGTTGGGATGTCTGGCCATTTCTCTGTACCACTTCTGGTCTATCCTCCAGATTTACTGCCCCCATTCCAGCAGCTGAATTCTCTCCAGGCCACTTCTGCTTCATCATATTGCCCATCATCTCCATGAGCTTCGTCATCTGTTCTCGTGTATCTTCTTGAGACTTAGTCAACTGTTCTTGTAGTTCTTTCTGGATTCTTTCCATTCTCTCAACTCTGGCAAGCTGATCATTTTCCATGGCTTTTGTTCGAGACCGAGTATTGTAAGAGTGTTGGAAATCTGGTTCTTTCTGAGTGCGACCAATTGTACCTTTATTTTTTTAAAAAACCATGGATTAGAAATTATTGACACAATTCTTATTTTATTTTATAAAAAATGAATAAATGAATGAATGAATCAGTGTTAATGAATGAACAACTAAGTAAATGACTAAGTGTATGAACTTAGATGACTATTTAAAGTATTGGCCCCGGGATAATTCCAACCAAACGGTCTTTCATTGATTTCCTGGAACAAAAGATCATGATAATCTGTCTCTCCTAAAAACTATTACAAGATACTAGTCCTATAATAACTCCCTCGGATCCTGGACCTTCTTCAATGTCCTCCTTTAACTGCCTTGCTCTTCCATCTGATCCCTACTTGTTCACGGCCCTTAGACGTGTTAGCACAAGCATCACCCTGTAAGCTCTCCCTAGCTTGCTTCTCAAGTTGATTTGCTCGGGCTTCCTCGTGTTTTGCCTTTTCTACCCAATAATTCTTCTCCTTTTTGAGGTTTTTGACTTCTTGTTCCCATTCCCCGGAAGTCTTGAGAGTCCCCTCAAATCTGAGCTCAAAGCGATATCTCTTGTTCTCCAAATGCAATCCTCGAAGGTCGTCCTTAACGGTGTCCCTTTCTCTCTTAATCTGTTCCTTCTCTTTTTCCCGAGCTGATTCCCTCTTTTTCATGTCTTCAAGCTCTTCTTGCAGTCGGGCAATTTCCTTACTCATCCGGGCCTTTTCTTTTTCAAATTCCGCTCTTGTAATTTCTAATTCTGATGGCATTTCCCTCGGTGGCGGATTTATGAACTGGATCTCCTCCCCATCTGATGTCAATAGTCTATCATTAACCCTTAATTTCCTCCATACCAAATAATCAGGTGTGACGGTGTCGGCATATCTGGCCACTTTTATCCGTTGAGTTTTCTTCCATGCTTCGATCGCTGCCCGCACTTTTCCAGAATATCCATCTTCCCCATAAGTGAACTCTGATGATCTTAAATTATGAGTCATGGGTGTGAATTGCCGAGACTCCACCTGTCTTTGCACCAACAGAGGCGCATAACTCACAGACCCCCAAATTCCGAGCAGTGGAACTCCCGGGTTGTCCCCACATTTGTACATAATCGGCACAGGAACCATCCATGGAGCTCTCCAAGTCACCATCTCCCCTTTTAGATTCCGGAACATGTTGACCCATTTCTCTTCATTCCCTTCCTTAGGCCAATCATTTTGAAGGAATTCCTTAATCGGAACTAAAGTCTTCATGTATGGTTTGAAGGAAACATTTTCTATCTTCCAAAAGTGACTTTGAATCCAAATATAAAGGAGTTGTACACACCCCTTGATCCTCCCTCGTCCGGCCTTTTTACAAAAATTCAAGGATCGGATAGTTTCAGCTATGATGGCCGGAGATGGGTTGATCTTTTGTTCCAACTTTTCAAAGAAATCAAACACGGCTATATCCACATGACCCAATATCTTCGGGAATATGATTAACCCGTAGATGGCTAGAGCGAAGATGTCCCTGGCTTTTGCTTTGTTAGAACAACCCAATATCAACAGTCGGAGAGTTTCCCACGGAATGCACCCATTTTTCTGCTTCGTGTCCACATGACTCTCAACCCATGTTGTATCCATTCCAGTGATCCTAGCCACTTTCTTCTTAAGACCTGAAGGTTTCATTTCCTTCAAATATATCCGATCAGGATTAGGACATTCAATACGTAACAGTGTCGAATATTCTTCGATCAGTGGTGTCATATCCTCCTCGTTAAAAGTGAAACATCTATAAGCAGGATTCCAGAACTGTACCATAGCCTGAATCAACCCACTATTGACCTGAATCGGAATTAAGAGTGCTATGTCTCCATATTTCTGAGTGAAGGCTTCTTTCTCTGATACATTCCACTGGTTCCAAATGTCGGCTAACCCTCGGAGATTATTCTGTCTAAGATCCACTTTGACCCTTTCCGGCAATATTGACACATAACCCTTCTCGAGGCAATCTCCATCCTCCCTTTGATTTTTTTCTGACTGTGCCCTGACTACTGCATGATCTTCTATCACTGAAATAACCTGGTCCTCCATGAAAGTCCTTTGGGTTGATAACTATCTCGAGGCCAATAAACTTCAAGTATATGATGATGTCTATGATGCATGCCAAAGAAAAGAAAACAGAAAGAAATAGATTAGTAAGGAAATGAATTCACAAATATAACATAAATAACAACATGCTTAAAAAAATGTCCCAAAATTTAAACAGAGCTACGGCATTACAACGCCTTTGGGACAAAATAATAAAAAATACGAGTGGTATGATGTTCGTTCATCATCACCCAATTTGTATCTAACATATAGAAAGATGGTAAAAGGTTGGAAATGTTCCTCCATGTGTCTTAAACTTAGGGTATCTAACAGAAATCCGGCATGGCTTCGCCTAGGTTCACTATATGAAGGTGAATTGGTTCTAAGGCTCCGAATTGTTCCTCACTGTCGCCGGTGAAGGCTAGTAAGGCACCCCGATAAAAGCGGGTTCAATTCGTTAGAGTATATTTTCCTATGCCCGTACGGAGGATTATCACGAAGGCATTAGGTACTTTATACTCCGAAAGTGTTTCACTAGCCCATACGGAGGATCATCACGAAGGCGTAGTTACTTTACTCCCACTTAAAAGGACAGAACCCGGGTAGAGGATTCATGTTATGCAAATGCACGTGTAGTGTGTGTGGAGGAACAAAACAAACCTGTCACCACCTATTCTACAATCCTTATTCTAAATACCCCACTAAACATAAACAATTTAAAGCATCACTCAAACAAACATATAAATATACGCAACAAAATTAACAGGGAACAACTAATAATATGAATGCACATGAATATGGACATATTAAAACATTTCTTTTATTTTCAAAATTCTCTTTTTTTTTATTTTTTTTTTCAAAGAAATATTGGAATAAAAATTAAATACCAATTAAACCAACAAAATCGAGACTTTGATAACACACGACTAATTCTAGGCCTGACTCTCTAATAGTCCCCAGTGGAGTCGCCAAGCTGTCGCAACCTAAAAAAAAAATAACGAGTCTCATCGCAAGACTTTATTATTCGTTAGATGTGACATTAAAAAATCGAGGAAAAGTCGACTTAATTCCTCTAGAAAAATGAAGGTTTTGAAAATGACCTTAAAAAAGACATGGAGTCGCCACCAATCTTTTTTAGCTAGGTGTGATCGGCCACCTATTAAAACCGGTTTTATAAAATATTTTAAAAATTAATTAAAACATTTTAAAAACCAATTTCAAGTCTGCGTTTTAAACCAGAGAAATCAAAGAAGCGGGTTCGGGAGTCGGTTACGTGTGGGGAAGGATTAGCACCCCCACAACGCCCGTATAAATCGGTACCTTATTAATCGTGTGTTATCTCAAGTCTCGGTAAAAAGTTGGTTTTAAACTTAGTATTTCAAGTTAATTCCCAATTTAAAAATAATTCCATTTTTTTATTGAAAATGATCCGGAATTTATAAATTCAAAATTTTCCTATATTCCCCAACAAACGTGGCAAAATATAGAAATTTTTATTAGTTTTGGAAAACTTTCCGAATCATTCTTCTTTTGAAAGAAAGATATTCCTTTATTAATGATAATTGATGAAATTCCCTCCAGCAAACCCGGTAGAGAACTCATGAATTATTTTAACTCGGGAATATCTTTATTTTTATTGAAAACCATTATCTTTTTGAAAACATTTAAAATAAATGAACATGTATATGCATGACATAAATAAAATGACATAGCAACATCTAAATAATATAATGCAACCTAAATGACATGGCAAACATGAATGATATGGCATATAAATTAAATGAAATGGAATATGAAATAATGCTACCATATAATATGCATGAAAATAAAAATAGAAATAATAATACATGAACATAGTATATGCTAAATAATATGACCAAAAAATGACTAAATAAAAGCATGGGATATCATGAAATATTCCAAATCATATGATAAACCATATAACATCAAAAATATAAATCAAAATAATAACAATATCATAGAAATTATTATAACAAGAATCACATATTATATAAAATGCATGAATATAAAAATGCAATGCATGAAATGTATTTTTTCCTTTAATTAAGGAAATCCGTATATCTAAAAAGATATCCGGCTACCTTAGGAAAATATGTCAAATTAAATATTCTAAAACCAAAATACTTTGTGATTGTTTGAAAATAATTTTGAGAAGCTTGAATTAAAAATAAAAACTGGGCTAGAATTTTTTAAATGGCTCTAATTTCCTAAGTTTAAAAAATCCGGACTTGGCTACCCTTAACCCGGGACTTGAAAAACCATTTTTAGAGTTTAAAAAGGCTTATAAATTATCCTAAGTCAGTAGCTAACCCTCCAAATCAGCCCACTCTAAGTAAATTAACCAAAACAGAAAAATGGTTTTTCTTTAAATTCAATTCTGACTCCACTGTCCAGTATTAATCCACGATTTTTTACCCAATTTTTAAAACTTCCAAAAATTCTAAAATAAATACTGGAGACTCAGGACATGTAAAACTACACGAAAACAAATCGGCTTAATTTTCTGATCAAAGATGAATTCCCAGAAAAATCATAGATGTACGAGTTTTTGGAGGAGAAAAAACTGCTTTGTTTTTCTTTAAATTCAATTCTGACTCCACTGTCCAGTTTTAATCCACGATTTTTTACCCTATTTTTAAAAATTCCAAAAATTCTAAAAAAATTACTGGAGACTCAGAACATGTAAAAATACACGATAAAAAATCGGCTTAATTTTATGATCAAAGATGAATTCCCAGAAAAATCAGAGATGTACGAGTTTTTTGAGGAGAAAAAACTGCTTTGTTTTTCTTTAAATTCAATTCTGACTCCACTGTCCAGTTTTAATCCACGATTTTTTACCCTATTTTTAAAAATTCCAAAAATTCTAAAAAAATTACTGGAGACTCAGGACATGTAAAACTACACGATAAAAAATCGGCTTAATTTTATGATCAAATATGAATTCCCAGAAAAATCAGAGATGTACGAGTTTTTTTTTGAGGAGAAAAAACTGCTTTGTTTTTCTTTAAATTCAATTCTGACTCCACTGTCCAGTTTTAATCCATGATTTTTTACCCTATTTTTAAAAATTCCAAAAATTCTGAAAAAATTACTGGAGACTCAGGACATGTAAAACTACACGATAAAAAATCGGCTTAATTTTATGATCAAAGATGAATTCCCAGAAAAATCAGAGATGTACGAGTTTTTTTGAGGAGAAAAAAAAACTGCTTTGCTAGCACATTTTTTTGTCTTTGATAAAATCATTTAAAAATCAAAGTAAAAATATTTGAAACTCATAAAATGATTTCCAAACAATAGCTAAGACTTTTTGAAAGTTAGATAAAAATTGTCTAAGTAAAAAAAAATCACAAAGGTAGAATAATCAACTTGACAAACTTAATTTTCCACAAGTGTGCTCAAGAGAGCATGACTTTGAACCATCAATTGGCTCAAGTCATTATTCAAGTGGTATGAATATGAAATGCATGAAATAATGCAGCAAACATAATGCATGGATCTAAACCTAAATGTAAGGAAAATGCATGACATAAATAATATGGCCTAGACCTAACATGAACTTGCATGGCATTTAATGTAACCTAGACCTAAAACATGCATGGCATTTTTACAAACACAAGGCATGCTTAATTCAAAAATCCAACCAAATATCATGCAAATGCAAAAACCTAACAACTAGCATGACAAAAAATGCAACACACAATGCAAAACACATGGAGTAGCCAAATGGCCTCAAGCTCCAACAAGCATGGCATTTTCTCAAACACTTGGCATACTAGCATGAAAAACTAAGTCATAACACAAAAATCACACAAGCATTTTCACAAACACCTAATATACTAAGTCTAAAACATGCTCACTAAGATATAAAACAAGAATCATGCAAAGAATCACACAAGCATTTTCACAAACACTTAATATGCTAACTCTAAAACATGCTCAAATTTAAACAACATGAAAACAGAAAATTAAAAATGCAAAAACATGAAATCTAAGACATAAATGGCAACAAATAAAGCAACCAAATTAAATATAACTTAAGAACATGAAATAACATAACATTTAAAACATCAAAAACAAGAAAATAGCATAAACAATATGGTAAAATGAATCAACACAACAACTTAAAATAAATAATGTAGGCCATTTGGCCATGGTGAGTTTATTGTAAAAACAAAATGTAAATAAAATATACTTAAGAAAGGAAATGAAGGAAGAACAAAAAAAACATTATTCTAAAATGAAAACTCACCAAGTAGAGATTAAAATAGCAAAAAACAAGAATAGAAAATGAAAGTGCAAGAGTTGGTGCTCAAGAGCAACCTCAAGAAGCTAATATTTCAAGCTTTTCTCTTCAAACTTTCCTTTTTTTTCTAAACTTTTCTTTTTTTGCTCTCAACCAAGAAGATAAAAACTAAGAAAAACTAAGAGAAATAAGCCAAAATGGAAAAGAAAAAAACCAAAATGTGCCTCTCTAGGGTTGGCCTTAATGATGTTTATATAGCCTCAAAGATGTTGTCATTTTTGTGTAACCTATTTTCCATCAAATGGCTAATAATTCAAGATGAAAAGTCATGAAATTACCACCCTTAGATTAGCATCTCAGCCCTCTCTATGCAAAAATAATGTTGACATCTTTCTTAACCTATGTGGTTTACTCACCATGGCTTGATCAAAGAGAATGGTTAACTAACTCTTGATTTTTAACCACTTGATTAAAAAAAAAAAAAAAAAAAAAATAATTAGAAGCTTCCTCCTTTCCTTGGGCTTGGGCATTCCAGCACTTCTCTTTTCCAGCCCAACTCTGATTTTTTGAAGGGCCAAAAAAAGCCCTTTTCGGTTGCTTGGGTGAAATGACCATTTTGCCCCCCGGATGCAAGTAAATATCAAACGGACTCCAAATTCAATTTTTATTTTTTTAATACTTCCAAAATAATAAAATATTGAGTTCTGGAAGTTTTCAAAATTATCCGAGTCCGTTTTCTATTTATTTGGATTTTTTCTTCCCAAAAATGCCCTTTTATGCCCCTACATTTTACCATTTTTTAAACGAGCTCCAAATCAAGATTTTCCTTCACCAATCTCTTCAAAATAATTAAAAAGTGTGATCTGGAAGTTTTCATAATTTTTGGAGCTCATTTGGTATTTTTTCGGGATTTATCGGCTTGAATTACTGCATAGGAGGCTCGGGATTTGGCCATTTTGCAAACGAACTCGGAATCAAGATTTTCTTTCGCCAATCTCTTCCAAATAATTTAAAAATGAGATTTTCCAAATTTCAGAATTTTTGGAGTCCATTTGCTATTTTTCCGGGATTTTCCTTTTTGAATTACTCTATAAGAAGCCCGGGATTTGGCCATTTTGCAAACGAACTCGGAATCAAGATTTTCTTTCGCCAATCTCCTTCAAATGATTTAAGAATGAGATTGACAAATTTTCCATAATTTTCGGAGTCCATTTGCTATTTTTCCCAAATTTTTCCAATTTTGCCCTTTTACCTCCGAAACCCGGTTTTGCTCAAAACAAATCCGATTTTCAGATTTTCTTCAATCTGAGCCTTGGGCCATCCTTTTTAACCATTATTCATCCATTGAGGGATTTGGTCTTACCAAGTCGGGCCATTTCTGTGATTCTTCCCGATTTCACCGAAATCCACTAAAAACTCTAATTCTCGGTTTTCTCCCGAATTGACTTTTCTTTCGGTTTTTCTTGCAAGTGACTTCTCCATTACCCGTAGTCAGTGCTTATCTTTCATTTGGAACCTTCAATTTCGACCAGTTTGATCGTTTAAGCACTTTTCCCCAAATTTCTCGGATTAGGGTTTCTTTTCTACTGAATCTCCAAATCCCAACTTCCGAACTCCATATCTTTCAATGTAGACCTCGGATTATCAAAATTCTTTCGCCATTTTTCAATTGAACTCAAAATCTTGATTGTGAAAGTGGGTTGACTTTTCAATAGTTGACTTTCTGGGGTTGACTTTTTTGGGGTTGACTTTTTCGGGGTTGACTTTTTCGGGGTTGACTTTTTCAAGTTTGACTTTTTGTGCTCGCCCTCTTAAACTAAGTCTCGGAGTACCATCTGCAGGATGAAAACAGTCTTTTTATACTCGGAAACATCAATATGGGAAGAAAACATACCTGTTTTAGTGGTCCGGACAAAATTAGGTGTCTACAGTTACCTTAGAAAATGATTTAAAAAAAAAAGAGTTAAGAATAGGACAGCAACTTCATTCATGCACAGAAATGATGGTTCGTAAAATGTCCAAAGAAATCTATCAAATTCATATATCTTAAAAGGCAAGTAGTGAGTCTTATTGTTTGGCATTTTTTGTTTGAACACTGGGTTATGCAAAACTACGCTGTTTCGAGAATTGAACATTTGATTCTTACCTCTCTTGTGGAAATGAGCATTTAAGAGCATTAAATAATCACGCGTCAGTCAGTTGCACAATTAAATCAGTTGGCATTTTTTTTATCAAATTAATTCATATATCTTAAAGGGCAAGTAGTGAGCCCTGTGTTGACAGCTATTGCTTGGCATTTTCTGTTTGAACACTGGGTCATGTGAAACGATTCTATTTTGGGAACTGAACATTTGATTCTTACCTCCCTTATGGAAATGAGCATTTAAGAGTATTAAATAATCACGCGTCAGCCAGCTGCACAATTAAATCAGCTAACATTTTATTTTATCAAACGATGTCGTGTCTTTTCTGCTCCCGAATTTTTTTGGCTTTGTTTCTAACCTTAACCCTCTGATCCATTAAAATCTATGCGTAAGTCATTAAATTCTTTACGCGTTTAACATGTCCTGCCAATTAACTTGGCTAGCATTGAATTTTTAAGCTATTAAATTCTTTACGCGTTTCATAAATACTGGCAATTAATGCTTTCATGATTTTTTATGGGTTTTCTGAACTTAACCTTCTCCTACATTAAATATCCTCTCATAAGCCATTAAATTAACTTGGCTAGCATTAAATTAACTCAGCCAACATTAATTTGTCAACAAGGGCTGAGAATCCTTTTGCCGATTTGCCCCCTCGCAAACGACGTCGTTTGTCTCTTGGTTTAATGATTCTTTTGCTTTTTTGCTTAGCCTCTTAGGCTTTCTGGACCTTTAACGCATTAATTCATTAATTCACGCATAAGACAGCTCCTGCATACCTTCTTGTGCATTTAATTTACACCGCGTTTATACAGTTGCCCCATTAAATATTCACGCATTTATACCGTGTGCTTCATTAAATATTTACCGTGTTCTTTTCATATCTTCTTTATTTCACGCGTTTTATGGTGGATGTGGCTCCGTCTTAACACCTGTAAACGAATTGTTCATTGCCTTTTCCCTTTTAGGACATTCGGTCTTGCAAAACAATGTCTTTTTTTTTGGTTTCGTATTTTTTTCTCCATTTATTATTCATGCGTTAACCAAAAAACTCTGTTAGCATTAAAGTTACTCGGCCACCATAAATGTTTTGCGCGTTGACTAACTCTGTAGGTATTAAATTTACTCGCTCATCTTTAATGTTTTACGCGCTCATGGTATTGAATGGTTTAACATTTAATGTTTTGCATTGCCTTTTCTACTTCAACCAATTAGCCAAGCGAAACGACGCCGTCTTCTACATGTTTTTGAATTTTTTTTTTTGTCTGTGAGTTTTAATGGTTGCCTTAACGAAGCGCATTTAATGCACAAGCCCATGTTGCCTGCTTCAGGAATTAACTCACCCAGCATTTAACTTTTACACGTTTGAAAATTTAACTTAACCACCATTTATTTTTTAACGCGGTTGTTGAGCTGACGAATAGTTTGGCAATTGTGCGTTAACAAAACATTATACAATAAGGAAAAGTATTGAATAATCAATTATACACTTTAAGCTTTTGATGAAACCGCTGATGCTAAAGGTTCTACTTAAGAGAAAAATTTGTGTTAGATCTATATTTTCAGTTAATTATTCGAAATTATGTAAGGAACTCAAAAAAAATCTATTGAGCATGTGTATATATTATGTATATAAATATATACATATTAAAGTAGTGAGTATCATACCGATGGATATACTATTCTTCTTTGAGCTTGTATTTGATGTACTAACAGTGTATAAGTTTCATACACTGTCAGTGAACCAAAACATGACATATCATTAATGAGAAAAACCAAAAACAAGGAAGGACTTATAAATAAATATTAATGAGGTGTCTTATTTCTTTATATTTTGATTTCTATATTTATTTATAGGTCCTTTCTTGTTTTTGGTTTTGTTCATTAATGATGTGTCATGTTTTGGTTCACTGACAGTGTATGAGACTTATACACTGTCAGTGTATCAAACATAAACTCTTTTTCTTTTAGTATTGATACGTATCGGTATCGGTGTGTTTTGACGTATTGTCTCGGATTTATCAGCATTTTTTAAATATTTTTTTCATATATATATATATATTTATAAAGCTCATTTCCAAAAATTTTAATAAAATATATATTATATACATGTACAAATATATCTCAATTACATATATATATATATATATATTTATATGCAAATATAAAATTTTAAATATTTAATATCTAAAATTTTTAATCATAAATAAATAAAAATAATATAATAAATTATTTGTAATTAGATTCAATAGCCTAATTTAATAAATATATATTTTTTGAATGAAATTATGGAAAAAAAATTATGACTAAAAAGTATTAAGAATTGGTTTAAAAAATAAAGTAAATAAAATTTGTTTTAATAAAAATAAATCAAAATTTTGTACCAATTGGTACGGATCGATATGTATGGTAAAGTTTTATACGGACCACATAGGTCGATAAGGATCGGTACGGACCGATATCAAAATCAAAACGGTACGATGTTGTTTTCATTTCCTTTTTTTTTTTAAACCGATATGTACCGGTCGATATAACCGATACCAATATGATATCGATTATCATGATACATATATACTTATATATCTTAACATGTAATAATAAACAAATAAAAAAAATCAAATTTAAAGGATTTATCACCCGCGGCAAAGCGCGGACTTTCACTAGTGATTCCACATAGCTCATGCTGTAAACATGAACAGCAATTAACCAAGAAAAATGTGGGCTGCACACAAGATGCAGGGACAAAATTAAGACCTTTTCCAACATGCCCTTAATCAGGAACCCTCTTCTAATTTCAAGCCCTCGAACTCGAAAGTCTAAACTAATTTTCTCCATTATGTTTGCTTGCTGTCATCTCCAACTCCATTGTGCTTTAGAGCTTTCAATTTTCTGTAGCCTTTCTCAGTACCAAATATCCTGAGGGCTCACCCATAGTCAGTAAATATTAACAGCAAAACGATCTCCAGGAGATAATAATGTCCAGACGCCTCGATTATTATGAAAATCAAGTTGGATTGCAAATGAAAACAGATTTGGAATAATAACTATGATTAAGGTTTAAAGGGCACATCAGAATTACAGACAGCACCGTGTACATGAACTCTAAAGAGGCAATATCCGTCATAATTCTTTATCAAAACTGAATAAACACGAGCAAAGTACTTAGCCAGGATTAACTGGACAATTAGTCAATAGTTTGATTACCTGGTATTAGACTATTAGTTAATAGTTTATTTGGTAAATTATTCCCCTTACAGGTTAATATACAATAGGGACTATCAACAACACCTGCTCCTGGACAGGGTAGTTTATCCGGCCCGATAAGCTCGATTCGTATTGGATCAGATTTGGACAGGAGAATTTTTTTGTGATTCGGGTGGACTTGGCTCGATCCGAATCATTGTTCACCTATTAAATTTTTTTTTTTTAAAAAATTTAATTATAAAAATATATAAATATTAATAAAAAAATAAAATTTTAATTTTTTTTAATTATTATTATAAACAGTGATTCGGACTAACGAGACGGTCCGAGTTTGCCCAGAACCGAGTCTGGATAAAGAAAAAAAAAATCGGATAGCGGTTCCTTACGATCCATGAGCAGGTCATCAGCTTATCCAAATTCACCTTCCTCTGCCTTCATCAGATATCAATTCCATTACAAGCCATATTTTGCTTCCATTTCCATGGGTTTTTAGAATCACTAAAAACAGATACTAAAACAAAGAAAGAAAGGCAGATCCAAATAAAAGAAAAAAGGTGAAACTTATCTTTTGCTTCATGGGTCGGGAGACTAAAGTGATTTGATTATTAATATATACAAATTACAATTTAGGAGCGAAGATGGTTGAAGTTTTATTATTTTGGCAGGCTGCAAGCAATAGTTATATAAGCATTTCCATGATTTGAGAGAGGTGATCTCAGGCTGTTGCTGTTTGAATTATCTGTCATTTCCTGTATTCTTCTGTAAAATGAGAACACATTGAAATTAAAGGAAACAATTAAAATAAAAATGTTTCGTATTATTTTTACAACAAGTTGCCTGATAAAGGTGTTCATGGATTGGATTCAGCTTGCCAGCAAAAGACATCAACATTATCATTGCTGGTGAGTGAGTTTATAGACTAAAATAAAATGAAGCTATTTGAAGGGAATCCTTGAATGGACTTTCACCAACAATACATGCTCTACTTCCAAAATTGGTGGCAAGTAATCTTTTTGTCCATAAAAAAATTAATTGGAAGCTACTTACTAATAAAGTATTGGTTTTATTTTTTGTGATCTTTTACATGGTGGCTCTTGAAGGTAAGATCCATCTTTTACTTGGAGCTAGCGATGGGTGGGGTCGGCTTTGATTTTTGTGGCTGAAACAACAGTATTTCCAGGATTATCATCCATATAGATAAACATACTAATATATATATATATATTAGTTGCAGCAGAGAGAGGAAGAAGCTGAGAAGAAGTAAGATTATGGCTGAAGCAGATGGGTCTAGCAAAGACAACAGATGGAGTCTTCAAGGCATGACTGCAGTTGTTACTGGTGGAACCAAAGGGATCGGGTAATTTCTCTCCCTCTCATCTTTATTTTCTTTCTACTCTTTGGACTTTTTAGCTTGCAATAATAAACCTACTTCTTGGTAATACACTACATGAGAAAAATAATCAAAATATGACACTACATGAATATGATAATTTTATCAAAATTTATATAAATATATAACACTTTAAACACGATTATGACAAGAGAAAAATAACACGAACACGATACATACACGGAAGGATTGCCGGATTTACTTGGTACCATATACAGAAAAGCACGAATAAAGATCGTACTAAGTGCACAAGGTTCCCGCTATAAGCTGGGTCATGAATTATACTTTCATGGTGAGACACGGATTTGATATGATTCAAGTTTATTATGAATCTAGTGGAAATATACATCATGAAGAGATTATTTTTTCCTTCTTCAACATGTCTGCTTTTTTATTGACGTGATACCAAGTACTGCAATGGAATCAGGCATGCTATTGTAGAGGAATTAGCAGGATTAGGTGCAAGTGTACATACATGCTCCCGAACTGAAATTGAGCTCAATAAATTCTTACTTGAATGGAAAGCAAAGGGTTTCCGAGTTACTGGTTCAGTCTGTGATGTTTCTTATCAAGCCCAAAGGGAAAAGCTATTAAACACAGTTTCCTCTGAATTTAATGGGAAACTTAACATCCTGGTAAATAACATCCACTTTCCTACTCCTTTTCCTAATTTCTTGAGTAATGTTAAAGTCGTGTTATCCTATATCGATCAAATCTTAAATTGTTTGTGGTTTTATATTCAAGTTGGATCTTTCCACCTATGGTCAATCTAACATAATTAATGACTTGGAATAAAATATGACTTGAAATATATCTAAATCTATTAGATTTTACGTGTCCACATCAGCATTTTAACGATTTTTCATTATAACCGTTATCAATTTTACTTATTTGCACCTATTTCAATTATACAAAACTAAATTACTCACTTTTACAGTACATGAACTGATTTACTCTTTTCACTACAATACAGGAACTATATGGGTACTTAAACCGGATAAATTACTATGAATTTGTTTTGCCATGAACATCAAAGCCATTATTTATTGCCTTAATTAAAACCATGTCCACCATCCAAATGGGTCAAATAGCATTCATGTTGCTATTTTTTAATATATCTTTTAGTCATGGCTTCCAAAGTAAATATAATTTACTTTCAATATATCTTAAAAATTTTAAATTTACTAGAACCATGAGATGTCACTCATACAAGTCATAAATAAGACTACGTGCATCGGCATTAGGGCTGTAATCGAGCCGAGCCGAGTCCGAATAGTGAGAAGCTCGAGCTCGAGCTCGACTCGAAACTCGTTGCTCGAAACTCGGCTCGAACTCGATCGAATATTAATTTTTAAGCTCGAGCTCGACTCGAAATACAATCGAACTATTCGAGCTCGGCTCGATTAAGCTCGTTTACTCAATTTACATACTCGAGCTCGAGTTCGAATTCGAGCTCGTTTCATATATAATTTTTTTTTCTGCCATACTAATTAAAACAAGAACAGCTATACCATAACAGAAATATAATACACTATTTTGATCAATATTAAAATAGTAAAAATGAAAAGCGAAGGTTTTTTTTATTTATTTATTATCTAAATAACAAATAACTCCATTAATACTAGATAAAAAGCCCAATACATTACATCATCGGTCTGGTAAAAAACATACAAATCTTATCTCAAAATACGACACATTATATAAACAAAATATCGATGTAAAATACGTGTATGTGAAGTAGTACAAAGTTGTATCTGTCCACTCCAAATATGAAACTTCAACTTTGCTAACCTGCAATAAAACTCTCAAACAACTTAGTGGTCTCTCTGGACCTTCAAGAGAGACAAAAAGAAAATTTGCGTAGGGAAATTAAACCAAAAGAGAAGGAAATTGAGGTGTTGGTTAGTAAGGAACAAAGAGAGGGGAAGACATGAGGTTGACTAATGACTAAGGTTGTGCCTGCCTGGAAATTGGATCGGATTGAAGACTAAGAGGTGGGTGAGGAAAGCAAAAAGTAAAGAGAGAAGAGAGGTGAGAGTCTGGAGCCGCATCTGAGAGGAGGTGAGAGGAAAAAACTAGGGTTTGGGGGTTTTAAGGTTATATATATATAGTAAGGGTAAAATGGTAAATTAATATTAAAAATATTAAAAATATATATTATAAAATAAAAAGCTCGATTAGGCTCGCGAGCCGCTCGAATCGAGTATTGAGATACTCGAACTCGGCTCGCTCGATAGCTCGAGCTACTCGAGCTCGAGCTCGGCTCGATAATGACCGAATCGAATTCGAGTTTTTTTCGAGCCGAACTCGAATAGCTTGCGAGCACAGGTGTCTCATTTACACCCCTAATCGGCATAAATTAACACAATATGATCTAAATCATTAATTTGATCCAAACTTATGATCAACATATAACACATTTTTCAATAGAATATTTTATTTTCATTCATAATAGTGATTTCATTATGAAAGACTAAGCTTTCCCACTATTCTACATTGACTAGAAAATTAATCATGAAAATAGTATATGATTTATTTTATTTCTAGTCAAACCCACTTCTTAACCAATAATAAAATTTGTTAAGCAATCCAACCTTTTCTTTCATAAAGCCAACATTAATTCATGTGACAAATAATAAAATGAGTTAAATATTTTTAAAAATATAATTCTATTTAATCCCTAGACATAGACAATGTGCTATCCTTTACTCTTTTCATGGTTAATATTTAACCTCTTCAAGTGCAATGATTTCACAATAACAACCCATAATCCACACATCGAACCATGATTAAACAAAAATGATTACGACTAAGTACATGCATTAGTAATTCCATGTTTCTATGGTATTTTTCGAAATCCAAGCTATATGCAATAAATAAAAATAAATAAATAAACTTATACACTTCACCGTGGATATATATCATAGTCATAATGATTGTATTCTTTACAAGACAATTTTTAGAATAAAATAGTATTCTTTAAAAGACAACTAATCATGAACAATTGTAATTTTAAGAATAATTATAATTTTCAAAATTTAATTATTTTGAAAATTAAAATTATAATAAAATTAATTGTTTTATATGATCTATAAGCCTACTTTTCTAGATAATATAAGATTGTTTACCTACTAACATTATAAACTACTAACAATAACCCACTAGTTTGGAATGTTGGTAATTTAATTTGTAGTCTTTCACACAAACAAATATTATGCATATATACAAGATGGTATCTCTCGATTTGAACCATCAATTAGCGGATGTATCTTAAAATTTTAACAAAGTTGTCGGTGTCCGCAGATTAAACCACAACTCCTAATATTAGAATTGAAAATACACCACACATAATATTTGTTAATATTTCTGTCAGATGTTCACTTTTAGCACCATTATGGCCATGTGCTTATCTTGTTCGTAATAAACATTTATAAGAGAGACCCCAATTCTTCTTATTGAAGCAACACCACTTCTCATGCTTATATAGGTAGAGTTTCTATAATGTCCTCATTGCTTTAGACATTTGAACAAAAATAAACTCCTTTAAGAGTATAAAAACTCATCCTCTATACGCAATCAACTGCACTAGTCTCTAAACAATTTTTTTTTAGAATGAGTTTCACTAGTGCATCACAGACACATTAACAATAACTTATTTTTACCCATTGAACTTTAAAATTAGGGGTTACTAATTAAAAGTTGGGTTCCCAATTTCCCATTATTGGTGTCTAATAATAGGGTTTAAACTCATTCCCCTCGTAGTATTACTAATTTTTTTTTTTTTTTTGGGAATTGATTTCCTTTTAGGTAATTACCTTAAATTAGAGATTGAATCTCTAATGTAATCAATTCATAGGCTAACATGTCCAAACTTTCTATTTTACATATTACTATATGTTTTAGACATTATTGCCTCATTCTTGCAATGGTAGGAAATAGTTGGTTTTGATTGTGGCCACAACTCTATACTCACTAATATAACTTTGAACCATTCTATTTCCATACATTTGATCCATCTTTAATACAATTATACTTCTAGTATAATTGGATAAACTGAATTGATAGACTAAGCCATTTTAATCTTTTTAAGATATTTAAGAACCTTTTTAATGGCTTTTCTTTTAATAAGTTGTACTAAACTTATTAGCTCATATAATTTAAATAATAAAATTATACCAAATTTTTATTACACTATGGTGGTATTATATTTATTTTATTTCTTAATAATTTATAAGAAATCAATACCCCCACCATGTGTAAGATATCCATTCTTTTATTAAAGAATATCTTATTTCAATTATCAAGATATCATATTTTAATCAATTTGCTTTTTCATTTATCTTTTCACTATATATATTTTTTAGTAGGAGGCCTCCAACTATTCATCCTTAATGAAAAGATAAGTAGCAAATATTCTATATCTTGATATTTACTTTTATAGTAAAGTCATATTTCTATATTCTCCTTTTGAGATTTGCATGTCAAATCGTATGATGGAAAAATTAGGTTTAAGTATCCACATAGTCTTTGTACTATAGTGAAAAGAGTAATTTAGTCCATGTACTGTAAAAGTAAGTAATTTAGTCCATATACAATTAAAATAGATGCAAATAAGTAAAATTGCTAACGGTGTTAATGAAAAATCGTTAAAATGCTGATGTGGACTCGTAAAATCTAATAGAATTAATGACTTGGAATAAAATATGACTTGAAATATATCTAAATCTGTTAGATTTTACGAGTCCACATCAGCATTTTAACAGTTTTTCATTAAAACCGTTATCAATTTTACTTATTTGCACCTATTTCAATTATACAGGACTAAATTACTCACTTTTACAGTACAAAGACTGATTTACTCTTTTCACTACAGTACAAGGACTATATGGGTACTTAAACCGGATAAATTACTATGAATTTGTTTCACCATAGACATCAAAGCCATTATTTATTGCTTTGATTAAAACCATGTCCACCACCCAAATGAGTCAAATAGCATTCATGTTGCTATTTTTTAACATTTCTTTGAGTCATGGCTTCCAAAGTAATTATAATTTACTTTCAATATATCTTAAAAATTTTAAATTTACTAGAACCATGAGATGTCACTCATACAAGTCATAAATAAGACTACGTGCATCGGCATAAAGTAACACAATATGATCTAAATCATTAATTTGATTCAAACTTATGATCAACATATAACACATTTTTCAATAGAATATTTTATTTTCATTCATAATAGTGATTTCATTATGAAAGACTAAGCTTTCCCACTATTCTACATTGACTAGAAAATTAATCATGAAAATAGTATATGATTTATTTTATTTCTAGTCAAACCCACTTCTTAACCAATAATAAAATTTGTTAAGCAATCCAACCTTTTCTTTCATAAAGCCAACATTAATTCATGTGACAAATTATAAAATGAGTTAAATATTTTTAAAAAAATATAATTCTATTTAACCCCTAGACATAGACTATAAACTCTATTAAAAAATGTGGTATCCTTTACTCTTTTCATGGTTAATATTTAACCTCTTCAAGTGCAATGATTTCACAATAACAACCCATAATCCACACATCGAACCATGAATAAACAAAAATGATTACGACTAAGCACATTCATTAGTAATTCCATGTTTCTATGGTCTTTTTCGAAATCCAAGCTATATGCAATAAATAAAAATAAATAAACTTATATATATGATTTTTTTATCCATACATATAGTTAACCTAGGAAGCTAGGGTGTAAACTGATTTTGGATATTTTTATTTTTTTAAAATTTTCTTTCTATTAATTTCATATTATATCTTGATATATATGACTTATATATGTTACGTATGATTAGAAGTAAAATATGAAAATTACAATTTTCATATAATCAGTCAAAATATAAAATTTTATGAAGATAATCAATAAGTTATATGCAATTTCATAAAATTTTAAAAAGAAAGTCAAAAAGTTAAATGCAATTTCTTTAGTTATGGTACATTAGTAATATAATTACTAACCAATAATACTTCTTTCTTTAATGCTTTTTAGTAATAATAATAAACATGAACTTATACATGTTTTAGTATGAAAATTATGACTCATCATAATTATATTTATATCTAATTTATAATGGCCTTTGGAATGAAAAATATCTCATTTTTTGTTATTTATATGTGAATTGTCATTTATTATGGAATTAGATGTCTTTTTATAATTAATTAATTTTAACTATATTATTATTAATAATTAGTTAACTTTAATTGGTTAATAACTTATTAATGAATTTTATATCTCATAAAAATCGATTAAATTATTATATTTGTATGTATCATTATTTTTATTTTTAAAACATACAATATTATTTTCGTATTATATTAATTAATATGCATAATTTTTCTATATAATTTCATTAACCTTTTAATAAACTTTTATATAATTTTGGTATCTTTTGATATGATTTTGGTAAGTTTTGATATAATTTTAATAACCATTGATATAATTTTGATACCCTTTAATACAATTTTAAGAACCTTTGTATTAGTTTTGATAACATTTGATAATATTTAATATATTTTGATAACTTTTGAAATAATTTTTGTAACCTTCGATATGATTTTGATAACCTAATTTAATATAATTTTGATAAACTTTATACAATTTTTGTTACTTTTGATATAATTTTGATAACTTTTGATATAATATTGATAACTTTTGATATAGTTGATAATCTTTGATATGATTTTGGTAACCTTTAATATAATTTTGGTATCCTTTTAGTATTCTTTGATATAATTTTGGTATACTTCTTCAAATATCTTCGTCTTTGTAACACGTAACTATAATTATATATTTATGTTTTGAAATTATATCAACTTAATAGGTTAACTCATAAATTACGATTAAATCATTAAGTTACATGCTTCTAAATTGAAAATCTTATTAAAGTTAATACTTTTTCCATTGACCATAATTAACTTTTATAATTGATGATTATACCAGATAATTATGAAGAAAATTAAATTTTGAACCACATAAATATATATATATATATATATAAAAGAAATTTTACTTTAAAATTTGATAAACTAATTATTAGAGTGTATAAAAACTTTTAATTCTTGAAAAAATAACATTTTTAATTTTAAAATAAAGATAGAAGTATTTCAGTGTAGAGTGATTCATACAGTTATTGATTGAATTAATTATTTTATTTTTATAAATATTATTAATATCAATTATATGTTTTTAATATTTTTATTATTACATTTAAAAAAAACAAGTACATTATTGTTAGTTATATGTGGTGCAACGCACGTTTAAATAAAACTAGTAATAATAAAAGTTTGGGTTAACGGGTGGGTTGAACCACCTTGACCCTATCTATGAAACCTCTAAAAGGCTCAAAGATGTCTTGTACAATTACAAACTGCATACTTGAGATTGGTGTCTTTTCAAGATATGTTTGATGGGAAGAAGAGGCCATTCAAAGACATCCCTCCATCAATGTAAATAATCTGCCCTGTTACATAAGAAGCTGCAGGTAGGCAAAGGAATGCCACCACTGATGACACTTCCTTTGGCTCTCCAATGCGTCCTAATGGAGTTCGACTGATGGTAGCCTCGATTACTTTTTCATTAGCCTGAAGAAACTGCGAAAAAGGGAATAAAAAAACATAATCAAAGATAAGCCTTAGTCAAATTATGATCATGCTGAATACTGATAAGCAGGCATTTAAATTGAGGTCGTGGACGCGTTTTTGATTGCGTCAAGTTTATTTCGGTTGCGAACGTAATAAGTGGTACCACGGTTACTTGCCGTGAATATCGACGGCGAAAAAAATCGAAATTACAAAATAACGATCATAATATCACGTTATGACCGCTATTTAAATATCTGTTGATAAGCATAAAGAAGATTTTTTTTACAGGTTCAACGAGGGGAGTTTTGATCACCGAAGGTGCAACAGCATTAACCCGAATATTATCTCCTGCCCAATCACATGCCAAGTATTTTCCAAGTTGGTTCATGGCCGCTGAAATAAAATGACACAATTTAATGTCAATCGTCAATTTCGAATGAATTTAGAGTGGCAATAATTGAATTTGGAAGAAATTTACCTTTAGCTACTCCATATATAGGCGCAAAATTTACTGGTAATAGGGCACCAATTGAAGAGAGAAACACAATGCTTCCTGCACCTGAAGCTTTCAAAAGAGGATATGCAAGTAGGCTAATTTTATGAGCTGACTCAAAGTTGGTATTCATAAGAAATGAAACTTCTTCCTCTGTGTACTCTGACAGCATTTTTACAACATTTGTTCCAACATTATTTATCTGCAGTTTCAGTAATCATCAAAATTCAGATCCATGAATTTAACATTACCCGTTAAGCAGTATAAGATCACGGACAATTCATGATTTAGTCAATGTGAATAACACTACTTTAACAAGCCCCGTCACGTGTAGGTGGAGATAGAGGAGTTTACCACGTGACAAACTCGAAAAAAGGTAACAAGCAGAAGTAACATGCAAGAACAACAGAACTTGAGCTCTGTGTAATCCAAGATTTAGAGTCCGTTTGGAATCAAACGAACCCCTGTTCAGTGCGGTTGGGACACTTTTTTGTCTCAACGGCACCGACATGCATGTTTGGATAACATGGCATCAGTCCGGTAATGGGAGGGTCTTTCTCTATTTTGGCCTCCACTTTTAATTTTCACTTAGTTTTTTATTTTATTTTATATATATATATGTTTTTTATTATATAATAAGTATAAGATAGATTTATTATTATATAATAAGTTAACAAATATATAAATTTTATTATTGTATAAATCTAATAAATATATAAATTTTATTATTATATAATTAATATGAATTAATTAAAATAAATAATAATAAATAAATACAAAAATATTATTTCATATATTACTATTATTTTTATTAATTTTTAATTATCTATTAATAAAATATTATTTAATATAAATATAATTTTAATTATTTATTAATTTCATAATATCAAATAATCTAAAATTTTCATTATATATTCATATTTTAATCTAATCTTCTTAATAGTCATTTTCTCTTCTAACTATAATTAACCTCATCACCACCGTTGCTTTTACATCCAAACACATATCTCACCACTGATTTTAATCTCACCGCTACAGTATCCAATCTCATCGCTACAATAATTAATCTCACCACCACTGTTATTTTTAATTTCACCGGAGTCAATCTCACCGTAATCCAAATGAACCCTTAATCAGGAATCAGGGGTGTAGCTAAGGGGAGCAGACAGGGGCCTGCCCCCCCTAAATTTTTAAAGGTTTTTAAGAGGTATTCTATCCTTGTATTATCACTTGAAATATGGTAAAATTACATCTGACTCACCTAAATTTTTTAAAATTCGTAGATTACCTTGTATCATCACTTGAAAATAAAGTAAAATCATATTTTGTCTCTCCAATTTTTTTTAATTTGGCCTCTTTGTAAATTTTGTAATTTGATATGATAAATTTGATAGCATTTTTAGTTTATATACCATTCATTATCATTAGCTTAATTCTCTCAACTTTTTCAATCAATCAAATAGATACATTTACATTAATTATTGTGTTAATACTTTTCATTCTATGCTCATAATAAAAAGAATAAAAAAATAAAACTGTTACAATATTTAATAAAAATCGTACGTTACTTATTTTACTTTTTCTAAATGTATGTAATATTATGTTTTTTTTTGTAATATTAAATAATTCTATGCATATTTTAATTAGATTATAATTTATTTGACATTGAATCTTCAATTCTTATTAAATTTTTTACATATGCAATATGATTTATAATATTTGAAAATTGAAAAAAAATATTTTATTATAAGATTTTTATATATTGTTTGTAATTTTAATATTATATATAATATTTAAATATAATATTTTCATAATAGAGTTGTTCATGGATCAAGTCAGACCAAACTCGAATAGAAAAAAATTTGTTTGCATAGCCCAGTTCAACCCGCCTGCCTTTGATGTCCTTCTTTTAATATTAAATAATTATTTTTTATATTTCATTTTTAAAGATATTTTATAATTAAAATTAAATAAAAATATTTTTAAATTAAAAAATAAATTTGAGTCTAGTCAACTTTAAAAACCTATTTAGACCAGGCCATTGAACTAGACGATAATCTAACTTTTGGACAAGTCTATTTCATAATAATTTATTTTTACTTTACATATATATATTTGCCCCCCCTAACAGTAATCCTAGCTTCGTTTCTGTCCTTAACCGATGTGATATAATACCTGTTTAACATTATACAAGAAATTATGAAAAGGAATAGGAAAGTGGATGTTATTTACCAGGATGTTAAGTTTCCCGTTAAATTCAGATGAAACTGTGTTTAATAGCTTTTCCCTTTGGACTTGATAAGAAGCATCACAGACCGAGCCTGTAACTCGGAAACCCTTTGCTTTCCATTAAAGTAAACATTTGTTGAGCTCAGTTTCAGTTCGGGAGCATGTATGTACACTTGCTCCTAATCCTGCTAATTCCTCTACAATAGCATGCCTGATTGCATTGTATCACCGTTACATGTTGAAGAAGGAAAAATAATCTCTTCATGTGCAGTTCACAAAGTGCAAAATGTAGAAAGAAAATAAAGATAAGAGGCGAGAGAAATTACCCAATCCCTTTGGTTCCACCAGTAACAAGTGCAGTCATGCCTTGAAGACTCCATCTATTGTCTTTGCCTGACCCATCTGCTTCAGCCATATTAATTCTTACTTCTTCTCAGCTTTCTTCCTCTCTCTACTGCAATTGAGATAGCTAGTATATATGTTAGTATGTCTATATATAGATGATATTCCTGGAAATATAGTGTTGTTTAGTCGATGAATTCAGCAACGAAAAATCAAAGCCGACCCCACCCATACCTAACTCTGGATCATACCTTCAAGAGCCGCCATGAAAACGTGACAAAAAATAAAACCAATTCTGTAAAGATATTTTAAATGTTTTAGAGGATGGCAGGGTGTCCACGTTGCATGGATACTATGGATACTGTTTATTGTTTTTACTTTTCTTTTTCAATGTAAGAAAAAAAAATTGACAAAATTTGTATATTCATCTAAATATGGATGCGCATATTCTAGCGTTGAAAGAAAGATCATCCTGAAGAAAAGAATAATGGGAACATCTTAGGATGAAAATTTTAAACTAATCACTGGTGAAAATAGCCATTTGCAAGAACCATGAGAGAGGGAGAGAGAGCAACATGATTATTTATGAAAAATTACCTGAGGATTAAAAAAGTTACTGGTGGTCAATGAACCGAGAATGGATCTGTTAAGCCCTTTGAGATTTAGGTGCTCAAAAGAAACAGTTCCACCAGGTTGAAATGAAGCCTAAACAGAAAACATAGCCACAATATGCAAACAATATAAGTAAGAATTTTTAAGTTTAACCACAATCTTCTTATTATCTACATGCAGAATTAATTGCAGAGCCATAGTACAAATATATAACTAGATTTACATACCAATGTAGGACTCCCTCCACGTCCAGGTACAATACTCCACTCCGTACTGACTTCAGCTGATTTTTGATCCATTTCTTTGAGCTTTATCTCAACAATGATGCCTCCTTCATTCTTCTCATCAAGTTGTGGGTTCACTTCGATGTTTGAAAATAAAGCCAGTGAGTTTATGTTCCTCAGGGCTTGTTTCCCAGCTTCAATATTAAAAGCATTGCCTTGTCGAAGCTGTAAATCAAAAGCACAGACATAAATTAAAAGCACAGCATTGCCTTGGCAATATCTACTATGTTACCAGTTGTCAGGAATATGCTATTGCTAGCCTGCTAGGGATTTTTTTCACTTTTTTTTTTTTTTTTACTTAGGAAGTTTGCTGGAAGATGAGAAAGCACTTTCTCAGGTAATATCTGATGAAATAACCCTAAGGAGAACTCCTTATATATGTTGCTTCGACTCTTTATTTTTTTTTAAGTATTCATATTCGACACATATCCGAAGATGAATATGAGGATATGATCCTCCAAATACATGAAAATCGTGAAAAAAAATTGAATATACTCGTGTCCAACACTCGGAAAAATTGAAATGGGCTGCAAACTCTTTGCTTTGGAGAGAGGAGCCGCCCAATCTACAATCAAACATTCAGATACGAACTAATTTTCACACATTCCCATTTCTACCAATGCTCAAGCTGGTAATTCCCCCCCCCCTTTTTTTTTCGTATTCAAACAATTGGTATCTACTTGATTACTTGAATTTAGTATTAGATGAATCAAAATTTAATAAATGGATGCTGAATCGTGACTGCCTCAGGATTCTGAATTTGTCATCTGATAAATTAAATTGATCCTTATTCAGGATATCAAAGACTCCTCTCATTTTTTTTCTTCTTTCTATCTTGCAGTTACGAAGGAAGACAATAAAGGAAGAATACTCCATACCAACTGAAAGATACATTAACCCCTGATGGCGACCCAGTTTCTGGACCATGTTTCTTATAAATAGTCTCAGGGAATCTAATTTTACTATCTGAAGCATCAACATCATTAACTGTAAACGACCTTACAAATGTTCAAAGTTCTCTCCTGCAGAACTGCCAAGTCTGACTCTTTCTATGTGGTATAAATGATCATATGACATAATGTGTTGAACTAGGAAGCACGGACACACGATACGGATACGATATAAGGTAGGATATGACAATAAAAATCATTTTTTAATACCAAATTTTTTAAAAATTAAGATACGGGTACGACAGGATCTGACAATAAAAAACATTTTTATAGAATAATATACAATGAAATCAGCACTGGAAAAGTGCTGATTTTCATGACTATCATCGTCGTTTGCTTTATACGAAATCTGGCAACTACTCATCTACATTTGTTTACATGGACTGGGGAGTTTTTGGCATTTATTTTTTGAAGCATTAGCATGTTTTCCATGGTCAGATTGTTGGTTATAGTGGTTGCCACTAAATTTGTGCCATTTGAGAAGTAGATGAATTTATATAGATCTTCTATCCTGTCATTTTGTCTGCTTTTTCTTATACACTTCAATACATTTAGCTTTTGCCATTTTACTGTAAAAAGCCTATTTCTTGACTGTATCTGCTTTTGGGATTTATTGCACCATTCTGAGTTCATATTTGGTATGGAACGTCTTTTCAAGTTTTCATAAGTCTCTGTCTGAGGTTATAACTTCTGCATCGTAACCAATTGAAATGTCTGTCTCTCGATGCCCTCAGTAACACTCCTCTCCTATGTTACTCGAATAGTGCGAGTGTCGGACATATGTGTCTAACATGGGTATATTTAATTTTTTCCATGGTTTTCATGTATTTGGAGGGTGTTTGAAGGATCATATCCCCATACTCATATTCGAATATATGTCGGACACGGATACTTCAAAAAAAATGAAGAGTCGGAACAACATAACTCCTCTCCTCTGCCTTCCTAATATATTGTTCTTAAAATCTGTTAAAATGACAGGACTGTTGTAGATAAAATTTGCACTTGATCACTAGGAACTTCTTTGTGTTGTTTAAACTTTAAACCAACTTTATAGTAGCTGATGTACATGTTGGAATATGGCTTGAATATGGCTCAAAGTCACCATAGGTGGCTTAGCACCAATAATGGAAGCTACCACTTGCACCACCAATAATGGAAGCTACCACTTGCAACAAAATACTTTGTGAGCTCAATGTAATAATGTTCTTTAAAGATATCCGGCTACCTTAGGAAAATATGTCAAATTAAATATTCTAAAACCAAAATACTTTGTGATTGTTTGAAAACAATTTTGAAAAGCTTGAATTAACAATAAAAACTGGGCTAAATTTTTTTAAATGGCTCTAATTTCCTAAGTTTAAAAAATCCGGACTTGACTACCCTTAACCCGGGACTTAAAAAACCATTTTTAGAGTTTAAAAGGGCTTAGAAATCATCCTAAGTCAGTAGCTAACCCTCATAATCAGCCCACTCTAAGTAAATTAACCAAAACAGAAAATTGGTTTTTCTTTAAATTCAATTATGACTCCACTGTCCAGTTTTAATACATGATTTTTTACCCTATTTTTAAAAATTCAAAAAATTCTAAAAACAATACTGGAGACTCAGGACATATAACACTATACGAGAAAAAATCGGCTTAATTTTTTTATCAAAGATGAATTCCCAGAAAAACCAGAGATGTACGAGTTTTTGGAGGAGAAAAAACTGCTTTGTTTTTCTTTAAATTCAATTCTGACTCCACTGTCCAGTTTTAATCCACGATTTTTTATCCTATTTTTAAAAATTCCAAAAATTCTAAAACAAATACTGGAGACTAAGGACATGTAAAACTACACGAAAACAAATGGGCTTAATTTTCTGATCAAAGATGAATTCCCAGAAAAATCATAGATGTACGAGTTTTTGGAGGAGAAAAAAAAACTGCTTTGTTTTTCTTTAAATTCAATTCTGACTCCACTGTCCAGTTTTAATACATGATTTTTTACCCAATTTTTAAAACTTCCAAAAATTATAAAAAATACTGAAGACTCAGGACATGTAAAACTACATGAAAACAAATCGGCTTAATTTTCTAATCAAAGATGAATTCCCAGAAAAATCATAGATGTACGAGTTTTTGGAGGAGAGAAAAAAAAAACTGTTTTGCCAACACATTTTTGCTTTTGATAAAATCATTTAAAAACCAAAGTAAAAATATTTGAAACTCATAAAATGACTTGAAAGCAGTAGCTAGGACTCTTTGAAAGTTAGATAAAATTTGGCTAAATAAAAAAATCACAAAGGTAGAGTAATCAATTTGACAAACTTAATTTTCCACAAGTGTGCTCAAGAGAGCATGATCTTGAACCATTAATTGGCTCAAGTCATTATTCAAGTGGCATGAACATGAAATGTATGAAACAATGCAGCAAACATAATGCATGAAATGCATGGATCTAAACCTAAATGTAAGGAAAATGCATGACATAAATAATATGGCCTAGACCTAACATGAACTTGCATGGCATTTAATGTAACCTAGACCTAAGATATGCATGGCATTTTCACAAACACAAGGCATGTTTAATTCAAAAATCCAACCAAATATCATGCAAATGAAAAAACCTAACAACTAGCATGACAAAAATGTAACACACACAATGCAAAACACATGGAGTAGCCAAATGGCCCCAAGCTCCAACAAGCATGGCATTTTCACAAACACTTGGCATGCTAGCATGAAAAACTAAGTCATAACACAAAAATCACACAAGCATTTTCACAAACACCTAATATACTAATTCTAAAACATGCTCACTAAGATATAAAACAAGAATCATGCAAAGAATCACACAAGCATTTTCACAAACACTTAATATGCTAACTCTAAAACATGCTCAAATTTAAACAACATAAAAACAGAAAATTAAAGATATAAAAACATGATATCTAAGACATAAATGGCAATAAACAAGGCAATCAAATTAAATATAACTTAAGAACATGAAATAACATAACATTTAAAACATCAAAAACAAAGAAAATAGCATAAACAATATGGTAAAATGAATCAAAAACAACAACTTAAAATAAATAATGTAGGCCATTTGGCCATAGTGAGTTTATTGTAAAAACAAAATGTAAAAAAAAAAATACTTAAGAAAGGAAATAAAGGAAGAACAAGAAACATTATTTTAAAATGAAAACTCACCAAGTAGAGATTAAAATTGCAAAAAATAAGAATAGAAAATGAAAGTGCAAGAGTTGGTGCTCAAGAGCAACCTCAAGAAGCTAATATTTCAAGCTTTTCTCTTCAAACTTTCCTTTTTTTTCTAAACTTTTCTTTTTTTGCTCTCAACCAAGAAGATAAAAACTAAGAAAAACTAATAGAAATCAGCCAAAATGGAAAAGAAAAAACAAAATCTGCCTCCCTCCCTCCTAGGGTTGGCCTAAATGATGCTTATATAGCCTCCAAGATGTTGTCATTTTTGTGTAACCTAATTCCCATCAAATAGCCAATAATTCAAGATGAAAAGTCATGAAATTACCACCCTTAGATTAGCATCTCAGCCCTCTCAAATGACAGCTATCCAAGAATAATGTTGACATCTTTCTTAACCTATGTGGTTTAATCACCATGGCTTGATCAAAGAGAATGGTTAACTAACTCTTGATTTTTAACCACTTGATTGAAAAAAAAAAAACAAATTAGAAGCTTCCTCCTTTCTTTGGGCTTGGGCATGCCAGCATTTCTATTTTCCAGCCCAACTCTGATTTTTTGAAGGCCCAAAAAATCCCTTTTCGGTTGCTTGGGTGAAATGACCATTTTGCCCCCCGAATGCAAGTTAATATCAAACGGACTCCAAATTCAATTTTTCTTTTTTTAATACTTCCAAAATAATAAAATATTTAGTTCTGGAAGTTTTCAAAGTTATCCGAGTCCGTTTTCTATTTATTAGGATTTTTCTTCCCAAAAATGCCCTTTTATGCCCCTATATTTTACCATTTTTTAAACGAGCTCCAAATCAAGATTTTTCTTCACCAATCTCTTCAAAATAATTAAAAAGTATGATCTGGAAGTTTTCATAATTTTTGGAGCTCATTTGGTATTTTTTTGGGATTTATCGGCTTGAATTACTACATAGGAGGCCCGGGATTTGGCCATTTTGCAAACGAACTCGGAATCAAGATTTTCTTTCGCCAATCTCTTCCAAATAATTTAAAAATGAGATTTGCCAAATTTCAGAATTTTTGGAGTCCATTTGCTATTTTTCCGGGATTTTCCTTTTTGAATTACTACATTAGAAGCCCGGGATTTGGCCATTTTGCAAACGAACTCGGAATCAAGATTTTCTTTCGCCAATCTCCTTCAAATGATTTAAGAATGAGATTGACAAATTTTCCATAATTTTCGGAGTCCATTTGCTATTTTTCCCAAATTTTTCCAATTTTGCCCTTTTACCTCCGAAACCCGGTTTTGCTCAAAACAAATCCGATTTTCAGATTTTCTTCAATCTGAGCCTTGGGCCATCATTTTTAACCATTCTTCATCCATTGGGGGCTTTGGTCTTACCAAGTCGGGCCATTTCTGTGATTCTTCCCGATTTCACCGAAATCCACTAAAACCCTAATTCTCGGTTTTCTCCCGGATTGACTTTTCTTTCGGTTTTTCTTGCAAGTGACTTCTCCATTACCCGTAGTCAGTGCTTATCTTCCATTTGGAACCTTCAATTTCGACCAGTTTGATCGTTTAAGCACTTTTCCCCAAATTTCTCGGATTAGGGTTTTCTTTCTACTGAATCTACAAATCCCAACTTCCGAACTCCATATCTTTCAATGTAGAACTCGGATTATCAAAATTCCTTCGCCATTTTTCAATTGAACTTAAAATCTTGATTTTGAAAGTGGGTTGACTTTTTCAGTAGTTGACTTTTCGGGGTTGACTTTTTTTCGGGGTTGATTTTTTTTCAAGTTTGACTTTTTGTGCTCGCCCTCTTAAACTAAATCTCAGAGTACCACCTGCAGGATGAAAACAGTCTTTTTATACTTGGAAACATCAATATGAGAAGAAAACATACCTGTTTAGTGGCCCGGACAAAATTAGGTGTCTACAATTATATCAAAAGTTATCAAAATTATATCAAAAGTAACAAAAATTGTATAAAGGTTATCAAAATTATATTAAAGGTTATCAAAATCATATCGAAGGTTACAAAAATTATTTCAAAATATATTAAATATTATCAAATATCAAATGTTACCAAAACTAATACAAAGGTTCTTAAAAGTGTATTAAAGGGTATCAAAATTATATCAATGGTTATTAAAATTATATAAAAACTTACCAAAATTATATAAAAGTTTATTAAAAGGTTAATGAAATTATATAGAAAAATTATGCATATTAATTAATATAATACGAAAATAATATTGTATTTTTAAAAAATAAAAATAATGATACATACAAATATAATAATTTAATCGATTTTTATGAGATATAAATTTCATTAATAAGTTATTAACCAATTAAAGTTAACTAATTATTAATAATAATATAGTAAAAATTAATTAATTATAAAAAAGACATCTAATTCCATAATAAATGACAATTCACATATAAATAACAAAAAATGAGATAATTTTCATTCCAAAGGCCATTATAAATTAGTTATAAATATAATTATGATGAGTCATAATTTTCATACTAAAACATGTATAAATTCATGTTTATTATTATAATTACTAAAAAGCATTAAATAAAGAAGTATTATTGGTTAGTAATTATATTACTAATGTACCATAACTAAAGAAATTGCATTTAACTTATTGACTTTCTTTTTAAAATTTTATGAAATTGCATATAACTTATTGATTATCTTCATAAAATTTTATATTTTGACTGATTATATGAAAATTGTAATTTTCATATTTTACTTCTAATCATACGTAATATATATAAGTCATAAATATCAAGATATAATATGAAATTAATAGAAAGAAAATTTTAAAAATAAAAATAAAAATATGCAAAATCAGTTTACACCCTAGCTTCCTAGGTTAACTATATGTATGGATAAAAAAATCATATATCATTAAAATAAAAATAAAAAATTATTCTTAAAAAGTCACGATTCATTATCAATTTTCATATCTAATAAAATCGATGAACCACCTTAATGAATTTATCATAACAACTTGAGCTATTAATTAGAATTTTTTTCTCGAATTTAGCAATCAAAATGTATGAAGATTTTTACTTAAATAATGGATAATTTGAAGTTACCTGCATTAGTTTTACTATTCTAACTTCATATATTAGCATTATATATATTATAAAGTCAACTAAAATTCTTTATAGATTTTATTATTAATTAATTAATGAAATATCCAAAATTTTAAAATTAATAAAATACGTCACTTTTCAACAACTGTCTAAAGAATATTTTTATATCTAGAAAGTAATTGGTATTAAGCTTTTTTGAATTAAAAATTGATAATGAACTGTATCTTTAATATTAAAAATTTTCTTTTTAATTGAAATAAATTAATTTCTTTAATTGACAAACAATGATAAATCATCCAGTATAAGTCATCTAGAAAAAAAGAGAGAAAATAATCCATCATATGATTCATATTAATATAAAGGTATAAATCATATAATTCATTTTATGAAATACTTATCATATTTTGAGTTAAAGGTATTACCTATATAAAATATGATTGAAATCCTCTTCATAATTATTTTTTACCAATAATTTTTTACATACTCATCATCATGAATTACAAAAATAGTATGCTAAAGAGACTCCACTTATTCTTAATTATTTTTAAATTGGATACATCATAAAAGAATTTCAGGAAAATAAAAGAGGAAAATAAACATAATTCTTTATCTAATTCAAATAGATTATATCAATTGTTTTCAATTTACTTTCAAAAAAATTATTTTCAATTTATTTTGCCACTCATTATATATTATATAATAATTAAACATCTAGTATTATGATCATAAGTATGAGATATTTTTCAACTTCATTCAAAGTATTTGTTTTGAATAGTAAAAATATTTTAATACTGTTATAATTATCATTTAATTAAAAAAAAATATTGATTAGTGATTATATCAATAATATATTGAAACTAAAAAAATTTATTAAATTTATTGGCTCTCTTTGTAGAATTTTATACTTCGTTGTTATCATTTAACTAAAAAAAAATTTAAAGAAAAAAGTACTTTTGATTAGTAATTATAGTTGTAATATATAAAAACTAAAAAAAAAATCGTATTTAACGTATTGACTTTTTATAATTTGATTGATTCTATGAAAATTAAAAAAAAAAAAAAACTACATGTCATTTCTAATTATATGTAATATAAATTATAGATATTAAAATTTAATATAAATTTAATAAAAGAATAAAAAAAATGAAAAATACACAAAACTGATTCACATCCTAACTTTCAAAGCTAATTATTTATGCAAGTGATTATTTATGAATATATCATTAATTAAGTTTTTTTTTTTATATATTTACAGCCACCATACATTTTAGTTGGACATAACAATTATTTATTCAAAAAATTTCATAATTTAATGATAGAATAAAAATTGTAATGTTTGTGATATAGTTAAATTTAAAATTTATTAATAACAATCGTTTGCTAAAATGACAAACTTAGTTTGTAGATTTGATTTGGACACAATATAATCTTATGTATTATGAAAAGACTATGACATTATGACTTTTTAACACTTCCTACTTTTTACAATCATCTCTTCATTTAAGAAACAAATAATTAAAACAACCCCTCTAAAATCGAAAGTTGTTTTCTTTCTTACCTTTGTTTTGTTTCTTTTTTCTTTAACAACCCAAAATTGGTAAATTGCAATAACAATCTCATTTGTATTAACATTTTTTTAATCTCATTCGTATTAGCATTATTTTAGTAATATTCTTTTTTTAGGAATAAAATGTTATTTATTATTTGATTTAATAAAAAATTATCATTTAAAAATTTTACTTTAATAAAGATTTCAATATTAATAAAAAATAAACAACGATTTGTCAATATCTTAATTTAATAAGAAAATCATTAATATAAACTTAGATTAAAAATTAGTTAATAATAATAAAAATTATATCAATTAAGAAAAGTGTACATTAATAAGGACTTCAGAGTTAATAAGAAAATAATAAATAAAGATTAACCAATATTTTAATTTAATAAAAACTCATTAATAAAAAAGTAGATAAAAAATAATTAATATTAATAAAAATATATATTAATTAAGAAAAATTTACATTAATAAAAACTTCAAGATTAATAAGGAAATAAATAAATTATTCAATATTTTAATTTCAATAAGAAAATTATTAATTAATTAAAGACATAATAGTTAATACTATAAATTGTTCACTATTTGAGTTTTTAAAGTTGATACTTATATAATATATATATATATATATATATATTATATAGAATTAGACCTGCTCACGGGCCGGACAGCCCGCCCGGCCCGTATCGGGCCGGGCCTGGCCTGGGCAGGATATTTTATGTTCCGGGCCGGCCCGGCTCGGAACAGTGATTTTTATTATAATAATATTATTTTATTTAATTTTAATTATAAAAAAATAAACAAATTATTTTTTTATTATAATGAACAGTATTTCGGGCCTAAACGGACGGGCTTGGGCTACCCAGGGCCGGGCCTGGACAGAGGAAAAAAATACCGGGCCGCGGCCCGGCCCATGACCACCTCTATATAGAATATAATAACTCTTTTATATTTTGACTATATTTTTTAATTACATTAAATTATATTACTTATTTAACAATATAACTTTGTTTTTGCTATGGTAATAGGGGATAACAATATAACTTAATGCAAATAAATGAAAACAGTGAATCTAAGATTTAGTTCGGTTCATATAAACCATTTTAAAAAAAATAACATTTAACATGTTTAGAATTCAAATTTCGACATTTTTATCCCTTCCTATATTTTCGAGCTGAAACCTGTGAATACTCTATGACTCAAACTTGACCTCTTTTACCATCTCGGAAAGTGTAAATGATATCTCATACATTGCATCATAGTGCCCATAAAAACCAACAAAAATCAAATCTTTGAGCATTATTGAAACAGCCAACCACCAAATCTACAATGGTTACCTTAGAAAATGATTTCAAAAAAAAAAAAAAGTTAAGAATAGGGCAGCAACTTCATTCATGCACAGAAATGATGGGACGTAAAATGTCCAAAGAAATCTATCAAATGATTCAACATAGCTCATGCAGTAAACATGAACAGCAATTAACCAAGAAAAATGTGGACTGCAAACAAGATGCAGGGACAAAAATGAAGACCTTTTCCAACATACCCTTTATCAGGAATCCTCTTCTAATTTCAAGCCCTCAGACTCGAAAATCGAAACTAATTTTCTCCATTATGTTTGCTTGCTGTCATCTCCAACTCCATTGTGCTTCTCAATTTTCAGTAGCCTTTTTCAGTCCCAAATATCCTGAGGGAATTTACATGGTGCTCAGTGCTCACCCATAGTCGGTATATATTAACAGCAAAACGATCTCCAGGAGATAATAATGTCCAGACGCCTCGATTATTATGAAAATCAATTTGGATTGCAAATGAAAATAGATTTGGAATAATAACTATGATAAGGTTTAAAGGGCACATCATAATTACAGACAGCAACGTGTACATGAACTCTAACGAGGCAATATCCACCATAATTCTTGTCAAAACTAAATAAACACGATATAAATATAACATAAAAAAAATTAAAAATTAGAACATAACATGAAAAATAATATGAATAAGACACGAGTATCCGAATAGATAAAAATATACATAAAATTAATTATTAATGTGTAAAAATTTATATAAATTTATAATATTTTATAATTAACGTGTAAAACTAATTATTATGTAAAAATTTATGTAAATTTATAATATTTAAAAATACAAAAAAAAACACAAATACAAATACAAAAAATGTCACGAACATATTTTTTTTAGAATTAAATCATTGTGAAAATTTATGCAAAATATGTCATGAATTGAGATACGACACGAACACAAAATAAGAAAAATAATTAAAACACAATACGAAAAATAATATGAATTCGAAACGAATACACGAATATGTATAAATATACATAAAATAAATTATTAATATATAAAAATTTATATAAATTTATAATATTTTAATTAAAAAATAATATGAACATACAAACTGTTTTATTCTTTAAAAAAAAGTGAACATTATCCATCCACGTGGACACCCTCCCATCCTTTAAAACATTCAAAATTTCTATATAGGATTGGTTTTATTTTTGTCATGTTTTCATGGCGGCTCTTGAAGGTATGATCCATCTTTACTTGGAGTTAGGGATGAGTGGGGTCGGCTTTGATTTTTTTTTTGTTGCTGAATTCATCCAACTAAACAACACTATATTTACAGGAATATCATCTATATATAAACATAATAACATATAACTAGCTATCTCAGTTGCAGCAGAGAGAGGAAGAAGCTGAGAAGAAGTAAGAATTAAATATGGCTGAAGCAGATGGGTTTAGCAAAGACAATAGATGGAGTCTTCAAGGCATGACTGCACTTGTTACTGGTGGAACCAAAGGGATCGGGTAATTAATTTCTCTCCCTCTCATCTTTATTTTCTTTCTACTCTTTGCACTTTATGACCTACATTATTTTCATTTTTTTTTTAAGTATTCGTATTCGATATTCGAGTTCAACTCATATTCGGATATGAGTATGAGATATGATTCTTTAAGGACTCTCCAAATATATGAAAAAACTAGACCTGACAATTCGTGTAATCATGTCATGTTTTGTCTCATGTCTCATTTTTGACACGACACACGCCACGTTTAACTAAAACACGAACACGACAGTAAACCTGTCTAATCCTAAAACACGAACACGACACGGTTATCATACGTGTTACACACGACACGATTAACACATTTAAAAGTGATCTGTTTAAAATTGATACGACACTACACGATTACAACATGAATAACATGAAACACGATTATGACACGAATAACACGAATTAGACGAATATCACATATATTAAATAGGTATCATAATTTAAAGCACTAAATACTAATTAGTTTTAATATCTCATATTAATTAAGTTTTGTTTTTTTAAAATTTTTTTATATAAAAGTTAGTAGTATTAATATTATTGTTAGGATGATTGTAGTAGCTTATTAATTAATATTTCCTATTTCCTACTTACTAATTTACTAGTTATTACTAATAATAATGAGTTACAATCATCTTAATAATAATAGTACTACTAACTTTTATTATTCAAGCAAATAAAATGATTTTTAAAATTTTTAAAATCAAAACTTAATTAATAATTTAATATGAGATTCAAAATATAATACATATATTACTATTAATTAATAAGATTGAACCATACTTTAATTAGTTAATTCATACTTCAAGAGTTCAAGTAGAACTGCTCATGGGCCGGGTCGGTCCGCGACCTGATTTTTTTAGTTTTCCTTACCCAGGCCAGCTCGCGCGGTTCATATTTATTGTTCATTTATATTAAAAAATATTTTTTATTATTATTTTTTTAATATATTTTTATTATTAAATTTAAAAAATAATATTTTTTTTATTAGGTGAACAATGATCCGGACCTGACCGGCTCGGATCACTAAAATATCTGCCCAGGCCCGGCCCAATACGGGCCGGGCCTACCGAGCCAGGCAGGCTGCCCGGCCCGTGAGCAGGTCTAAGTTCAAGGCACGAATCTTTTTTTTAAGTAATTCTTTTTTTAAAATTATAACTTAATTAATTTATAAGATCATGATATATTATTCTTATAATAATATTATACTAATTAAATTAACTTTTTATTATAAAAATATTGGGATTGAATATTATATATGGAGAAATTAAGTTTGCTCTACTTATCTTTTACCTTAACAATCATATTATTACAACTAATTAAACGAGTATAACTATAGTAAATTAAATGCTTAAAATAATTTTTATTTAACTATATATTAAATAGATATCATAATTAAAAATTAAAAATAATATTTATAGTTTATATATGTTATATACTTATATTGAAAATTAAATGTGTTTTATATATAAACGTATTAATTTAAAAGTGTATACACATTTATAACGCGTTAAATTATCATGTTTTAAACATGTTAAAGGATACGTGTACACGTTTATGACATGATTAGATAATCGTATCTTAACCGTATCTTAGACGTGTTTAACACGTTTATGACACAAAATTTTTAGTGTCATAAACGTGTCGACACGATTATATAAAACCTCTACACTATTAAAGCGTGTCGTATTTTTGTGTCCTCTCTAAAATTATCCGGTCTAGAAAAAATTTAAAATAAATCAAATATATTCATGTCGTACATATACTCCTATCTGACATTCATACTCGAATCCGAATAACATACTTGTGACTGCGCGCATATGAAGAGATTATTTTTTCTTCTTCAACATGTCTTCTTTTTTATTGACGTGACACCAAGTACTGCAATGCAATCAGGCATGCTATTGTAGAGGAATTAGCAGGATTAGGAGCAAGTGTACATACATGCTCCCGAACTGAAACTGAGCTCAACAAATGCTTACTTGAATGGAAAGCAAAGGGTTTCCAAGTTACAGGTTCGATCTGTGATGTTTCTTATCAACCCCAAAGGGAAAAGCTATTAAATACAGTTTCCTCTGAATTTAATGGGAAACTTAACATCCTGGTAAATAACATCCACTTTCCTATTCCTTTTCATAATTTCTTGAGTATTGTTAAAGTGGTGTTATCCACGTCGGTTAAATATTGAATTGTCTATGATTTTATATATTCAAGTTGGGTCTCTCACCTGTTACTCCTGCCGGTTACTTTTTTCCGAATTTATTTAATAGAAACTTGTTAAAATGATGTTATCCCGTATTAAATCCTGCTTAACGAGTAATATGAAATTCATGGTTCTGAATTATGATGATTGGTGGAAACTGCAGATAAATAATGTTGGAACGAATGTTGGAAAAAAGGTGTCAGATTACACAGATGAAGAAGTTTCATTTCTTATGAGTACCAACTTTGAGTCAGCTTATAAAATTAGCCTACTTGCATATCCTCTTTTGAAAGCTTCAGGTGCAGGAAGCATTGTGTTTCTCTCTTCAGTTGGTGGCCTATTACCAGCAAATTTTACGCCTATATATGGAGCAACCAAAGGTAAATTTCTTGCCAAATTTAATTACTACCAATCTAATTCATTCGAAATTGACGATTGACATTAAATAGTGTCATTTTATTTCAGGGGCCATGAACCAACTTGGAAAATACTTGGCATGTGATTGGGCAGGAGATAATATTCGGGTTAATACTGTTGCACCTGCATTGATCAAAACTCCCCTCAGTGAACGTGTAAAAAAATCTTCTCTTACGCTTATCAACAGGGATTTAAATAGCAATCACAATATGATATTATAGTCATTATTTTACTGTTTCCGCTCCTTCCTCATCGATATTCACAGTTGATATTTATTGCAAGGATCATAACAACATTTATTACGTCCGCAACAGCAATAAATATGATGCAATCAAAAACGCATTCACGACCGCAATTTAAATCTCTATTTATCAGGATTGGATCATAATTTGACTAAGACTTATCTTTGATTATGTTTTTTTATTCCCTTTTTTGCAGTTTATTCAGGGTAACGAAAAAATAATCGAGACTACCATCAGTCGAACTCCATTAGGACGACTTGGAGAGCCAAAGGAAGTGTCATCAATGGTGGCATTCCTTTGCTTACCTGCAGCTTCTTATATAACAGGGCAGATTATTTACGTTGATGGAGGGATGACATTGAATGGCCTCTACTTCCCAACAAACATATCTTGAAAAGACACCCATCTCAAGTATGTAGTTTGTTATGTATAAGACATCTTTGAGCTTTTAAGAGGTTTCATAGACCGGGTCAAGGTGGTTCAAGCCACCCATTAGCCTAAACTTTTATTATTATTAGTTTTATTGCGTTGCACTCACCATATAATTAATATTAATAATATTTATGAAAATAAAATAATTAATTCAATTAATAATTGTATGATCACTCCATATTGAAATAACTGTATCTTTATGTCAAAATGTAAAAATGTTATTCTTGCAAGAATTAAAAGTTCTTATATACGCTAATAATTAGTTGATCAAATTTTCAAGTTTTTATATACATATATGTTCCAATACTTAGTTTTCTCCATAATTATTTGGTATAATTACCAATTATCAAAGTTAACTGCAACATGATAGTTGTGGTTATAAGCCATGATATTACAAGTTAATTATGGTCGATGAAAAAAAGAGTATTAACTTTAATAAGATTTTCAATCTAGAAACATGTAACTTGATGATTTAATTGTAACTTATGAGTTAACCTATTAAATTGATATAATTTCAAAATATAAATGTATATTTATAATTATGTGTTACAAAGACGAAGATATTTGAAGAAGTATATCAAAATTATATCAAATATTATCAAAAGGATACCAAAATCATATTAAAGGTTACCAAAATTATATCAAAAGTAACCAAAATTGTATAAAAGTTATCAAAATGACAAAATTATATTAAAAACTATCAAAATCATAAAATGTTATCAAAATCATATCGAAAGTTACCAAAATTATTTGAAAATTTTCTAAAATTATATCCAATATTACCAAAATAATTACCAAAGTTATCAAAATCATATTAAATATTATCAAATATCAAAGGTTACCAAAACTATTACAAATGTTATTAAAATTATATTAATAGGTATCAAAATTATATCAATGGTTATTAAAATCAAAAGTTATCAAAATCATATCAAAAGATACCAAAATTATATCAAAGTTTATTAAAAGGTTACTAAAATTATATATAAAAAAATTTATGCATGCATATTAATTAATATAATAGGAAAATAATATTATATTTTAAAAAATAAAAATAATGATACATACAAATATAATAATTTAATCAAATTTTATGAGATATAAGTTTTATTAATAAGTTATTAAATAATTATAAATAATAATGTAGTAAAAATTAATTAATTGTAAAAGCAAACATCTAACTTCGTAATAAATGACAAATCACGTATAAATAACAAAAAAAATGAGATAATTTTCATACCAAAAGTCATTATAAATTAGTTATAAATATAATTATGATGAATCATAATTTTCATACTAAAACATGTATAAATTCATGTTTATTATTACTTATTAGATATTTGATATTATTATTATTATTAAAAAAGTATTACAAAAAGAAGTATTACTAATTAGTGATTATATTACTACTATATCATAACTAAAGGAATTGCTTTTAACTTATTCTCTCTCTTTTTAAAATTTTATGAAATTTTAAATCCAAACTTTTATAATAATAACAGAAAATTGACCGACCCGGTCAAGGTGGTTCAAGCCACCCGTAGCCCAAACTTTTATTACTATAATATAATAATAACTCTTTTATATTTTGAATTAAATTATATTGCTTATTTAACAATATAACCTTTTTTTTTGCTATGGTAATAGGGGATAACAATATAACTTGATGCAAATAAATGTGGACGGTGAATCTAAGACTTAGGTGCCGTTTGATAAATTAAAAAAATTAAATACTGAAAAATTAAGTATTGAATTTTTTTAGTATTATTTTTATAAGTATTGAATTTGTATTATAAAAATTGTTTGAATTAAGTATTGAATACAATTATATTGTCTGATAATTGTAAATATTAAGTTTTAAAAATTATTAATTTTATAATTTTAATTTTATTAACATAATATTTTATATTATTTTGGATAGTTTTGGATAAAACTTAAAAGAATAATTCAAATATATAATTTTTGCAAAAAAAAAAAATTATAATAATAATTTAGTTCAAATATAATTTTTTTAAATAAATTTGACTTAACATATTCTACATGTGATAAGTAACTCTCTATTTACTTAACTCATTCAACACTTTTTTGTTGAAAATTTTCTATTAAATAACATTTAATATGAGTTATTAAACACATTGAAAAAATTAAATTGTTGAAAATTTTCTTTTTCAATGCATTAAAAATTAGTTCAGTTCATGTAAACCATCTTTAAAAAATAAAATTTAGCATGTTTGAAATTTAAATTTTAACATTTTCATCCCTTTTTTTTTATTCTCGACCTGCGACTTGTCTAGAAATGGCAAAACCCGATCCGACCGATGAATTTCGAATCGATCCGATCGAAAGAGAAAAGTTTTTTTTTTTTGAACAATGAAGGCGGAGCGGGACGATGCGATTTTTTTTGTTTGAAAAACGGAGATGAAGCAATCGTAGTAATTGCCTCCTCCGCACCGCCCCACCCCGAATACTAAAATTACAATTTTACTCTTAAATATTTAGCTTTTAAAAGAATAATAAAATAATATAATTAAACTTATTTTTTTTTCTCTTGCTATATTAAAAACATGTTTATATTTTATTTATATTTAAATTTTTTTAAATGCTTTATTATTTGAAAAAAATAAAAATAATTAATAAATATCAAATGGGACGGAAAGGGACGATTATGGATGTAACCAACATCTATGGAGATATAGTGATATTGAAATTTCAACATCCACGACAGAGCGGAACGGAAGGCGAAGTAGAGCAGTGCTATGACGAGGTGAGAGCAAATATTGCAAAATCCGTCCTCACTCCGCTCCATTGCCATCCCTAAACCTATGTATACTCCATTACTCAATTATATCATCTCGGAAAGTGTAAATGATAACTCATAGATTGCATAATAGTGCCCATAAAAACCAACGAAAATCAAAATCTTGGAGCATTATTGAAACAGCCAACCACCAAATCTACAATGGTTACCTTAGAAAATGATTTTAAAAAAAAAAAATATATATATTAAGAATAGGACAGCAACTTCATTCATGCACAGAAATGATGGGTCCTTAAAATGTCCCAAGAAATCTATCCAATGATTCCACATAGCTCATACTGTAAACACGAACAGCAATTAACCAAGAAAAATGTGGGCTGCACACAAGATGCAGGGACAAACTGAAGACCTTTTCCAACATGCCCTTAATCAGGAACCCTCTTCTAATTTCAAGCCCTTGAACTCGAAAGTCGAAACTAATTTTCTCCATTATGTTTGCTTGCTGTCATCTCCAACTCCATTGTGCTTTAGAGCTTTCAATTTTCTGTAGCCTTTATCAGTACCAAATATCCTGAGGACTCAGCCATAGTAAATATTAACAGCAAAACGATCTCCAGGAGATAATAATGTTCAGACGGCTCGATTGTTATGAAAATCAAGTTGGATTGCAAATGAAAACAGATTTGGAATAATAACTATGATAAGGTTTAAAAGGCACATCAGAATTACAGACAGCACCGTGTACATGAACTCTAACGAGGCAACATCCACCATAATTCTTGTCAAAACTGAATAAACACGAGCAAATAATTGAAAGGGCAAGAGCATCTAACATATTGAAAAGCATTCTAGCTAATTATAAAATAAAAGGAAGCAGACATCTTTGATATTCCACAGAACATTCTTCCGAGCATATTGACATCCAATGTGACAAACTTTTGAATTTGCATCAGCTACTATAAAGTTGGTTTAAAGTTTAAACAACATAAAGAAGTTCCTAGTGATCAAGTGCAAATTGTATCTACAACAGTCCTGTCATTTTAACAGATTTTAAGAAAAATATATTAGGAAGGCAGAGGAGAGGAGTGTTAGTGAGGGCATTGAGAGAGACATTTCGATCGGTTATGACGCAGAAGTTATAACCTCAGACAGAGACTTATGAAAAGACATTCCATACCAAATATGAACTCAGAACAGTGCAATAAACCCCAGAAGCAGATTCAGTCCAGAAATAGGCTTTTTACAATAAAATGGCAAAAGCTTAATGTATTGAAATGTCTAAAAAACAGACAAAATGACAGGATATAAGATCCATATAAATTCATCTACTTCTCAAATTGCACAAATTTAGTGGCAACCACTGACCATGGAAAACATGCTAATGCTTCAAAAAATAAATGCCAAAAACTCACCAGTCCATGTAAACAAATGTAGATGAGTAGTTGCCAGATTTCGTATAAAGCAAACGATGATGATAGTCATGAAAATCAGCACTGGAAAAGTGAAAATATGAACAATTACTTCACAGCTGATGGATAAAAGATAAACATAGAACTACATACACTCATGAAGCACAGCAACAAGTGAATGCAGAACTCACCCCCCATATAAAGGTAGAAAGTTTGAGAGGCTCCATGGAAAATGGTAACCACAATGTGCCTCAACTGTCTCTAGGACTCTAAGAACCATCCACAACCAGAGAGTAATCAGATGTGGGCCAGTGATGGCAGGACCAACAATTGTGGCAAAACCAAGGAACAATATCTCAGTAGGGTGAGCATACTCAGATGTCAGTCCAAATGGTGTAGCATATCTGTATAATTTATATGATTATCCGATAAGCACATGCAAAAGAACCTAGCAAGAACAGCATTGCTCATAGTTTTAATTTTAACTAGTACAAGCACCTAATATTCAGACTTACTCATGATGGACACTGTGCACATGCTTGTACAGCCATTTTGTATGTAAAATACGATGTCCCCAGTAAAACACGAAATCCTCCAGGATGAAGTAGAATATTATCTGAGATAGAACCACTTTCCTGCAGAACCAATTAAGGATTTAGCGAATTAAAGCTCCAAAACAGAGAATTTAATTGCATGCAGGTAAATCTATAGAGGATATATCCCGGATAAGTAAATATAATTCAAGGCTATTATGTCCGAATGGGGTAGAAATGGAGGAAAAAAAAAGCTCTAGCATATAAAGAACCTGAAAATACCAGGATGGCAATGGTAGACTACTTTTCATGCCCATGGATCTGAAGACAGGATAAGAGACAATCATAAGTGGTAGGTTGACGCTAAAGTGATACAGAAGCAGGCGGGCGATACATTTTTCCTGAGCAGTAGGGCTGTTGTTTTTTGTCTGCATAGAAACATGAACTACAAATGAAACAAATTTATTATGAATTATAAAAGGCAATGGATGTTTTTTCATCACTAATACCCCCTCCTTCCCCCCTGCCAATTTTTATGTTAACAAAGTAATAGCAGTTGATAACAATAGCAGCAAAGAAGATGGAGTTAACCTGAATCTTGTATTTGCTCAGAAATCCAGCTCTTTCCAGATATATAAATGGAAGTCCAGATAAGAAAAAAACACTTTCATGAAGAAGGAAACTTCCCAAACTAGCTAGTTGGAAGTCACTGAAATGTGTGATCAGATACTGCAGGGTAAACAAAGAAGATTTTCAGGGAGAATATCTTATATATCATGAGTCATGACATAAACTGCTGTTCTGAGTATAAAAAGAGCATGATATTATTCAAACTAATTAACAAACTATGCATCCAGAGGTGAAATCAGTGAGCAAAACTAGACAAATTTGTGTTTACTGTGAAGAAAAAAAAAAGGGGAAAACGGTTTAAAAAACAATTCAAAGATTCATTGAAGATCCTTTGCTGTAGACCAATAAAATATAGGATCAAAATAATCACTTGCAAGAAACACATATTCAACATTGACAAACAAGGTGCTCTAGTCTGATTCCATTTTCAGGTACTAGTTATTGTAAAGTAATATCCTTGATGAGTTAATCAAGTAGCCCATCTACCAAAAAACTATGGTGAAGCAGTGACCTGGATTCAAAACCCATATAAATGTCCATTCAGCAGCTACCATCATCCCAGTTATGAAAACCACAACAGTCATTTGCAAGACTTAGAAACAAAAGAACAAAAAAAAAAAAAAAAATCAAACTATGCTGGCTTAATGCATTTCAGTTTGTAAGAGACAAGAAAACCAAAGAGCATCATTCAATCAAATCCTGCTTTGTAAACATCAACATCCACCATCTACCATCTAAATGTACTTTGAATGTCACCATCCAAAAACAGCTAAAAAAAACTAAAACTTTCAAATAAAATAACCATCATCCAACCAACCCAAACTTCAAATTAACTACCTTTATCTCAAAACCACATAAACCCAACAAAGACAGATCCAAAACAAGCAAACGACAGTTCCTAAAAAACTCAAAAGCAACAAGAAAAACCAAAAAGGAATGAACTTTACCAGCCAGCCAGATTCAATAATGGAAGCCATGAGAGCTTGGAAGTGAAAAGAAGATACTGATATCCACAATGGTTTTTTAATAAAAATAAAATCTTTGGGAGAGGGAGTGTCGACAGAGAGTGAATATCGAGAGAAGTAAAGACTAATGACCACGAGATGAGTACAGACTGTCAAAACTCAAAAGGAATCTGGGCTTTATTTATGGGCCCTATTTTTTTTTGCCTTTTTGCATATAAAATCGCTTAACAGTCAAACTAAAAACGTACAAATATACATGGAAAAAGAAAAAGAAAAACTCAATAAGAGAGCTTTGAACGAAATGCTAACGAGTGGAGAGAAGTTTTCGACTTTTCATTGTCATCGGAAAAAAAAAAATAGTTTTTCATGTTTTCACCGATTAAGATGAGCCACACCAATTAGGCCAAAAATAAATACTACTTTATAGGTAGGGATAATAAAATTTGATCCAAAAATAATTAATATCAAATAGGGCGATGCGGTTATGAATGTAACCGATATCCATGGAGGTGGTAGTGGTATTGAAATTTCAACATCCACGATGGAGCGGAGCGGGGGCGGGACTAGCAATGCTATGCGGGGCAAAGACGAATACTGCAAAATCCGTCGTTGTCCCCCTCTATTGCCATCCCTATTTATAAGTTTTTTTCAAAGTTGAATTTGTGGGTTTTTAAATTTTAAAGATGGGGACAAATATCTTTAATAGTTTTAAATATAGTCTCGAATGTCATAAATATCAATTAAAATTATTTAATAAGTTCGTTTAATTGGTGTCTTAAGAATTTTTTATTTATCATTTTAAAATTTTTTTTGACATTTAATACATTCTTTTTATTAATTTTTTTTTAAAATAATGCATTAAATTATATATTTTTTATATTGTTATCTTAATCAATGTTTAATGGCACTAGTTAACATTTTGTCCATGGACCGATCCGAGCAGGATTTGAGTTGAGTTCAAGCTCTATATTAATGAACATTATTATTGTCTAGGCTCGACCCAAAATATGAGTAAAATTTTTTATCCAGACCCAGTATGTAAAAACACTATCCAAACACGTACAAATTCATCCAAATTTATACATAGAAAGATCGATCTATCTTAAAAAATGATCGATCATTCTAAAAAAAATAATAATCCCTCTTACAAATTTATAATAGTGATAGTAAAACGGATAGGGTCTGGACAAAAAATGATATGCTTGAGGTTCTGCACTTTTTTTTAATGAATTTCATTTTTTTTTTTCCAAAATCATTGTTCGAGTGCAATATTTTTTATCCAAAAATCCTTTCAAATATCAGCCGACCTTCGAACTTGATCACTTAAATATATAATCAGACCTTTGGAAAAGTCTACTACCTCTCACTATATAACTCAATAATATCATATGTTATGTATTAAAAAATTAATAAAAACAATAATACTAAAGATGAATATTTCAAACACTTTATGGGCGTTACTTATGATCAAATATCAATACTTGCTTGCTTAGCTTAGGTCCCATTTGGTGTTGCCGGCCAAACCACACTTGCCACCGTCCAACCTATATATATATATATATATATATATATATATATATATATAATGATGATGATGGTGATGTAAAAACATATTATAAATTTTTTTTGAAAAATTATTTTATTCATCGATAATAAAATTTTAAATTTCACAAATGAATTGACATAATAACAAATATCCCTTAGAATAATATTAAAAAAAAAAACTAATCACAAAATTAAAATGTGGTAATCTCATAATCGGATTGGACAGGTCTGGACAAGCAATTTTTTACTAGTCAAGTTTGGCATGAATTAGCTTCATCCATGAACACCTTTAAACCAAACTCCATGTGAACACAATTATGAATGTATTGAAAATAATAAAAAAAAAATAAATCAAAGTACCAAACCCCTATTTTAGGTCACATGTTCTCCAATTATTGAAGTTTCTAAATTAGCCAGGCACCACTTGTGCCTTTGATCACATGGCATTGGATGAATTATTCACATATACATCCATAATTGTCTTTAGGTTAAAGTGAAATGTTAATCAATACCATTAGATATTGGATAAGATGATATATATATATAAAAATGTAATTAATAATTTATTTTTTAATTCAATAAAAGTAATATTTTAAAGGGTTGGCTTAACAATGTCTATAAATACAAATTAAGGATTATTTATTTATTATTTTAAGAGAGTTTTTTGCACTTAATACATTATTATTACTTAAATCAATAAAAAATTATGCATTAATTATATTTTTATTTATATATATATCACCTTAACTAGTGACACTGATTAATATTTTTATATATTAAATGTAAAAAACTCTCCTATAATTAAATAATCTTTAATCGGTGAGAGGACCCTAATTATTATTATTATTTTTTTTTTCAGTTTTACGTTTTTCACAAGCTGAATCCAGCAATGTTTTTTTTTTTTTCTCACCAAAACACTATAATTTGTTGCATCTGACAACACATGTTGAGTTGCAAAAATAGTCTCCACTCAATTATAGAAAATATTATGTTTATATATAAAAAGTAGCAATACTGTTTTCTGGTATTTTTATTAAATTGACCCACTAAAAAACCTAAAACCTTAAAGAGAGGGGTTAAATAAATAAATTTTTTATATATTAAGTATATTTGACTTAAGAGTGATATGTAATATAATGGTTCTATTGATATATATATATATTTATATTTTATTATTAAAAATTAAGTTTTATTCATTCTAAACGTATTATTTATATCATTTACTTTGCAACTTGTAACCAAACAATCCAAACTCGTACAATTAGAAAATGATTATTTTTTTTTATGTATGAGATAATATCTTATTCTATTTTTTTAATCCAGGTAACGAGATAATAAATATAACTTTTGAATTTAACATAATTTTTTTAATAATATAATAAATAAAAGTACAATGTTTATATAATTGGAGTTCGTGTTATTTCTACACTTCATATTTGTTAATATTGGCATATAACAGTTTATCAAGTTTTCAGATTAAGTTAATTTCAAACCATGTTGATCAAACAAGTTGTGTTAGATTAAATTAAATTACTTAAAACTTCAGAATTTGTAAGAGCAAAATAGTTTAAGCAAACAAATCAAGAATCAATCCATGGAGGCTTTGTTGGATATGGTTTTCTAAAGTTTCTAACTATTAATCTATCAAAAAAAAAATATATTAAAGTTAGTATTTGTTTATGCATGATACTTGTACTTTTTTTAAAATAATATCTACTTTTCAATATTTTAATCGTATGATATTTGATCAATTGGTGTATATGATTAATAATTATATATGATGTTAATGTCAAAATAGTACAATTACAAGGTAACGAAGAAAATAAATACTTTTTTATTGTAGAATAGATCTATTCATAAGTCAGATTCAAGTTAAACCCAAATCTCATAAATTTTTTTGTTTGCGTAGGCTTAGTCCAGCATGAAATATAGACAAACTTTTTTACCCAAACCTAATCCAATAATGTAAAACACTATTTAAATCCGTCCAAATTTATATACAAATAGAAAGAGATCAATATTTCTTAAAAAAGATCAATCACACTTAAAAATAATCAGTCATTCTTAGAAAAAGATCAACCACTCCTCAAAATCTATATTAGTAATAGTAAAAAGAGCTGACCCGAGCTTAAGCAAAAAATATTATGTTTAAGACCTGACTTGTTTTTTAAATGGATCTCGTTCTTTTTGCCTAAGCCCATTTTCAAGCCTCAATATTTATGTCTAAACCCTCCCCCAAATATCGGACAGATATTTAGATTTGAGCAAATAGCCCGACCATTTGAACAAAAATGCTATGTCTAAAACTTGACCTGTTTTTTAAATGAATCTCGTTTTTTTGTCCAAACTCATTTTTCAAGTTTAATATTTATGTCTAAATCCTTTCAAATACAAGTTTAATATTTATATCTAAATCCTTTCAAATATTAGACAAATCTTCAAGCTTAAACGAATATCCGGACCAACCATTAGACAAGTATATTGTAGAAAAATGTTTTTGACGTTGGAATGTGAAAATGAAACATCAACCAGTGAGAACCCTTAATCGATAATTCATGTTTGGTAACATTTGGTTGGTTATTTTAAACATTTAAAGTGCTTGCACTTTAGTGCAATTGATGCCAATAGCTGACAAAGAGTAAATGAATGTTTTTTTTTTTTTTTTTGATAATTGAGTAAATGAATGTTAATGAAAATAACAATGACAAATATGACTTCCTGGAAAATTTGATTCACAGATAAGCTATAATGAGCTTTCAATAAACTACATAGATCACCATCTATGGTCCAAGATTTACTTGTACAGAAACGTGCTATTTTTCCCGGATTCAGCATGAATGTCAGACACAAATATGCTCAATTTTTTTCATATATTTGAAAGATCATATCCTATATCCATGTCCGAATATATGTCGGATACGAATACTTTAAGAAAAATGAAAAATCCGAATAACATAAGAAATATTAGCCAATGAAAAGAAAAACAACTGCATTATCAAATCAAAGCCAATAGGAAATGCTAACCATAACATATAAGATAAGAAAAAGAAGAATACACAGCAAGTCAAATACAATTAGAACTTAACTAAATAGAAGACGAAATCTTAAACAGATATGGATATATCTAAGGGCATCTAGACATTGAAAAGAACAAGAACTGGCCAAAATTTTTATTTATGCAAGAAAACCTAAATTAAAAACAAAATCTAGTTTGTCCTTGGTGTGGCCCATTCAACTCTCAGGATGAGATTGTCATAGCCATAACCATTTAGTTTGTTTATAGCTCTCTGGGCATCTTCCTTGTTCACAAAGTTAACAAAACCAAAACCTCTACTCATGCCAGTCTTCTGGTCAAGAGCAACATAAACTCGACTTACCGCACCAAATGGCCGGAAAAGCTCAAGCAAGTCAGGTTCCCGGGTATCCTCCGAGAGGTTAGTGACTCGGACAGAGTTTTCATCGTTTCTGCGTCTCATATCAGTTCCACTTCTCTCTGCTCCTGGTCTCATACCTGGAGGAACATATGTACTCTTGCCTGAACCAGCAGCAGCAGTAGCAGTTTCAGATACTGTAGGCTTATCGACGAATCCCTCAGCCGGTGGAGCAAGGTCCTTGTAAGGACACCTGGATGTCCAGTGATCACCCTTCTTACCACATGTCCTACACACCATAAGAACTGCACCTCCTTTCCCTAGTTGAGCCAAGGAATCTCCGGCAACCTTTGTATCTTCTACTTTGCTACCTATAGGCAGCTCCAAAAATATTTACGAATAATAGTTGTTGTAATAACATTAAGCAAGGCATTTTAATCCAACTAATTTCGTTAAATTTTCATAAATTAGGCTAAATTATGATTCACCAATTCAGAAACACCAAAATAGCAAAGCCAAAAATAAAAAAGACACAGAATCCCATACAGTTCAGTCATCCCATTTAAAAACCACATAAATTAAGCAAATTCTCTCTTTTTTTCAATAAACTATAAGTAAAATTTTAAACTAAAACATAATACAAAAAGCAAATAAAAATGAATCTTTTCAACCACCCATAATCACATAAATTTAGTAAAAAAAACAAAAAATAAAATCTTGCCCAAAAAAATTCAAATTAAAAGAAAACCCAGAAAAAGAAACGAACCAGGGGCTCTAGGGCGTTCAAGGAGGATCTCTTCAGTGGAAACCATAGTGAGTCGGCTACCAACATCTTCCCTTACAGCATCCCCAAACTTGGGCCAAGACCTTCGCTCCACAGCCCGTTTGCTGAGTCGGGCATTGGCGAGTTTTCGGACCCGAGTCGTCGTCGTAATTTTGACCTTGTTTCCCTCATCGTTGAACTTGAACTCTATCACTTTCTTGATCCCGTTCTCGTCAGGTCCGATTACTTGCTTTGGTGGTAACAAGAAATCCAAATCCTCGGCGTCGTCTTCTTCTAATTCCCCCCATCGGAGCTTCGTTTGCTGGGTCGCCATCGTGTCGAGTTATCAACAACAACAAAAGTTTAGGGTTTTGACTATGCAGTAAGAAAAAACGTATATATATGTATATAAAAGAAAAAAAAACATCAGGCGGTGATTGAAACGATGTCGTTTAAAAGAGTATTTTAATGTTTCAAATTTCAATTTTTTTTTTAACAAGAGTATTTTCAGGAAACGATGCCGTTTACTAGCATTTGTTAGTTATTAGTTACCATGTAAATTACTACTAGTCTACTACTATAATAATAATAATAAATAAATAAATAAATAAAAAGAAGAAGAAGAAGAAGAGTACTTCATCATTTCAAGTTTAATGTTAGATGGCAAAGTGTATGGAAGAGAAAAGAATTAAGTACAATTTCTTTCGTTTGTTTAGCTTAGGTTGAATTAATTATCACATATAAATACCCCAAAAATTCTTATAATGAGATATAATTTGATGCCATTATGTCATCACTTTAGTTGTCAAAAAGTTGAATTGAGGCAAATGGCAAAGCTAATAGCTAAAAAGGGAGCGCATTGTATTTGTAGGAGGAAGTTAACCTTTGGGTTCAATGTGTTTCAGTTTTTTTTTTTTTGTGAATGAGGCCTTTTGATTTGATGTTGAATGCTCATGCTCATTGTGATGGGCATTATACGAGAAGTCCTAAATCCTAATGTAAAGGTCGTTGGGCAGCAGCCATGCCATTGCCTGCATCATTGTTGGCTGGCTGTTGTAGTACACGGAATTTAAATTGCGATCGCAGATGTGTCGATCGTATCGTGTTTGTAGCGGTTGCAGACACGTAATGAATATTTTCACAGTCAATTGCGATAAATATTGACCGTGAATATCGACAATGAAAATAACTAAAATTACAAAATAATAACCGTAATATCGAGTTCTCGAAAATAGCAGCCCCAAATAGCCTCCTTGATCACCATCATCTTTTATCTCCTTTTTTTTTCCCACTTCGATGAGACCTTTTATGTGATTTTGGTTTTGTGAGAAGAACTATCTGAATCTTCTTGCTTGGTTCCTTTATTTGATCATGGGATGCAAAAACAAAAACTTCTGTACTTCATGGCTGCAAACCCAAAAAAACAACCTTAAAATATATAAATGTCTGAGCCCGGGTTCGAACCGGGGACCTCTAGTGTGTGAGACTAGCGTGATAACCAACTACACCACCCAGACATGGATTCTTTTTTGTTTTGGGAGATTCAGTATATATTAATTATAGAAAAGTTTCTTTCTTTTCGTTTGGGGGGTTAAAGAACCGTTAAAAGGTTCCGTTCAAACTTCGCAGAGATATAATTCTCTGTGTTCAAGGAAAGTAAATCAAAAGGAAGAAGAAATTTTTCTTTGTAATTCTTTTGTTTTTGTTTTTATGATGGACGCTCATCATGCTTCACTAGGTCGACGAACGGTAAAAAAATTTCTTCCAAGACCTTTTTTTTTTTTTTTTTTTTTTCTTTTTTCATAGAAATTTGTATTAATTTAAATCCAAAATTTGATAATATTTATTTTTTATTTTTCTGAGTGTTGATTATTGTTGTTGTGATGATTTTGAATAGCTGGAGGAGATTCGTCAAAAGAGAGTCGCCGAAAGAATCAGCAAAGCTTCTTCTGGATCTGATCTCACCAAAGCTCCAATCCCTACCGGTCTCTCACGTTGATTCCATATTTTCTTTCGCCATCCTTCTTTTTTTAATTTATTTTCTAATTTCTTCATTTTTTTTTGTTTTAATATTTATTTTTTATGCTTGCAGATATTTCGGCCATGACGAAATCGGAAAGCGGAAATCGACTCTCTGAGGTATTTTATGGTCATAAGTTTTTGAATTCTTTTTTTTTTAATGGATATTTGGAACTTGTTGAGTTATTGGCTGAAAAGAACTACATAAACTTTCTTCAGTTTTTATGCTTTATTATCTGTTTGGATGCTTGAATATTGAAGGAAATTAAGGTTTTGTTTGCCTGTACTGAAATTTTATTACTAATTTTTCAGTATCATGGTAGCTTAGCATTCAAATTGTCATGCATAATTCAATGTCGAAAATTCTGTTTATTTTTTTAAATTTGTTTCATTAAATTAAGGGGCTTTTTGGAAAATCGAAACCATTGAGTACACGGAGAAGATTTAGATTATAACATATTATTTGTTAACATGGTATTATATAAACCGGTCAATCCGTATATTCGTGTCATGTTCGTATATTTTCACGTGTCATAATCGTGTTTAATAATTCGTTAATAATTCGTGTTATATAGATTTTGACACGTTCGTGTATTCGTGTTATTTTTTCGTGTCATGTTTTGTATCATATTTTAATTATTTTTTCATATCGTGTTCGTGTCATGTAATCATATCATGTTCAAAATTGTTAGGTCTAGTATTGTTATAGTGAATATATTTTCTCATATTATTTAACTGGTAATGCAGGCGGATGTTAGCGGTTTAGTATCTCAGCTAAAGGACTTGCAGAAGAAAAATTCAGAGTTAAAAGAAAATAACCAGATATTAGCCTTGAAGGTACTGTAATGATATTGTTTTTAGGTCTTATGTTGGGAGTTAGAGCTAAGGGAAGCTATTGGTAACCTGCAAATATGTGCTGAATTTGTTGTTATTTTCCTGATTCAGCTTCAAGCAAAAGAAGTGGAGCATGAAACACTGCAAACACGGACTAATCAGCTGGTAAATTGAAGCACCTCGATTTTTTTACGGCATGGCTTACTAGTTATATCTTTTGCAAATTACTCCTTTTACCGAGTATTGTTGGAGGAGCTTGTTAGACCTATGTTACTCGGATTCGGGTGTGAGTGCCGGATACGGGTATATTCAATTTTTTCAAAATTTTCATATATTTGGAGGGTCTTTGGAGAATTATATCCCCATACTTATGTCCGGATATGCGTCGCACACGGGTGTCGGACACGGATACTTTAAGAAAAATGAAGAACCAGAGCAACATAGTGTTAGACAGTGTTCTTTGTTTACAAGTTTCTTCAAGGGTGGTTGGTTTGCTTTCTTTCTTTCTACTTCAACTCGAGGACTGTGATATGGAATGGGTTAAAAAATTTTGAAAAGTGATGCTTTCACTCAGGTCTGCTTATTTACATTCAAACTGTAATAATTTTCAGGAACAGAACACTGTACCATCTCTAAGAAAGGCTTTGAAGGATGTTGCAATGGAGAAAGATGCAGCTGTTGTTGCACGGGTACACACCTTTTCTTGCATTTTAGTTTATATAAAATCTTCAATTTGTTCACTTTATGCTTTGCATACAGTCTGATGTTTTAGTATAGGAAGACATCTCAGCCCAACTTCGCATGCTCAAGAAACGTTTGAAAGAAGCAGAAGATGAGCAATACAGAGTAAGTAAGCAGTTTCTACTCTTGATACATGAAAAAGCAGCTTAACTTTTATTCTTATCTGTTTATTTTGCTTTAGGCCGAGGAAGATGCAGCAGCCTTGAGAGCAGAACTCAACTCAATGCAGCAACAAGCGATGAGCAGTGCATTTGATGGAATAAATACTATGGGGAATTCACCAGATCAAGTACTAGCATTAGAAAAGGAGTTAGCTAGATTAAAGTCTGAATTACAGGTTATAATGAGCTTGGTTTGTGTTTCCTTGTATCCCTTTTGAAGTGTTTCTTTGTGGATCTCTCATGGTGGTTTCTGAATTACAGCAAGAGTCATTGTCGAGGCAGCAAGAGCGACAGCAATTAGCGGAGCAGCAAGCTCGGGTTTCTGCCCTGACATCAGAAAAGCAGGAACTGGAAGAAAGACTTACTGCCATATCCAAAAGGGATTCAGGTAATTACTGATTACTCAAAAGGTGTTCGTGGACAAACACTGAATGCCAACAATGATTTTTAAAAAAAAAAAATATGTGTCCACTTCTGTACATGTTTATGCATCTAATCTTAAAAGTAAAAAATAAATATAAATCTTCCCTTCCATTTTCTTTTCCTCATTTTAAACCTAGATTTTATTTTATAATGCATGAATATTAAGTTCCCATAAAATATAAGTAACCCTGATGCACTAATCTTTTGCAAGTAATTCTAATAAGTTGTCTCTTATTACTATTGACTCATGTGTTCTGCAATGCAGAAGTAGTCTCAGAAAAAGCGACCCGCAAGGAATTTTCAGTGGTAAGAGAGTGCCTTTTAAGTTATTAACCTGTTTAGGAAATGTTTTAGCGCCTTCAAATGTTATGATAAATTACTTTGGGATGCATCTTGTAGCACCTTGTGTTATGATAACTTATCTGCAGATGCTGTAGATTAAGTACTCCCCCTCTATATTAATTGGATTCCGGTGTGAGTGTCTAACACGGGTATGTTCAATTTTTTCCAAGATTTTCATGTATTTGGAGGGTCTTTGGAATATCATATCCCCATACCCATGTCCGGATATACGTCGAACACGGGTGCCGGATACGAGTACTTAAAGAAAAATGAAGAGCCGGAGCAACATAGCTCCCCCTTCCACCAAAACGGGAGAAGAAATTTTTTTTGTTGTTTCCATGGTTTGAAAATTATTGCTTCCTGGCCCCTACCTCCTCGTTTTCATTCTTGTTTGTCTACTACTTATCAGCTTCTAACTGAAACTTGGTTGTTTTCATCGTTCGTGTACTGTAATAGATTCATTTTCAAAGAGGTTTATGCTTCATTAAGGCGATCTTTTTCTATTTCACAGGAAGATAAAGAAAAACTTGAGAAACAGCTACATGATATGGCCGTAGCAGTGGAGAGACTTGAAAATAGTAGACAAAAACTTCTAATGGAGGTAAAGCCTTTGCTTATGTTCTTATATTTTTGCAGTACTACTAGTTAGAAATTTAAACTGCATTTGCATGTTAAGGGAAAGTTGCTTTTTGCATTGGCAGATTGATAACCAATCTTCCGAGATAGAAACGCTTTTTGAGGAAAATTCTAATCTCTCGTCTTCTTATCAAGAGGCAATGACCACAGCAAAGCAGTGGGAGAATCAGGTAAAAATCAGTCGTCAGCTATGTTGTTCCGACTCTTCATTTTTCTTGAAGTACTCATGTCCGACACATATTCGGACATGAGTACGGGATATGATCCCCAAAGACCCTCCAAATACATGATAAACTTGGCATAAATCAAACATATCCGTTGTGGACATATACTCGTGTCCGATATTCACACTCGAGTCCAAGTAACATAGGTCTTTAGTGTCTGCTGGATTCTATGCAAACTGTTTTCTGAAACTTTGCTACAAACGGCATAAATCTCTATTATTCTAGTTTTCAAGCAGTATTCTATGCATTAATTGATTGATAAACACCAAGTATTTGCAGGTTAAAGACTGTCTTAAGCAAAATGAAGAGCTTCGTAGAGTTCTAGATAACTTGAGGACAGAGCAGGCTACTTTACTGACTGAAAATGGTTCCTTAGCACTCTATAAAGGTGGAGTTATTGAAACTGGTTCACAAGCCAATACGACTGAAATTCTCTCCCTCAAGGTTAGTATGTTTAGAAGGGAAATCCTTTTGAAACGTGTCACATACTTTAGAACTCTACGTGGAATGCAGGTTAGGGATGACAATGGAGTGGGATGAGGGCGAATATTGCAAAATCCACTTCCGCTCTGCCATTGGAATGCTCTGTCCCGCCCCCGTCCTGCTCCGCTGTGGATGTTGAAATTTCAATACCATTACCACTTCCATGGATGTTAGTTACATCCATAACCGTCTCGTCCTGTCCAATTCGAACAAATCGATTCGAAATCCATCGGACGGTTTGGGTTTTGCCATCCCTAATGTAAGCCGATCAAAAGGGGTAGATCTTCACTTGTTTCTTTTCGCCATATTTCTTTTCTAGGGTCAACTTGTGCAAGAACAGAGCAGATCAGATTCACTATCAGCAGAAGTAATGCAGCTTTCAGCACGTCTCCAACAAGCAACACAAGCATATAACAGTCTTGCACGCCTGTAAGATATCTATATTCCATCGTTCTCCTTCCTAATGACTTACATATGAACTCCCACGAGATTCTAGATGCTAATAACTTCATTCAAAATGCCACAGCTATAAACCAGTTCTCCGAAACATCGAAAGCAGTCTCATCAAAATGAAGCAAGATGGCTATGTTACTGTCCAGTGAATGCGATGAGCAGTTTCATGTGGTGTAAATTTGTTTTTGAATTCTGCGGCACCAATTCTTGTGCAGAGGAGTTAAATTTCTGCAGGCCATTTTTGCTTCATTTCAAATGGTTGCTGAAATGACAATCGAGTAGTTTGTGTACTACTGTAATCGAGAGTTGAACTTCAGGGCTTCGGAATCAATTCTACCGGAATTTTGGATCAAGATCAGCTATTCTTTGTTTCACAATAAAAGCATTAAATTGTCTTTTTCAAACAATTTGGATTTATTTTACTTAGACTCAAGTATGAGTGTCAAACACAGATATATGTCCAACACGAATATATTCAATTTTTTTTTTCAAGATTTTCATATATTTGAAAGGTCCTTGAAAGATCATATTCTCATATCTATTTCGGATATGCGTCAGACACAAGTGTCGAACACAAGTATTCCAAGAAAAATGAGCAACATTTGAGGTTCATCTGCTGACATTATAAGAGACAAATAGCACAATTTTTGTTCAAGGAACCGAAAGAGATGCAAACTTTTCTACTATAGAGTCTCGATGATATTGGATTTCAGGTGTGATTTGATCTCTTAATGAAAGCTGAAAGCTTTCGAGGCAGCGATGCAAGAAATCTATCTTGGGCAACTTTTCATTTAACACAAAATTCATCAAAATACACTCAGGTTTGAGCAGTAAATAAGCTACAAACAACATATGAAAAGGAAAAAGCTACAAAGTAAAACCCTAGTATAGTAATTGTTGCCATCCAAAATTCAAGAAATGAAATTGTTTATAAGGGTAGTGCAAACATAAACACTAAACAGAACCTTCATTTGCAGTCAAACAAATCTGTTCTGACTTACAGTATTAAGGTCTATGATCTACGATACCCGGTTTTCCAATCTAGCAGCTAGCTGATCTAAGTATATTACTGGCTCAGAGAGGCTGTGAACTTGTGATCCATGAAAAAGCAAACATCATATTCAATGTAAGCAACAAAACTCATGCAAGGTTCACATCATATCCATGAAAGTCTACCTCTGGAATCCATATCTTACATGCATAATGTATGTACATAGTCATCAGGATTTCCATGAATCTTTAATTGAAAAGAATGATATTGTGGCCTTTGCTATTGCCCTAAAAGGCAGTTACTCCAAACTAAGATACTCAAAAGGTTGTCTCTAGGCATACATACAACTAGTAAAAGGCCCTTGAAGCAGTTTTAAAATTTTTTTTTTTTTTTTATTAAGATGGGCAAATATTTTTCTTTTTTCTCTACATTAAGTGCACGAGTTATAATTTTTAAGAAATAAATAAAAAAAAGACACAAATTGATTGATCAAATCAATCTTTGATCTTTTTTTTCCTTTTCAATCTATTCCAAATCATAAGACTTTTTTTTTTCTTTTCAAAAAAGAAAAAGAAAAAATAAACCAGGGAGGGAAAATGAAAGATAAGAAAACAATAAGTATAAATCCTTTTTTTTTTCTCTCTTTTTACCTTTAACCCATTTTTTAGGTTTTTAGTTTATCTTCTTTATTGTCCATTTTTCTTATTTATTTTTTCTCATTTTCTTTTTTCTCTCCTAATCCCTCATTCTTTCCTCCAACTCTCTCCTCACTTCCTAGGTGCCAAATTTTTTTAAATAAAATAAAAGATAATATCGAAAATGACCTTGGTACTAAAGAATAGAAGGAAAAAAACAAAGATGCCACTATCAAACATTGGTTGAGCTCAATGTCAACCATGTCTTGTCTTTTGATTTCATATGGTTATAAATATTTTAAGAAGATAACCTGTACCCTTAACATAGTGAGCAAATGGTGATATTGCATAACACAGATCTTCAAGGAGCTCCAACACCAGTGTCCTAATCTTTGAAGGTTTCTTCTCAAATCACAACTGGACTGCAAGAAATATGTCAAAATCAACAAATACAAAGTAGAAATTAGGTTCACAAATGAGAAGGACAATCAAAGGTTTACAAGGAATGTTACAAGCCAGCAATCATAAAAGTTATTACATATGGGACAAATGAAAAGTCATAACAAAAATCATAATAAAAAAAAAAAAAAAAACCCTAAAAGAATCCAACATAAACAAATGACAATTAGCAAAAACCAACATAATGAATAACATTTCATACTCTCTAAAACAAATCATTAACTTCATGGTTTTGTATTGCCACAGCCATACTACAGTTATCAGGTTATGTAATAAAAGTGATGGATTGAAACTTACATCAGCAATTCTTCGTAGGAACAGAACAACAGTCATCATGTCCCTCAAATGAACCTGGAACTTTTATCTGCAGGCTTAAGAATTTGGAAAGAGCACATTAGGCTTTCATCAACACTCATCATTGCACCAGCATTATCAAATTCGCCACAATAGTTGGGAGCAGAAAATATTGTAACAAGCTGTCTGTCAGCAAAGAACTCATATCCATCTTCAACAACCTGAAAGAAGCATTTTGGTTAGCTGCTTAGCTTACACACTCACACACATAAAGAAGGAAGAAAAGAGCAAATGTTCCTAACCTGGTGAGCACGGCAAACAAGGTCCATATCATTTTTCATTAAGAAGTCAGAGACTCTATCTGGACCAAAGGTGAATGAGACTCCTCGATCATTCAAACCCCAGCCTTTCATATCCCTACCAGGATCAGACCAAAGTAAATCACAAAGCAAACCAGACTCCGGAACATCAGTTGGACGGGTTAAACTCCTAATTTGATCCAAATTTGTTAGATCAGGGGAAAGGCCACCATGCATGCACAATATTTTGTCATCTATTAAAGCAGCCACGGGAAGACAGTTAAAACAATCAGTAAAGGTTTTCCAAATTCTCACATTGAACCTTCGTTTGCATTCATCATAAAATCCATAAATCCGATTAATAGAAGCACATTCATGATTCCCTCTCAAAAGAAAGAAGTTCTCAGGATATTTGATCTTATAGGCTAGCAAAAGGCATATTGTTTCTAGACTCTGCTTGCCACGATCAACATAGTCCCCCAGGAATAAATAATTAGCATTAGGAGGGAAACCCCCATATTCAAAAAGCCGCAGAAGATCAGCGTACTGCCCATGAATGTCACCTGAAAGAAGAAAAAACAAAAGAACGCAGATTATTAAAATTTCTTTTAGAAAGTTAAAGCCAATTGTCAAAATTAGGAAGATATATTTCCAGAACTAATGTTCAAAATAGCATGTGAATATTAAGCTGTAATCCATGTTTCTTCACTTCACCATTTTGATGTAGTTGCCACCTCCACATAAATTGAAAGTGAAGTTAGTTCAACTAAAACTCTAAATAGTTCCAATATGTGGAACTAATAAGCAGTATATTTCCAATATTTCTTTAGGCTCCGTTGCCTTACCTATTCATAATTGGAACTGCCAAGTAGTACCAAGCAAGTATTATTTCATCAATTTCTAGCTATGTTGCTCCGACTCTTCAATTTTCTTAAAGTACCCCTGTCCGACACATATCTGGACATGGGTATGGGGATATGATCCTCCAAGGACCCTCCAAATACATGGAATTCTTAAAATAAAATAAAAAAATAAAAAATTGAACATACCCGTGTCGGACACTCACACCCGAGTCCGAGTAACATAGGTTTCTAGTACTATGTTGGAAGCAACCTTTTAAAGTTAGGATTAAAATGAATTCAAAAAGATGAGCAATCATTTAGTCCTACGTACTTATAATGGAATCTGTCACAACACTAAAGGATTCCTCACCATTGATTTTCATAAAAATTGTATAGCTTTCATACAATATCTAAGAACTTTTGAGGTTGCTCAATCAAGCATCCAATATTAGTTTTCCTATAGAAGCCATTGAAAAAGCCCCATGAATATAACATAGAGAAATAAAATGCAACAGACTGAAACAGGAATATCTAAAGCTCGCAAGGAGGATATTCCCATTATTGCATAGACTTGACAATCTCCAAAGTACAGAAATTGTATAAAGGAAATCTAATCGAGTAAGGTGTTTGCTTACAAGTAGTTATTTTAACTCATTTAAAGGGCATATATTAATCCATTTTGTCCTCCCAAAAAGGGCAACCTGCTCACCAATTTAATCATCTAATCAAATTGATAAAACCTGACAAAATATCATGTTTATAGTATAAATCTTTGCAACAATCTTCTCAAACACTCCCAGGAAAAGTGATTATTCCAGCAAAGAACATCCGATGATAACATTGAAAAAATTAAAAGGCGTACCACAGATCTTGATGGGAGCTTCAAGTTCAAGAAGATTAGGCTGTTGAAGAAAGATTTCTCTTGCAACAGTGCAAAGCTGACGGATCTCATCTTCCATCAGCAGCACTTGCTTCCCTGGCCTCGCTTGCTTGAACTCCAATAAACGAAATATTATATCATCCAAAATAGAAGGGTCCATTGAAGCAGATCCCATAATTTGGGAAAATAATCAAAATGTTTCCAACAAAAAGAAAGCCCCAAATTCTTTGTTTTTCTCTTCTGGGTTTTTTTGAACTGAGTTTCCTTTTGGGGGTTCTTTGAAAAGAAAGAGGCGGAGAAGTATGTGGCCTGGGTTTTCTTTTTAAAATTAATATTTTTTTTTTGTGTGGGATTCCTACCATATATATAAAAATGATTAAAAAATCATTTTAAAATTTTAAAATAAAGGCTGTGATGACTGGTGAGTGGTGACTGCAACTCCTATGTGGCGGAGAAGCCTATTGTTTTATATCTATGAATCAAATTTTCGTCGGAGTCGAAAAATCCGATCTTTTTATATAAAGGCTTGGTAAAGGCCATTGCTTTTGTGATGAAAATTTCGAAAAAACCCCCCTTTTTTTCTTTTATTAACTTTTATTTTCCAACAATGGTTTTTGTTGTTTAACTTGAAGGCTCCCAATACCTGTTTTGTTAAAGGTTTTGATCTTTCTTAAATATAAGGTTCCCAAATTGAAAAGGGTAGGTGAATTGTGCATTTTTTAATCCTAATCTTGAATTTTGCTCAAAACTGAAAGATTTAGATGAAATTTATTCTATTTCGTTTTTATTTCATTAATGGGTTTATTTAAATCATGTGATGAATAGCATCAAGAACCAAGATTCTTCTATCATATGATTGGAAAATATTAGTAATGACAATGATTTTCATTATTTATTGTTTTTGTGGGTTTTTTACATATATTTTCAAAGTAAAACACAAAGTTGTATGAAAAAATTTATATAAAACAAAACCAAATGATTAATTATAGATTGTAGAATTAATTTTCATGTTTACAAGCCATTAATTATAAACTCATTTCAATCTGAATAGTACTATTTACTTTTACTTTCAATTGCATCACTTTCTTTGTATTTAAAATTTAAATAATAAGACATTTGTTGATTTGTCTTATATCTGTTTAAAGATTAAATTATTTATTTGATTTGATAAATTTAATTTGAATTGAGTCAAATTTAAATAAATTTTTGATAATTCAATTCGACTCCATCTAGTTCAAATTAATATTTATTAAATAATATTTTTTATTTAAATTTAATATAAAAATTAATTTTTAATATTTTTAAACAATAAAAAAAAATTAAATCAAACCCGACTCAAATTTAAATAAAAAATTTTTGAATCCCGGTCCAAGTCATAAACACTTTTAATTTATCCAATCCCTGATTTCTAGTCATGGATAAGTAGACCCACTATCCAAACAGCATCCTTAACAGATCTTCAGAACGTCAAAATCACGCGCGCCAACTGAAACCATTCAAAGGCCTCGTTTAGCATTGCTTCTTGCACAGCTTTTGAGATCAAAAGCTGCTTTTCATCGCAAACGCAATGCTAAACAGATAAAAAAATTGGCTTGTGCTGTTGAAACCATGGTTTGAAAAACCAAACCAAAAGGCCAAAAAATATAGTTTTTGGACTTTAAAAGCTGGCTTTTGGATAAAATGACTTTATTATCCTCACATCTCTACACTTTTATTATTTTAAACATATCTTTTTTTGACATTTCAATTTTATACAACACTTTTTCACAGCAATGCTAAACACTTAAAAGTTTTTAAACTATACTTTTTCACCACACTTTATAAACACATTTTTTCCAACTCAACCTTTTTCCAATCGAAGCTTTTTCCAACAACAATGCTAAACTAACCTAAATCTAAACTCCCCTGAAACCCGAAAGATAGATGTAAGAAACGTTAAAAAAAAAAAAAATCCGGTTAATACCGAATAAAGAAGTTTCTATTTCCGATTAAGTCATCGTCGGCCCCAAGAACTAGAGCCCAAAATCTGGATAACCGGTAAGCCACTGACAATTGACGAACTCTCTCGCGATCTCAACTAGATTGCAGATAAACCGGAGAGAGAAAGATGAAGAAAGAAGACAAAGTGAAACTCATCAGCGCTGAAGGGATCGAATTTATTATTGACAAGGAAGCTGCCATGGTTTCTCAAACCATCCGTAACATGCTTACTTCTCCAGGTCTATTTCTCTGTCATCTCTTCTTATTTGGTCCTTTAGGGAAATTGGGTTTTCTGGGTTGGGTTCTTAGTTGTTTTTTTTTTTATAGGAAATGTCTAATTTTATATTTATTTTTTGGCTGATGATGAAGGTGGTTTTGCGGAGTCGGAGCATGGGGAAGTGACTTTTCCGGAGATAAGTGCTGTGATTCTTGAAAAGATCTGCCAATATTTTTATTGGTCTCTTCAATATTCCAGGTTTGTGTTTTTAAATACTTTATTATTCATTCAGTTTTATAAGCTTCTTCTTTCTATCAATGTCTGTTTTTGTGTCCTTTGGAAAGATCTCTATGAATGCTGTGGATATATTGAAGTTGTAACTTGCATTGTTGATCGACTCTTCATTTTTTTTTTGAAGTATTCGTGTTCAACACCGTATTCGACACATATTCGGATATAGATATGCGGATATGACCCTCCAAGGACCCTTCAATACATGAAAAAACTTAAAAAAAAAATTGAACATACACGTGTAAGACATATACCCTTATCCGACACTCTCACCCGAGTCCGAGTAACATAGCTAACTTGAATTGTAGCTTTATGAGGATGAATATGTTGATAAACAGTATGTGAATGAATCCCGTGTTGGTTGGTTGTTATTTTTCTCTAGGAGAGTTCTCTGTCCTGATTATGTTGGAAGTGAATAATCAAATTATATAGTGGGAACACCTTCATTGTTCTAAGTTAGAAGCAAATATTAGTATTTTAATGAAGTCTTTGACTACTCATCGTGGCTCCTTTTGTTTGAGAGGAGTTTATAGTTAAAGTGCAAATCAACATTACAAACTGTTTCCTTGCAATATAAAGATTTTAGCACTCCATTTTACATAATGTATTTCGCAATGATAGCTTAACATGCTTTTCTAACAATTTATCATGTTTTTATTGAGATATAAACAAGCCAAGAAACATTTTTTTTGAAATATTCCGGCTGTTTCATGTATTGTAGTTGGATTCTCTTTGAAAAACTTTATCATCTGAATATAAGCACTAGTTTCTCGATGAAACTAGATGAATACGCTTTGGTGTGAAATTATGGAATGGGCTGCGGGTTTGCGATCATTGAGCATGGTTTCCTCTTCCCCGCGTGATAGTTTACTTCCACATGGATGAGTATAGATATTAGATATTTGCCAAAAAATAGAAAGTGCTTTGTATGTCCTCTTGCTGTGCAGTATGATTTTTTAATAGCTATACAAGTTCTCAAACTCGTCAAACTAATTTTCTTATGCAAGAACTATCAACTGACTTGTTTTCTTTTGTTGATTGCTCGAATCACCTCCATTTCTATGTATTTTAACTTTGAGTTATGTTTATGAGCTCTTCCTATTTTTGTTTTACACTGATTAAAAAGTTACTATTTTGTCAGGGGTAAAGAGACTGAGTTCCATATTGAACCTGAACTGACTCTAGAGCTGATGATGGCTGCTAATTATCTCCACACTTAGCCAATTACTTTCTTTTCTTATTTGGTAAGATGTTCTGTTTAAAATTGTAAAGCTTTTTGCTACACAAATATGATCTCTTTTGATTGTTTTCCTTATTTCGGACCTTTTAATTAGCAATGAATTGGTAATTTGTTATTTTCTTATGAGTGTCACTGTTAAGTTACCATCTTTCTCTTTTGTGTCTACCTTGCAGAATTTCTCTGGGTTTGGTATTCTTGCCCAAGAGGAGTATCTATGTGGTGCATTTTAGCTTTTTGCTGCACTGCATAGTGGTGTATTTACAATTATCCCATGTGATTGTTTTGACTTAGAACGTAGACTTATGTAGCCAAATTAATGCAGTTATTGCAAGATGTCTATACACCGAAATAACTTGAGCATGATCTTAGAATGCGACTGTTTATGGACTAACTGTATGTTAAATCTTTCCCTGCACTATCGTAACCTCGTATTTCTTCCATAAGATATCAAAAGACCTCTTATAGAGTAGAGACCTTTACAAGGTTCCAGGACACTCCTAGCACTAAAGCCTTTTAACAGTCTATAGAGTACAGATAGAATCTGGGTTTACAAGATATTTGCAACTTTGTGCTGCCAAGCTAGCACTTTTAGACCTTGTTTTTTCGAACCTAATGCATGACTTTGTTGCTGCTTGGAGTTGGATTATAGGGTAAGCCTTCTGAAAGTTTCTAGGGAATTTTATCCGCACACCAATCTGGGTCACTAGCTATATTACAGGGTGTGTTTCATTGGGCAGTGACACTAGCCCTGGCCATAACAATGCCAGCTATGTGGTCAAAATGATATAATTAGCTCAGTTAACTGATTCAAGGAATTGTAGGAAGCTATGTTGCTCCGACTCTTCATTCTTTTTGAAATACCTGTGTCCGATGCATATTCGGACATGGGTATGGGGATATGATCCTCCAAGAACCTTCAAAATACATGAAAATCTTGAAAAAAAAAATTGAACATACCCGTGTTGGACACATACCCGTGTCCGACACTCACGTTCGAGTCCGAGTAACATAGGTAGGAAAAACCACCTTCTCTGATGAAGAGTGCTACCATCACCTTCAAATTTTTAGCATTCTCTGCAACATTTCTGCCCCCTTCTTTATCCACCATTAGCCTCTTGACAGCTCTCTTTCTCTCTCCTCTTTCAAACATATATTCTCTAATTGTAAGCCGATTTTCCATACGTGACTGACATACCTTGCTTTGACAACCTTTGATCACCAAAACATGGTTTGCAGATCATTGGAACCCCTTTCTGATATGCTTTTCCAGTGTTGAATTCCAACCTCAATGGGTCCAAAACCCTCCCACAACGCCATGTGCTAAGACTTCTTTTTTGGGGTGCCCATTTTACAATACAACCATTTTCTTCAACAGCTTCTATAAACCCTCAGGCAACAACTTGTTCCATTCCAGATTTGTGAACTAACCCAGGCCTAATAACCCACAAGAATGGCTCTGCTTGCTATTGGCCAAACCTCAAAGCCATTTCAACCAGCTCGTTCTTGTCTATAGATGCTACACTCGTCCCGAAGCTTACATATAGAACTGAGTTCTGAATTTGCTTGTCAAACCGTGTAATGCAGCTGGTGTCCTCCTTTATTAAGCTGCTTGAGGAGGGTGGAGCAACTTTGTACAAAGGACCGATAGGGAATATTCGAACTTGGCATTGTTTTTTAATCTCTTCTAATGATGATTGTTCAAGGACATCAGACAGTATTCCAGATAAACAGCTGAAGATGTTCTTGTCTTGCATATATGATAGATATCAACTGCGAGAAATTTTCTGGTGTTCCAAATTTGGAAACAGGCACGTCTTGCGATGTTGATTTTTTTTTTTTAATTAAATTGTTCTTGCAACACTTGCTATAAACTTGAATATGAAACCAGCATTGCTATATTAATTAAATGGATTTTGGGTATTTGCAATATTCTTCCTTTGATATGCAGAGAAATAGTGTTTCATATGCAGCTGCAATTTTGGTGGCAGTGAACAATTGCAACCCTCTTTGCCTAGCAGCCTTGCCTTTCTTCTCCAAAACCTCTCTGCCATCATTCCAAACCCTATAGAGATCCTTTTTTAAGGAAGCCATATTAGGTGACAAGGTGTAACCCATTTGTGGTCCGACAATTACTGACCCTGTGACACCAATAAAAGATTAAGATGAAAGAAAATGCAGAAAGGATTGCAAATATGCAGCAGAAAAAATGGAATCTGAAGATAGTAGTAATGTGATCCTTTGCATGAAAATGAGAGACTTATTTGATCAGATGAAAACTTTTGAATCAAGATGCAGATCATCAACATCAATCTAAATTACTTTGAGACAAGTTGACAAGTTACTAGACTAAGTTTCTGATTCTAAGGTACTAGCGCATGGGTCTTTACTAGAATAAAAGAAGCAGAATCCAGGAAATGAGCCATTCCCAATGGACTGATTTTCAAGAGTTAATAAATCAGCCTTAGCAAGCTAGCATAGGGGTGAGTTCGGTTCGGGTCGGTTATTTCGGGTTTTACAAATCGAATCGAGGAATTTGGTTTTTCCAAATGGGTAACCGAAACCGAACCGCAATAGCCAAAAGATCGGTTATAACCGAATCGTCGTATCTCGGTTCGGTTCGGTTATCGGTTTTTCATATTTTTTTGGGTTTTTGAACTTTTGAGTTTTATTACATGCTATTTTAACAGGTTAATTATGCCTAACATGCTATTTCCACAATCAAAGTATCTTAGTTTTTAAAAATTTTAAAATTTATCTTCTTTTTTTTTTAATAGTATTTTTACTTTTTTTCACTAATTTAGAAATAAAATATTTATTTTTATATTATAAAAATAAAAATCAATTAAAAAATAAAATTCGATTCAGTTCGGTTCGGTTAATTATGGTTTTTTGACTTATGAACCGAAAATCGAACTGAACCGAATAAACCGAATTAATAATCGAACCGAATTTTAACCGAATTAAAAAAAACCGAACCGAAACCGAACTGAACATTACGTTTCGGATCGGTTTTCGGTTTTCTCGGTTTTTTTTTCTTAGCCCTAAGCTAGCATTAAGAAATCCATTGACTTGATGGGTAAATTTAATCTATTTATCATGATTTCCAAGTCTTCCTATTATTTCTATAAACAAAAAGGGAATCTGGAAATATTGCACTGCCAAGTGCAAGCTACTCAAAACAGTGCATTTAAGCAGCAAAACTGTATCGACTCCCACAGGCCACAACTCAAAGTCCCCAACTTAATCTGAACCATATCCACCAAAGCCATCATCAAAAAACCCACATCCATAAACCGAACCAAAACCCGAAACTAACCTCCCAAGTCCCAACCCTCAAAGCCATCGAGTTATCATCCACAAGACTGGCGCCAACTCCATGCCCTGTCACGTCTTTGCTATATTTGCTTATTTTTATGGCTTCTTTTGATGGCTGATGCAATGAGGCTATAGAAGAGGAAGGAGCTGAATGAGTAGACGTGGCATGCAATGAGGTTCTAGGCGACGTTGGAGCCACCGGCGCAGGCGGATGAACTGGCGTCTATGATCAAGGGCGGATACAAGGGGCTGGCAGGGTCTTGGCCCCTTACTCCTCAAAACGTATTTTCTAGTAATAAAAAAAAAAAAAATAGTAAAAACATATTTTAATTTCCAAAAATTTATAATTTAATTCCTTTAATTCCGGTTCTTCGTCCTGTCTATGATGATGAGGGTGGGGTGGGGTACCATACAAGGCCAAGGAATAAAGCTAAGGTGAAGAGTAAGTTGACGTTGACTATCCCGTCTAGTGCCATTATGTGATGGTGATAGTGATTATCATTCGGCGGCGGACGGAGGATGTCGGCGGAGATGGGGCGGAGGAAGGTGGAGGAGAAAAGAGATATTTCAGCGGAAATATTTTTGGTTTTCGAACTGATGGTTGCTTTGGAGATTGAAACAAGGATTGAAGAAAAAGAGAAGGAAACTTTTGGAATTTGTTTTTTCTGTTAGCGTGGATTTCCGTCCATGGAAAGGAATTTCCAGTTATTAGGAAAATGAAATAGTAAATAAAAAATCGCCGTTGCCGGGGATCGAACCCGGGTCACCCGCGTGACAGGCGGGAATACTTACCACTATACTACAACGACTTTGTTGAAAAAAGCAAATCTAGAAACCATAATATCCACAAATCTTTGACTAGTTTTTTCCTTCTTTTATCTAAATTAATGCACAATTATGCCTAAGAATTCTCTTTAAAATTAATTAACTTGTTATAGCAACTTTTTTTTTTTTTAATTAAAGACAGTAATTAATAACTAATGTGATGAACAAGGAAGAAGATTTATCTAATATAATAGCTTTAAAAAATGTTCTTTAAGACACTTGTAGCAAAAATTCATTGAAGAATAACTAGTAGGTAGTTTAAATTCGCGATTTTAGGTTACGATACTAGTTTTTTTGAGAATAAGGCAAGATGTATACAAATATACGCAAACAATTACTTACATGTATACAATTTTCAAATTAGTAACAGAAAATTCTTGGGCATGCAGATTGAGTATAAAATATATACAAATGGTGTGACCTAGAAAGTATCTAAAACTATATGGTCTCATCTATAGGTCATTATTTTTGGTGTCATGGCAATTCTCCGATGATTGTTAGGCAGTATGTTGTGCAATCGTAGGAGTTGAAAAGTCCAATTTTTGGATGGCTGAGGCTTAGAATCATTCAGGGATCGTTTTATGCTATAGGAATATGGAGTTATAAGAGGAAATATGTTAAACCAGAAAGAGGAAGAAAAAGATTTTACAACCGTGTGTTGAGTGGGAACATGATTGTTACACAATGTGTAAAGAAATCTGACAGTGGCACGTTTTCATGGATTGTGTATGAATTATGGTTGCTCTTATTCTAGCTTGTTCTTTGTTGATATAAAAATTTTTGGAATGCGTCTGTTATGAGATATTATCTGTTTTAAAAGTTTGAAAATCGTTCTCACGATTTTATCTTTAAAGAAAAAACGTCTCATAAAAAAATGATGATCCTTGCTTTATAAAATCACAATCCAATCTTTGACTAATCGATGTGGGATTGTTTTTCCTCTCAACATTAACCCTTAATCAAGGATGTGGATTTTGTTTTTGCTAAGATAAATGAATCCGAAACGAATTCAGAATGAATTCTCACATACAAAATCATTGTTGATGTAAAAATTGCTTAACTGAATCCGTTATAAAATATTATCTTTTTTAAAGATCTAAAGATCATACTTACAATTTTATCTTTGCAAAAAAAACATCTCATAAGAAAGAAAAGAATGATCCTAAATTTATAAAACCCCAATCCAAGACATCGTTTTCCCCCTCGACATTCTTGAAAGCCTTTGGCAATGTTATGATGGTATGAACCTGCCTTAAATGGATGCAGGAAAACTGAAAAATAAATAAATAAAGATCCAAGGGGCAAGGGCTATCTTCAGGCTACCTTTGCTACAGAAGTTCTCTTTCGGAGTTTAGGGACCGAATCCTAAAAGCATCTTCTTCAAAGTTCAGATATAATGTTCTGGTTCAGTTGCTTCCATTTAATCATAAAAAAACCTTCAACACAATAATTTGCAAGTACTTTGATTTCTTAAATTTTAGTCCTGGGCTTTTGAACTTTAATTCAATTCCTTTGCTTCAGATTGAGACTGGCCATTACTATCGTCGGATTCAATACGGATATAATTAATTTATATTTGAATATATTAAACACAAATGTCGAACATAAATATTTATCTGAAAAAGAAAAAAAAAAAAGTCAAAATAACATCAGACAACTTGCAGTTGCAAACGTCAGTAAGCGGATCACAAACTAAGAAAAACTCACAATTTCATTACTAGAATTCGAATTACATTCTTCCATCATTTGAACCCATATTGTAATTACATAATCTACTGACAACTTGCAACATTAACAGCGAACACCAAATAACATACGATAATTCCTTAAAACATATATATTTATAGGATTGATTTTTCATGTTTCAGACACTTCAAACTTCAACCAGAAATCTGAATAGTCTTGACATCAGGCTTCTTCACTTCAACCTTAGGAACAGTAACTGTAAGAACCCCATTTTCCATAGATGCTTTAACTTGATCCATCTTCACATCCTCAGGTAACCTAAACCTCCTCGAGAACTTGCCACTGCTCCGCTCCACGCGATGCCACGTGTCATTCTTGTCTTCCTTCTCAACATTCCTCTCCCCGCTGATTTGAAGCACCCTGTCATCTTCAATCTCCACTTTCACTTCCTCTTTCTTCAGCCCTGGAAGGTCGGCCTTGAACACATGGGCTTCCGGGGTCTCTTTCCAGTCAATACGAGTGTTAACGAAGGCGGAGTTCTCTTGGGAAATTGATGGGAAATTCTTGAAGGGATCCCATACGTCGACTGAGAATGGATCGAAGCTGTTGCCTCGTCGGTTGCCGAAGAAACTTGGGATCAGAGACATTTTCTTCTCAATTTCTTGGAATTGCTTCGTCGGTTGGGGGTTTTGAGAATCAGAATTTGCTTCTTGTATTTCTTGCTTCGCTGCTTGTATTTTTTGATGTGGGAAAGATGGGATAGGTTGGGTATTTAAAGGATTCGAAGGAAGATTCTAGAACTTCCAAGGGCAAGCAATTTTGGGCCTCGATGGACGAAGTTTCTAGTAAACTCAAGAGCTTTCCAGGCTTCTCTTGAGGAACCTGGATGTAAGGAGGCTTTCAAATGGGCCGAGCCTTGCCCTCTATTGACTTTCACTGGGCTTATTCCAAGGTTTATATTGTCTTTGTTGGGTATTTTGTTTTACTTCCAATGCCATTTTTTCCTTTTTTTATTGCAATTTCTAAGGTCAAAAAGTCTAATTGTTAGCTTTCTTTTAATTTAGTGCTAAACTAATTGAATTATGCTCATTCAACATGCGTTGATTTCTCATTGCAATGTCAACACATCTTCAAAGAAGCTAGCCAAGCTAAGCTACGGCTAGAGGATAAGAATGTTGATAGTGATCAAGCCGAATCGAGCTCAAATAGTAAAAAATTCGAATTTGATTCGAAATAAAAATCAAATTATTCGAACTCATTCGATTAGGCTCTTTTTTGTAAAAAATGAGCTCGATTATTTGTACTCGAACTCGAGTTCGAATTGAGTTTTTTTTAATACTAATTAAAATAGTAAAAATATATTAAAAATAAAAATAATCAATTAGGCTCGCGAGCTACTCAAACCGAACATTAGGATACTCACAGTCGATTCGTTCGATAACTCAAACTATTCGAACTCAACCAATAATGATCGAGCCGAATTCGAGTTTTTTTCGATTTAAATTTAAATAGCTTTCGAGCACCAATATATCGTTTCTACTCAAGAGGACTTACTTCCTATAAAACTGTGACCAATACTGTCTTAATTGATGGTAACTTGTCTGATTTATCAAATTACCTAAACTTCTTCAAAATTGATTAAATTGTGATGGATAATCTGATTTTATGAGAAACAGAAAAGAAAAAAGAAAAAAAAAAATACCATGTAATGTAATACTCTAATAGGTCTCAAGTTTCATTGCAAGGAGAAATGGAGAAACGGCATTCCATCAGTAGAGCAGCAATAAAACATATACGAAGGCCGCTATTGGCTCCACAATTTATATCTAGTCAAAATATTTTAGAGGTTTGTATATTATATTATTTAATGTAAACTAGTCATTCTATTATAAAATTAGATAATTTAATTTTTATTTTTTAAAAATTTAAGTAAAAAAATAAAATCACTAACTGGGTTCACTAACCGTTAAAAAATAAAATCACTAACCGTTAAAAAAATTGATATAACTTTAATAAAATATATTATTTTAAGATGACGTGAACAAAATAAATAACTAAGTTTTTGAAAATGTCCTATCAAATCTTTTAGCCACGTAATATTTTTCAATTAGTGGTTTTACCTTTACAGATTAAATATCACGTCAGTTTTTTTAACGTTTCACGTTACACCAATTAGTAATTTTACATGTTTACTTCAATTTAAAAAAAAAACAAATACTCAATTACTCAATTTTATAATAAAAAAATTAATTATATTAAATAATATAATATAGAGACCTTCTAAGTACTTTACTCATTTATATACTGCCTTATCTCTTTTGTTTTACCGTAATTTCCCTTCTTTTTTTTTTTAATGAAATAATTTCCCTGTTTTCTAGTTAGAATACCAAAATTTAGAAAACATAATCTAGTCTACTTAGTTCATCAAATCTAGACATGATAATATTGAACACTATGATTACACAATATGAACACGACATGAAGAAAATAACTAAAACATGACACGATACGAAAAAAACACGAACACAACATGAATACTCAAACATATCAAAATCTATAAAAAAAAATTATTAATACATCAAAATTTATAAAAATATAAAATACTTTAAACACGATTATAACACAATAAAATATATAAATAAAATGTTGGAAGTAATATATGCTATATACTGTAAAATATAAACAGAAAGTAAAAGAAGAACTTGATATATATATATACAAACAGATTACAACAAATATGCAGAAGCAAACAAAGACACTTGCAGTAATTGATTTGAAAAAATCAATATCGAGTCAAGGTTGGACCTCTAACCTTAAGACGTTTTTTGCCTGTCTAAGGTGCTTACAATATCGATGCAAATCGTCTCCCAGGTTTTCTCGATATACGTTGCAAATGAGAGCACACTCGGATGCAATACAGCGAACAGAAGAATGTTGAAGTCTCTCTCTCAGAAGACAAGAATATTTTCGGTGAATTAGTGAGTAGAAACAGATACAAACACTCCTATTTATAGATACAGAGAAGTCTGTTCAGTCAAACACATCTGTTGGACAGGAATCGGTTCGGTCAAAAGACAAGTCTGTTCCAATGAACCGGTTCAATCCAACAGGCAAGACACAACAGAAAAAGGCAAAGTAACAGAACAGACACATTCTAGAAGAAGAATTATTCGAACAAACATAAAGCTGGTTTGATTTGAGCTGGTTCGGCTGCTTTGTGTTGAGCTGGTTCGGTTTGGACAAAATTAAGCCGGTTGGACAGTAAAAAATTAATTACTGACCCAAACCCGACCCAACCCAGCCCGGCTCGGCGGCGCGCGCGTGTGGTCCAGCCCAAGTTGTGTTGGTCCTTACCCTACACAAAAACTTGGGTGCCCCTTGGGGCCCAACCCATCATGACACTCTAGCTTATATAAACTATAAGCTAAAGCCGTTCTAAGTCCTATGTGGGATTGACTATCACATAAACTTTCAACCAACTTTCCTTCCTCTTCAAGTGGGTAAATAATGAGACTAATTTCTCATTCACTTTGATATCATTTGTGTACGTAAGTGTACATCGTGTATCTTACTACGACAACCTACGTATTCGAATACGTATTTCGTATATATACACTTAATATATACTATGATATCTAACATAAAATACAAATACACGAATTACCAAATAAATCAATCAAGCCATTGATCAGCACAACTGCACAAGAATCGGCCTGAACATCCAGAGCAATTGACATTTGATTTGAATGTGTATTATGAATTCATTATTGAATTATGTTGAACCCATTCGGCCCACCAAGCACAAGACCTAGCTAAACAGCCCAATCAGATGAGCCCAACAATCATTAGGAACAGAGGCATGGGATACGTGGCATCTCCCCTTCTCCCAGAGATCACATCTTTGGTCACTTCGATGCCTACCTGGGACAATGCGAGGCATTAAATGCTACAGTCTGCAGATGACAGACATTAAATGCAGCAGTCTCCTCGACAAGGCCTCCCGAGGCCGCTTACATCAAACAACTTATCAGAGTCGGGCACGTGAAACTAGTAGGGCGAGCACCAGCTCGCCCAATCTCCCCTATATATAGCCCTCCTCAAGGCTATTCACGAGAGAGCTCTCTTTCTCTCTCTTAAGACTACTTACCTTCTTTCTCTTCGATATTCTTTTCCTTCTTCCAAATACTGACTTAACCATCGGAGTGTGTCCTGGAATTCAACTTCCGGTGCCCTCTAACTTATTTTTCCTTCTTTTCAGGATCTCAGATCATTAAAAACCTCAGAAGCACTATCACAACATAAAAAGACATTAACAAATTAAAAGAATGATAAAAAAAAAAAAAAAAGTCCGGCAAAAAAAGAGTAAAAAGACAAAACATATCCTATAATGAAAACAATATCATGTCAATTAATCATCTTTTTGATTGCTTTTTAGTTTTTTTCTTTCTAACTAGTGGTTTTGAATTCTGTTCTCGTTGTCCCTGCGTATGTATTCCTTTTCACTTTTCTCATTTTTTTTCTTTGGACTGAAAGTGGAGACTTTTGACATCAGGATTGAGGCGCGGGCTCAAAGCATGACATTTCAGGACCAGTTTTTGAGGATTGTTAGTTAAAAGTTAAAGGTTATTTGTAAGGTTAGGAGATGTCATAGGACATCTAAATTTGGTATTCGAGATGTGCTTTAATATTTAAATTAGTTTAAGATTAGAGGATTTATTAATTTCATAAAAGAAATAATTAAAAAATTTAGTGTTTATATATATATATATATATATATATATTTTTTCTAAGGTCAATTTTTACTTCATCTATTTATATCTAATAATTGAATATCTTTAAACTTGATATGTATAGATCAGATGTGTTTTATTTGAAATTATTGAATAATTGTACATCTATTAAGTATTTTACATATAAAGATTTAACGTGATGATGTCTATAAGTGTATAAAAGATGTGAATTAAACCTGCTCATGGGTCGGGCAGTCCGTCCGGCCCGGTAAGCCCGACTCATATTGGGCCGGGCCTAGGTAAGATATTTTTAATTCGACCCGAAACAGTATTTTTTAATTATAATAATATTATTTAATTTAATTTTAATTTTAATTATAAAATTAAAAAAAAAAATTAACATTATAAACAATGAATTCGGATCTGTCAAGCCAAATCTGAATAAAGATTTAAAAAAAATTAAATCACGACTCAATCCGACCCGGCTATGAGCAGATCTAATGTGAATAAAGTGGATATTATTTGCATGTTTCAATTTATTTTTAACTTGAAAAGACTAAGGTAGTGATTGTTGGGACCTTATTACAAGGAATCCCATGCACTATTCCTCAAAAGTTCACATTGTTTTCAAGCTTTTAGCATGTTTCTTTAGCTTTAAAAAAAAATTGTGATTTTTTGTGTGTGAACAGGTAATTAAAGTTTTAATTTAAAGATTTTAAATTTGAATATTAGATAAAATTGAGACTAATCAAAAGAGAAAAAAGCTGTATAAAATTTACATAACTCCAAAGCTCATTTTGGTAATAATTATGACATAAAATCTTTAAATATTGTATGAATAGTATTAGATAGGAAGTTCATGAAATTATATATGCGATTAAATAATTATGATCATGAGTAAATTATGTTTAATTTTATTTTCTTTTTAATTTGGAGAAAGAAGATTCGAAGTAAAAGATGTAAAAAAAACATATGCTAAAAATTAATACAAAAGATGTACTAATAATAATAATATTTTTAAAAGTAACCTCTTAATCATTGTGCCATGCTCAAGCAACTTAATTATAGCTAAATAATAATATTATTAATATAATGCACTTAAGCATTAAATTTAATGATAAATACATATATTCTTAATTTGAAGAACAAATTTGAATCCTTTTGAAAATTTAAAAAAATTCTAAGATAGTCAAGGTATTTTTAAATTTTATCTGAGTTTATTTTTTTTAAATGATTTTAAAAATGCATTTTGTTACACCGACTTAATACATTCATAATTTTTTCTCCAAATACTCTTAAAAGAATTAATTAACAAAAATTTTAAGGAATTCATCTCCTTACAAAAATGGGGGTAAAAAATTCTACATATTTAACAAAATTAAAAATAAAATAAAAAAAGCGAAAAAGGAAGACAATCAGAATCGTGAAGAACTCCCAGTCAATAAATCCTGATGATCAACAATCCATCAGATCGTTCATCTATCAATAGTGGACCCTACCACAAAATTAGATCTAATAATCTAGAGTGGGCCCACCACTTTGATCCTTTTATAACTTTTAAGAATCAATAGGACCACCCCCAAGATAAATCGCTCGTAAATTTGGATCGCGATTTTATTTTTTTATATTTTTTACTTAGGTTTGGTTTTGGATCGAGTTTGATTGATCTGACAAATTTGAATTTATTATTCATTGAATAAAAAGGTTTTTTTTTTATTGTTTTATATTTTTATAATTAAAATTAAATAAAATAATATTATTATAATAAAAAAAATATTGTTTTGGATCGATCCGAAATAAAAATACTTATTCACATCCAATTCAATACGGATCGAATCTATCGAGCCGAATGAATTGTCATCTGGCCCAACATAACCTTCCCATCCCGCGTCTTTCTCATCTGATGTGACCACTTTCAATGCCTACTTCAACAAACAAATAATTTAAATCTCATCAAATTATTTAACTTCCAATCTTTAATAATTTATATTTAAGCATGTTTAGAGTTTTATTATTATAACATTAATTAATTTTTTTATAAATATTATTTTAATCTGAATCATTAATTATTAATTAAGAGTTCTCATGATCTTTTTCTCTCTCCCACTTTGACTCTCTTTATTAAATTGAATGTTGATAGTGTTATTCGATAGAGACCTCGTTTAGCATTGCTTCTGGCACAGTTTTTGAGGTCAAAAGCTGTTTTTCACCGCAAACGCAATGCTAAACAGATAAAAAAAATTAGCTTCTGCGGTTGAAACCATGGTTTGAAAAGCTAAACAAAAAAGCCAAAAAATATAGCTTTTGGGCTTTAAAAGCTGGCTTTTGGATAAAATGACTTTATTATCCTCACATCTCTACACTTTTATTATTTTAAACATATTTTTTTTGACATTTCAATTTTCAACAACACTTTTTCACAGCAATGCTAAACACTTAAAAGTTTTTAAACCACACTTTTTCACCACACTTTATAAACACACTTTTTCCAACTCGAGCTTTTTCCAACCTAAGCTTTTTTCAACAGCAATGCTAAACTAACCAATCTAAGAGAATTTTTTTTTAAAGTCTTTGCACTTTTTAGATTTTTTAGGAAATTTGATATGCATAAATTGAATTTAGTTTAGCATGGATTTAAAAGATTTTATAAATTTTCTCTATCAATTGATCTATGATTATAAATAAATGTTGAATCGTAATTGAATTTGTCAACTAAATTTTGTAATTTATTCAGATCACAATATCGATTGAGATTATTAAATTGAATTAGCCAGTTATTATTGTTGTAAGATATTTATAAAATGAAATAAACAAAATAAACATGAAAGAAAAGAAATGAGCTCTCTTTCTTTTCTCTTTCTTCGGAGCTTTTCTTTATCACTCTCTCCGGCTGGGACTTTGAGCTTTGGATTTTTGATGAAGTAAAATTTTTGTTACGAAAAGCTAAAGGTATTGGCATTTTATTAAAGTTTTTTTTTTTTTTTTTTTTTTTTTTTTAACGAGAAGATTCATAATTGTTTTGGGCGTTTTATCTCTCTCTTTTTCGCCTCTGATCTTCTGTTATTTCGCCAGTTTTTTTTTCTTTCTTTCACTGTCCAATGATCCACCGACACGTGGTTCTTCTTCCCCGACGCGTTCGCGTTTTCCGTTACTGACCGCCGTTTCATTCTGCATTTCCTGTACTCAGACCAGTATGTTTCTTTCTCTCACTCAAGAAAGTATTTTCTGCTTCGTTCTTTGCAAACAATACATCAAAATTCTTTGGTTTCATTTTCAATTTTGTCTTCTTCACCACCTTGTGTCAATTTGTCAACCTCGAGCTCTGAAAAAAATTGAGAAATCTCATTTTTTATTTATAAAGATTTTGGAATCCGTTAGTGAAAATTGTTCACTGGAGCTCTATCTTGCAGTAAATATGTTAGTTTTGGAGGTGATTTGAGCTGTGTTAATTGTAATACATAATATGGAAAATTTTTGAAGAAAAAAAATGCATGGCTCTTATTGAATAGTTAGGACTAAATCTGCAATTCTCGTGGTCGATTTATGGGTTACTTAGAAGGAATTAAATTTGATCGAAGCATTGTTATATTTCACTTAAAATTTATAGTAAATTTGATAACTACTGTGCTTGCTGAGTAAGGAGATATTACATGTAAAATAAGTTTTATGGTTTAAGTGGTTTGTTGCAATCTTTAATTTAGGCATTTGAAGCTACCTTCTATTAGTACTTTCTTAAGTATTAACTGGCATGTAAGATATTAAAGTAAGATAGTAAGTTTCTGTTAGTAACGATTGCCTCGAAGACACTCATTAAAGTTATTATATATATAATAATATTTTAATTTAATATATTTAAAATAATAATAAAAATGATCAATTATTATATTTAATATAATATTATTACTATAAATAATATATTAATTAATCTTAAAAAGTATTAATTAGCAAAACCTTTATATATATTTAAAAAAAAAGTTTTTGACCATTTTTATGAGTTTAGCGATTATAATTTATAAGGTTTTACTATTTATTTATCATTTTCAATGCATTGAATGAAAATATTATTATATATGATAGTTTTAAAGAATGTTTTTAAATCATTCGTTAGCAAAACCTTAATTTATGTGGTAAAGAGCCGAAAATATCAATAGAGAAGAGATTGCTGCTTACGGGGGATATCTCACAACTTCATCATTGGTTAAGAGAATCAATGCTTCTTGCTTTATGAGTTGTGTTATCTTGGTTAGGGAAGGCAATGGAACGGGGCTGGGGCAGATATTGTCTTATCCACCTCCATCTCATTCTTGCATGGATGTTGGAAACATCCACATCCATGGATGTCAGTTACATCCATAACCGCTCCACGGTGCTTCACTTCGCTACACTCCAATTTATATTAATTATTTTTAACTTAATATTGTAAAAAATTATATTATAATTTATTTATGAACATAATTTTAGTATATAAAAATCTTTAATATAATATATAATACATATATACCAAAAGTATAGATATAAAATATTAGTATATATATAATTTTAGTAAATATATATCTAATATATATTAAAAATATAATGAAAAATATAAAATATTTTAAAGGATAAAATAGTAATTTCAAAAGTCGGGGCGGGTGGAGTGGAGCAAGCATTTATCAAAACCGCTCCGCTCCATCCCGCTCCAAAAAAAACCTCTCCATTCGAAGCGGATCGATACGAAATCCATTGATCGGATCGGGTTTCGCCATTCCTCATCTTGGTTGCTCCAGTTTCTGAACCTTAAGCTCTTGTTTGTTTCGAGAACCCTATGCCACTGTGCATGTGATACACTTTTTTTTTTTTTGGATAAGTAGTATTTCCATTTATCCAAGAAAGCAGCAATGCTGCTACATATTACAATAGCTAGCATAGCCTAGCTAAACACATCAGTAAAACCAGTGCCTTTTAGACAAACATGGCTGCATTTAGCCTCCAAGAATTACATAAAAACATATTAACTGAATCTCTTTTAATCATCCTAAGGTCACTTAATTTGATCGAGATCATGTCTCTCACTTGCTCAGTAAGCTGCTCCTCCTTTTGCTCTGTTGAGTTGAACAAACGATTGTTTCTTTCCTTCTAGACTAGGTAAATAACTGCGTTCCAAGCTAGCCTCAGTATCGTTGTGATTAGAGCTTTACCTTTGAGGTTGACAGTGGCCCATTGGAGCTCTACATTCCAGCATGTAACCTGCCTTTGTAACCTGCAAAGAACCATCACTTTCTGCCATATCTGTTTCGAGTAGGGACAAGTGAAAAATAGATGGTCCCTGGTTTCCCTCTCTTGTTTGCAAAGCAAACATTGATCTTCCACTGCCATTCCCCAGGAGATTAGTCTATCCCTTGTGGACAATCTATTTAGGATTGCCATCCATGAGAGCATAGAATGCCTAGGAATATTATATTTGCACCATACCAACTTATACCAAGCCACTTTCCCAGCTGAAGGTCTGATCTTGTTCCACACTGCTGACACTTGATACTTTCCCTCAGGGAAAGGCCATTTGCATCTTCCATCAGCAGCTGTAAGAACAATGCTAGCAGCCACCTCTCTCAATTGCATGATCTTCCTCCAGTTCCAGCTGCTTCCACTCTGAATAGAGATGTGCCATGGATCTCTATCCTTCAACACATAAGTCTTGATCCAGGCAATCCAGAGGGAGCCTGCTTCAACCAGCATAGCCCAAAAATTTCTTAGAATACATGCCTGATTCCAAGTGACAGTGTCCTTTACACCAAGTCCCCCTTCTGATTTTGGCAGGCAAATAGACTTCCAGCTAACTTTAGCTCCCTTAGCTTGGCCTTCCTTCCCTTTCCATAAGAAGCTTGAGCATATTTGCATCAGCTTCCTTATGCACTGCTTGGGCAGAATAAAATGTCTGCACCAGAAATTCTGCAGGTGAAAAAGAACTGATTGAATAAGCTGAATCCTTCTTGCATAAGACAAGAACTTTGTTGCCCATCCTTTAACCCTTGCTGTCACATTCTCCAAAAGAGGCTCACAGTCCTTCAAGGTTAATCTTCTAGTGACTAATGGTACCCCCAGGTATCTGACAGGCAGTGTGCCTGTTTTGAACCCTGTGATCTCTCTGATGAGCCTTAATTCTTCTCTATCAATTCCTGTGGAGAAGAACTCACTTTTGGTGCTATTAAGTTGAAGCCCTGAGAAGGTGTAGAATTGGCCTAGCACAAGCTGAATACCCTTCACTGAATCAAGATTGCCCTTGGCAAAGATTAACAAGTCATCAGCAAAACTCAGATGAGTTAAATGAAGCTTTTTGCACTGTGGGTGATAAGAGAACACCCCAAATTGTGCTACTGAGTCCAGCATTTTGGACAGAACATTGATAGCTATCACAAAGAGGTAGGGGGAAAGGGGATCCCCTTGCCTGACTCCTCTTGCCCCCTTAAAGAAGCCCATAAGTCCTCCATTAACAGCAATGGAAAAATAGGTGGTGGAAAGGCAACTTTCAATCCAAGCTAGGAATTGCTGAGGGACCTGCATTGCCTTCAAGACTGCAATGATGAATTCCCAGCTAAGAGTATCAAATGCCTTCTGCAAGTCAACTTTTATGGCACATCTTGGGGACAGTGTAGTTCTGCCATAGCCTCTGACTAACTCTTGTGCAAGCAGGATATTGTATGTGATACTCCTGCCTGGAATGAAGGCACTCTGATTAGGACAGATCACCAATGGAAGACTGCTCTTGAGTCTGTTAGTCAGGATCTTACTGATGCACTTATGAAAGACTGTGCAACAGGATATTGGCCTAAAATCTCTCATTGTGCTTGGGTTAGGGCATTTTGGAATGAGAGCCACACTAGTTGAATTGAAAGCTTTGTGCATCACTCCTGTCCTGAAAAAGAACATTGCAGCCTCTGTGACATCCTCACCAACTACTTGCCAAGCTGTTTTGAAGAAGTGAGCTGTGAATCCATCTGGCCCTGGACTCTTGTCACTGTGAATCGAGAACATTGCTTCTTTTATCTCTTCATGAGTTACCATTTTAACCATTTCTGCTTGGTGCTCTTCAGTGATGGAAGTCTGAATAAGCTCAACTAGCAATTCCTGGTTGCAGCCCTTGACCATGTGGTCTTTGGATCCCAACAAGCTCTGGAAGAAGGAAACAGCTTCTGCTGCAATTTGGTCAAAATTTTCAAGTCTGTTTCCTTGTGCATCCTGCAATGAATGAATGGTGTTTTTACTCAACTTTTCCCTCACCATCCTATGGAAGAAGCCAGTATTTTGGTCACCTTCCTTTAGCCATTGAATTCTGGATTTCTGCTTGAAAAAGCTCTTCTCATCTTTGAGAAGATTATTGAAATCCCTTGAGAGGACATCTTGCTTTGCTGCCAGATCAATATCTGCAGGCTTCCTCAAGAGTTGGAGCTGCACTTCTGCTAATTCCCCTCTTTTGGCCTGTACCTTCTCAGTTATAGTTCCATACTTCTTGGAATTGAAGTTCTTGAGCTGCTGCTTCACTCTCTTCAATTTGATATGCAAATTGGACATAGGATCACCTCTGGTAGGTTCCTGCCATGAGCTCTTAACAATTTCCATGAACTCAGCATCCCTAGTCCAGTAGTTGAAAAACTTGAATGGTTTGGGAGGGGAGTGATTCACCAAGCTGGTTTTGATTAGTGCAGCACAGTGATCAGAGGTTTCTGGTGCAATGAAATCCACATAGCAATGTGGGAATGAGAGGAGCCATTGGTCATTAATCATGACTCTATCAAGCTTCTTGGCTAGATGGTTCACTTGATGATTAGACCAGGTAAAGATTGGACCAACAAATTGGTGATCTATCAATGCATTCTGTTCAATGCAGAGTTGAAAATCTTTCATGTCTGAATTACTGTGTTGAGATCCATTAAAGCATGAGCTTTCTGATGGATGAGCAACCACATTAAAATCCCCTGCCAAAATCCATGGCTCACCTTGAGTAGTTCCACTGAGAAATTGCAAGTGTGACCAAAGCAATTTCCTTCTGCATCCTTCATTACTTCCATAAATGGCAGTCAAATAAAACCTTTGAGAATTCAGTTTAATCTGGCATGTGATGGACTGATCTGTTAAATCCTTCATATCCACATCCAGATTAACTTTACTGAGGATCCAAATTCTTCCATTGGAAGCTTCAGAGTAGTTGTGATGGAGATTCCATCCCTTAAAATGCATGTCAACAATCTTCTGCACTTTAGGTAACTTTGCTCTAGTCTCAATAAGACAGACAATGTCAATCTGTAACTTAGAAATTCTACTGACTACCTGTTTCTGTTTTAGAGGACAATTGAGTCCTCTAACATTCCAAACAAGAATGTTCATTAATGGAGAGTTGGAGAGTGACTCCCCAAGGCAGAAGCTTTACCTCGAGCCTTTCCTTTGTCAATAGGCCCTTTCCTTCTCTTCAAGTTCTTCATCAGATCTGCCACCCCTGCTGCAGCAGCCCTAGGCTTTCTTCTTTCTTCTGAACTATTAAAAACAACCTGCTGAGAGTGGCTTACAGTCCTTTCCTCCAGAAGTGACTCTGTGATACCAGTTTCCTCTTCATTATCAAGAACAGATTCCAATATTGCAAATCTGTTGGCTGAGCCCATAGCTCCTGTGGCCGAGGAGGATCCTCGTTCTGTCCCTGATGACACTGGCCTTTCCAGATGCTCTGTGGTTACCTGAGCAGGTAACTCTGTCTGCTCATCAGAGGTCTTTGGAACTGTCTGCTCATCAGAAGTCCTCAGAGCTGTCTGCTCATTCTGAGCCTTCTGCTTAGGAATCCATTTTTTAATTGGAACTTCTTTTGGAAAGCGTGGACAACTTTTGTCATTGTGACCAAAGATGCCACAGTGATAACACTTCTGAGGCATCCACGGTGCCTCTACTGTGATGGGGATCACTGAGCCATTTCTTAGCTCAACTGCAATCGAATTGGGCAACTCTTGAGCCACATCAATCTCAACACAAACTTTAGCATATGCGAGCCGTTGCTTGTTTGCAGTTATTTTGTCCATATAGAGAGGGGTGCCAACGGCACTAGCTATATAGCTCAGTCCTCTCATTGTGAATAATTCCAATGGGACATTGCTCAGATGAATCCAGATAGGAAGCTTTTCCATGTTGAATTCTAAGGTGTTCAGGTCTGGTTCCCATTTCCTCAAGATGATTGGGCTATTTTGAATGTGCCAAGGTCCATGTTCGAGCACCCAATCCCTTGTCTCTGCATTATGGAATTGAAGAACATAGAGGTTCCTTCCTACTGGCTTAATTTGGAGATCTCCATCCTTTCCCCATAGCAAATTAGCCAACTTATTGAACAAACTGAAGTTTGGAGGTTTCCCTATAAATTGCGCAATCAGTGAGTTCTTCCATTGAAGAATTCCTTCTTCAAATACTTCATCTGGTGGTTTTACAGTAACTTTCCCATCCGTCTTCAACGGAGGAAAGAATCTCAAAGCTTGATTTTCAGCTGCAGCAAACAATTTCCTCCAATCAGGAGCAGCCACGTCAGCAGAGTTAGTTACAACTGACTCTGTTCTTCGTTCTTCTCCAGTCTCCCTTGATCGTTCCAACATTTTACCACGATCCATTCCAGCTGTAATGGAGGGATAATCTCCATTAACAACTAGTTTGAAGCTTCTATGCTGGGATTCCTCTCCTTCCAATCTTTGATTAGCTGTCTTCTCCAATGGAGTCATTGTAAGATTCATCCCCGATCTTCCAAGAACAAGAGAATTTGAGATGAGCAAGCAAGCTAGGATTTCTAGCTTCGAAATGATGAAATACTTGATCGGTGTTGAATTCTCGTCACAGAAAGCAAAGAAATTGTAAAATTTGGCTTAGAAAACCCCAAATCAAGAAAGTCACCTATTGTGAGTTGAGAGCTTTTCTAAATCTCGCGCCAAATTTTTGTTTTTGTTCCTTTTTTTTTTTTTTTTTTTTTGTTCCTTTTCTTTTTTTTTCAATTTCATATGATTGTAATTTTGTTTTCCAAAGTTTGTTTTTATCCCCACAGTGGCCTGCATTAATGTGAATCAAGTAAAAAATCTGCAGCTGAAAAGGATCTGGCGTGATTAAGACCTATGGATTGCCATTTAGAGCTCAAAAGGAATTCAAGAGATTAACCCTTTGGAACTTCTGTAAAGTCCATGTTGCCCCAAGAAATCCAGAGGGCAAATATGCAAGCCAGAGGGCAAGAGATTAAACCTGAAAAGCCTAATTTATCATAGGCTAATCTTCATCAAGAAATTAGAAAAGGTGGAAAAGAGGTCTCACTTGAATCTTCCTGGAAGTATAAAAAACAACATGCTGATATCAAGGCAAAGGATGAAGATGAGCTTGTGAAATACATGTCAAATTTACCAAGTTATTTGAAGAGAGGAGCAAACCCCCAAGAAAAAGTTTTAAATGTTGGGGTCCTTGAGGTAGTATCTCTTCACTGTCCAGCACCAACACATCTTACATAGAAGGCCATTTGCCATTTGTTAAACCTTTTAGGGAAAGTGTTGGAAAGTTTCAAGATCTCAAGGTTGCCCAGAGCAACACCTTCACTGTTCAAGGAAAATTCATCAGAGAAGATAAATCTTTTTGCAAAAATAATCCTTAACTCAAGCTGGAACAGTGCAAGAGAAGAGAAATGCATCCAAAGATTGATTCAGAAAGTGGAACTGTGCCAAATGGGGTAAAAGATAATTTGGCATCATGTGACAATGTGAAAATGAAGAACCAAGTTGGTGAATTTATGGAGAAAGCTGAGAAGTTTCAAGAAGTTATTTCAAAACGGGCTAAACAAGATGTCACTGAAAAAAGAAACAAAGTTGTCCCCCTTTTGCAAAGAGATTTGCCCAAAACGAATCATTCAGGATTAGCCAACTTTTCTGATTTAACAACAAAGTCAAGTAAACAATCAAGAACCTAGTGAGAGGGCCTTCTCAGGAAACATCTAAAGAGACTCACCATGCAGAGCTCAGTTCCAATTTCCAACATTCAGGCCCATTGCCTTGTGAACTTGATGGCAGTAAAAGTTCACGGATTAAAGCCATGGGTTCCACTTCCATTTCCATATATGCAAATGGTAATAACTTTACGTCAGAAAGATCTCGTTCTGTACCTGGTGCGGCGAAGATAGACATTAAGTCTTCCAGAAGCAGAAATCTAAAGGAAAAAAAAGCTAAATGCAACAACCGTACTGTATGCTGCAAATGAGGCTTGCAAAGGCCAAAGGATCAGAACCCAAAGTAAGCAAGGTTGCATCTGAAAAAGTACGAAGTACCTCACCTTTCCATCATTTTAGCTTCAGCATGGGTAAGACAGGCAAAAGTTCCGGCCCCAAAGAGGGTTCTATGCCTCAGGTGAGCTCATCAGGTAGTTCTGCCAAAACTGATTCACAAAATCATGTTGCTTCTGGTATTGATACTTCTTGTAATGATAAACTCAATGCTAAAACCAGAGCCAGGTCCAGCCCTTTGAGAAGACTATTAGACCCACTTCTGAAACCAAAGGCAGTTAACTGTCGCAATTTTACAAGCCAATTACAGGACTCGATATTAACAGAAGGTGCCTGTAAATCATCAGAATGGCTAAGACACTCAACTGCGAAAGTGAAATCAGATACAATCAGCCATTGCACAATCAATGGAAATGATTCAACACACAACAACAAAAAGTATGGATCTTCAGCAATTCAAGCTCTTCTCTGAGTTCAAGTTAAGAATGGCTTGCCTCTGTTCATGTTTGCTGTTGATAATGAGAGTAATATTCTTGCAGCTACAGTGAAGATGTTAAGTGCCTCAGGGAAGGGTGATTATGGATGCATTTACACATTCTTTGCCATTCATGAAATCAGGAAAAAGAATGGAAGGGGGATAAATCAAGGAGGGAAAGGCAAAGGTCAGGATTATGTCCCTAATGTTGTTGCCCAGATGAAGGTTTCTGGTTCTGGATTTTCTCATTTGTCCAGGCCAAACCATGTGAAGCAATTTAGCATTAGAGAATTTGTTCTTCTTACTTTTGGATGTAGGACAGGCAAATCCACAAGCATCTGATTTCCAGCCAAATGATGAGCAGACAGCTATAGTCATGGTTCCAAGTGGTGTACATAGCCTTCCAAATAAAGGTGAACCTTCATCACTGATCCATCGATGGAAATCAGGTGGAGCATGTGACTGTGGCTGTTGGGATTTGGGTTGCAAACTTAGGATTCTTTTTAACAAGAGACAATTCAGCCAGCGATACAGATCGTTGAAAGGTTCTTCAATTTCTAATCAATTTGAACTTTTCTTTCAGGTATATATATGATTGTGGATCTTACGCCAATCAAACTAAAATGTCCACTGTATTATATTGAAAATGTCAACTGAATTCTCTCTTTGTTTTAAATTATAACTAACAGGGAGGAGTGCAAGAAAACAAGCCTTTTTTCAGCTTGTCCCCTTTCAAGGATGGGATCTATTCAGTTGAGTTTAATTCATCGCTTTCGCGTATGCAAGCCTTTTCAATTTGTAAAGCAGTTTGGGATAGTAGGAAACATTGTGAGCTTTCAGAACCAGTTACCTCTTCTGAAGAAAGAACTTTGGGGGAAACCATGTTAATTGACTGAATAAATACTCCTAATCCTATTGAAGGAGAGGCTCCTGCTAGATTTGTCTCATATCCACCACCCATTTCGCCAGTTGGAAGGGTCCTTTTATATAAATATAGCCACACAAAAAAAAAAAAAATCCGAAAATATCGATCATTTTAGATTATTTCTCAAAATACGCTGGTTTTAAAATTAGCCCACCCCATGACGATTTCCCAGCATGAAAAATTTGATTTCCCTTGGTGTTTTTTTCAAAATTTGCTAAAAATACCAAGGGAAATCGCCACCCCTCATGACGGTTTTCCTTGGTATTTTTAACCAAATTTGTAAAAAGGATGAAGGGAAATCGCCATGGGGTGGCGATTTCCCTTCATGTAATTTTTTTTTTTTAATTTATAAACAAATTTTATTTTTTTTTAATTTGTAAATTTTATTTTTTAAATTTAAAAATTATAAATTAAATTAAATTTCTTATTAAATTTAAATATGGAAAATTTTGTTTCTTAAAAAAATTAAAAAAACAAAATAATATTTCTTCTTAAATTTATATATCAAAAATTATATTTGTAAGTTTTGTTTTAATTTTAAAAATTTGTAAGTTTTGTTTTTTAATTTTAAAATTTATAAATTAAATTAAAATAATTTTTTTATAATTTTAAAAATAAATAAATTTCGTAAGTAATATTTTATTATTTAAAATTTATGAACAAATTTTTTAAAATTTTGTTAATTGATTTGTATTAGATAAAAATAAAAAACAAAAAACACACAAAAAAAAAACTTATTTTTTTTATTTTTTTTACTTGCTCTCTGCTTCTTTATTTTTTTTTTTTTTTTCACAATTTGGAGAGAAGTGGCTGGTTTTGAATGCTCTGCCTTTGCAGTAGTTGAATCCTAAAAACATGATGTAAGGACTTTTTATGAAGAAAAAAAATTGGTTTTAAAACTCATTCAATATATTTTTTCTTTTATAAATAAATAAAGATCAAGGTAACAAATATATTTTTTCTTTTATAAATAAATAAAGATCAAGGTAACAAAAAGGTTTATTTAGAAACTTCAAGGAGATGGGGATTCATCGTTCTGCATGCTTTGCTGCAAGATAGCAAGCAAGTATCTAGCATGAAAAACACAAGAATTAAAACTCCATAAATGCAACAACAGTTACAGCATAATGAGTGTAATTCTTTCACATTTAAAGAAAAAACCCAGCAACTGGAAGTTGAGATTTAATTAATAGCCAAAATCAAGACAGAAAATAAGTTTCCTCCTCCTCATCATTAGTCCTCGTATTCAGCTTCCTCTTCCTCGTACTCTTCTTCATCAGCTGTTGCATCTTGGTACTGCTGATACTCAGAAACCAGATCATTCATGTTGCTCTCTGCCTCAGTAAACTCCATTTCATCCATGCCTTCACCTGTATACCAATGCAAGAAAGCCTTCCTCCTAAACATTGCTGTAAACTGCTCACTCACACGCCTAAACATCTCCTGTATGGATGTTGAATTGCCAATGAATGTAGACGCCATTTTCAGGCCGGTTGGTGGGATGTCACAAACTGTTGATTTCACATTGTTAGGAATCCACTCAACAAAGTAGGAGGAGTTCTTGTTCTGAACATTCAACATCTGCTCATCCACTTCCTTGGTGCTCATTTTACCACGGAACATAGCTGATGCAGTCAAGTATCGGCCATGTCGAGGATCAGCTGCACACATCATGTTCTTTGCATCCCACATTTGCTGAGAGAGCTCGGGAACCGTAAGAGCTCGGTACTGTTGGGATCCTCTTGAAGTGAGTGGAGCAAAACCCACCATAAAAAAGTGAAGCCTAGGAAATGGGATGAGATTCACAGCAAGTTTCCTAAGATCAGAGTTGAGCTGGCCTGGGAACCTTAAGCAGCATGTAACTCCAGACATTGTTGTAGATATTAAATGATTCAGATCACCAACTGTAATAGATCAAAAAGAAAATTACAAAGATGCAAGACATAAAATTGATTGATTTTAGCCCTTTGGGAAACTATTGTTATTTACAAACCAGTTTATATAGCAAAAGCTTGAAATAAAGGCCATTGTGATGAGCCATGATAGTCCACAAAGATATTATTTTTTCCAAATTACACCAAACAACAGAAGGCTTCTTTCCCATACTAACTAACATGCTGAATCTTAGCTACTACATTAGAAATAGTACATCAAACTCTAATCAGCAATCCAATGCAAAACAATGGTTCTATTAATCTATATTACTCGGATTCAGGTGTGAGTGTCACATATACGACATGAGTATATTCAATTATTTTTAAAGATTTTCATGTATTTGTAAGGTCATATCATATTTTCATGTATAAATCCGGATATGCACTAGACACGGATACTTCAAGAAAAATGAAGATTCGGAATATCATAGCTATTGGTAGTATAAACTAGGTACAAATCAGGGGAATACTTACAGCTGGGAGTGGTGAGCTTAAGTGTCCGGAAACAAATGTCATACAAGGCTTCATTGTCAAGAACCATACACTCATCAGCATTTTCAACCAACTGATGAACAGACAAAGTAGCATTGTAAGGCTCCACGACTGTATCAGAGACCTTAGGAGATGGGAAAACTGAGAAAGTCAACATCATCCGATCTGGGTATTCCTCCCTTATCTTCGAGATCAAAAGTGTTCCCATTCCAGATCCAGTTCCTCCTCCCAAAGAATGACAAACTTGAAACCCTGCCAAAAAGAAAAGAAAAAAAAAAACCGATAATCACTTAACACCCAGAACTTAAACAAGTTTCCTTAGATCCTTGTTTTGTCAGCACAGTTACCTTGAAGACAATCGCAATTTTCAGCCTCTTTTCGGACAACATCAAGGACAGAGTCGATTAACTCAGCACCTTCAGTGTAATGGCCTTTAGCCCAGTTGTTACCAGCACCAGACTGACCAAAAACAAAGTTGTCAGGTCTGAAGATCTGGCCAACAGGACCGGATCTAATGCTGTCCATGGTTCCAGGCTCAAGGTCCATGAGAACGGCACGAGGGACGAATCTACCACAACTGGCTTCATTGTAGTAGACATTAATTCTCTCAAGTTGAAGATCTAAGTCTCCTTTGTAACTCCCACTTGGATCTATGCCGTGCTCTGCACATACAACTTCCCAGAACTTGGCTCCAATTTGGTTGCCGCATTGACCACCTTGAATATGAAGGATTTCACGCATTTTGTTTGCTTTGGGTTGGAGAAGAGTAAGAAGAGGAGAAAGATAGATCGGAGTTGGAAGAGGTGAAAGGAAATGAAAATAGGTTTATATTATTAGGGAGGTTTTATTTATATTCAGATTCAAAGGACATAGCTTAGCTATTCTTTACTGTATTAGTTATTATTATTTTTTGAATTAATGGTTTTCACTTTTTCAGTTTACGAGGCTCGCTGGCTGGCTACCACATGGAAAAAGTCAAAAAAGCAACGGCTAAAAGCCTAAAACTGAGTTGTAAAAGGAGAAAGTGAATTTTTTTTAATTCCAAAATTCAAAAATACACAGACAGCTATCAGCGGCATGCGATTAGATTTGAACGCGATTAAAAATATATATAAATGGATATATTTAATAAGGTTTTGCTAACGAATGACTTTAGGGTATTTTGTTAAGATTAGTTAATATATTATTTATAGTAATAATATTATTAAATGTAAAAATTGATAATTTTATTCATCATTTCCGATGCATTAGATGAAGATATTACTATATATAGTAACCTTAACAAGTACCCTAAAAATATAAATATAAAATAATATAAAAATATGATAATATAATATATTTAAATATATGTATGATATTTATGTTTAGAATAATATTTTTTTAATAATTTATATTATTTTTTATATGAATTTTGCGATCAAAATTTTTTTATATATAATAAAAAAATATCAATCATTGTTTAATGACATTAATTAAGGTAATATATATAAAAAGTAAAATGTAATTAATATGTTATTTTTCTTAATTTTTTTGAAAGATTTTTTTTTATTTCAGTAAAAATAATATATTAAATTCAAAAAATAATTTTAATGATAATAAAATAAGAAAAATGTTAACTAATATCTAGTGGCACTAGTTAAGGTGATATATATAGAAATAAAATTATAATTAATGTATTACTTTTTTTTAATTCAGTAAAAGTAATGTATTAAATGCAAAATATTTTCTTAAAATAGTAAAAAAATACTCTTTAACCAGTGCCTATAGACACTGGTTAAGCGAACCCATAAAATAATTCTTAACTGGTGCCTATTTCTGAGTTTTTACTAACGAGTGTCTTTAGGATACTTTTGAAAATTAATTAATATACAATGAGAAATGTTAACCTATGTCTATAGGCATTAGTTAAGGTGATATATATAGAAAGAAAAGCGTAATTAATGAATTACTTTTTCTTAAATTTAATAAAAGTAATATATTAAATGCAAAAATATATATATATAAATTAGTAATTAAATAATCCTTAACGAATAACGAGTGCCTACAAACACCTGTTAAGCGAACCCTATATACTATTTATAGAAAAAATATTGTATTAAATGTAGTATTTGATAATTTTATTCATCATTTTCAATATATTGGATGCCTTAAAGAGTGCCTTAAGGCACTTGTTAGCAAAATCCATATAATAATATCCTTAATTTATGCATTTAAAATGATAAATAAAATTGTCAACTTTTATATTTAATGAAATATTATTACTATAAACTTTTACATTTAATACAATATTATTATTATAAATAATATATGAAAAATATATATAGAAAGAAAAATGTAATTAATATTTTTTTTTTTAAAAATTTAGTAAAATTAACGTAATAAATGCAATTTTTTTTAAAAATGAATAATTAAATAATTTTTAATTAATGCTGTATTTGTTAACAGAACTCCTTTTATATTTACACGAAAAAAACACACAAAAAATATCATACTCATATACATTGCCAGGTCTAGATGCAATTGTCTCTATCTGCTAGCAGAATAAAATTCAAAAACCTTCTCAAGGGTTATGTTGTTGCAGTGTTTACAAGACAATAGCATAGGGATGTCAATTTAAAAGTTAGATTCGGATATTATAATTATTATTCGTAGTGGATTCAGAGCGGATGTGAATATAAAACTTCGGATATCCATTATCTGAATCTGCATTACTTCTGCGGATTTAGATATCTGAATCCGAATCCGCTTATTTGTAAAATACATAAATGTTGTTTGATTTTATATTTTTATTTTTTAAAAAAATTATTTATTGAATTCGAATTTTTAGCGGATTCGGATATCTGACGGATAATGTTATTTAATTCAGATTCGAATAGTAATATGCGGATAATTTGCAGATTCGAATTTTAAAACAGTTTTACAGATTCTGATTCATTTAATACAAAAAATGTATATATCCGACTTGCTGTCATCCCTACAATAGCAGTACCCATGAAATGATACTCTATTCTTGCCAAATGCAGCCACAAACCAGTCTTTCTTATAGAATTAACACCACCCTCCTTTGAGTGTATAAAAGATAACCGGTAGCCATTGCTTAAACTAGAAACAAATTGGTAAATTCCACACTAACACAGATGAAAGATCTTTGTCTAGCATACTGTACTATACTACCTAAGATGGCTTCCCAATTTGAGCTTCACCACTCTACTCACTTCAAGAAAGTTCATAGTCTCTGTACTGTAATCAAAAGAGTAAATTAGTCCCTGTACTGTAAAAGTGAGTAATTTAGTCTTTGTACAATTGAAATAGGTACAAATAAGTAAAATTGATAACGGTTTTAATGAAAAACCATTAAAATGCTAATGTAAATTCATAAAATCTAACAGATTTAGATATATTTCAAGTATATTTTATTCCAAGTCATTTATTATGTTAGATTTTACGAGTCCATATCAGCATTATTAACGGTTTTTCATTAACACCATTATCAATTTTACTTATTTACATCTATTTTAATTGTATAGAGACTAAATTACTCATTTTTACAATACAGAGACTAAATTACTTTTTTCACTATAGTACAGAGACTATGTGGGTACTTAAACCGTTGGAAAACACTTCAACATTGTTTATCTTTTACATGAAAATAACTCTCCCTATATTGTGCTCTTATCAAAGGTCAACCTGATGAAACTAGCCCATATCCTCCGGATCTTCTAAACAAGCAAATAAGCTTACTCACTCCTGTTCTAATGGACTCTATCTACACCAGTTGGTAGAAACTTCAGGGATATGTCAGCTCTGATCTCATGACAGAGGGTTCATTCGCCCTTGTTGAGATACGACGATGATGATTTTGCCTTCGCTTTAAGTGGTCAAGAGGCCTTAGAAGCTTAGTCCCCGAAGTCAGGCAACCATCGGATGGGTAATCCTTCCATTTGCCTCAGCAGGAGTATACAGATCAATAAGACATTTCGGTGCTGCGATAGGGCTCATGGGATCGATTCGGCATTTCACTAGTTCATCGAGTGCTTTCGTGGTAGCATGAGAAAAAGCACAAGTTATCTGTATATGTATGGCACCTTAAGGCTTTGCTTGGTAGTGTTGAAAGAAAATTGAAAAGATGGAAAAGTAGAGGAAGAGAAAAGTGAAAAGATAGAAAACATTTTTTTTTTCATCGGTGTGCTTGGTAGAAAAAATGAAAAAGTGAAAAGAAAATTACATTTTCTTTCCATTCATTGCTTGATAGAATTGAAAAATGAAAGGAAATAAAATAAAAAATATATTATTTTAGCATTATACTTATTATAAGTTAAGATGAGTCACACCATTCTCATTTTCCTTCCTCTTTTCTTTGCAATTTGGAGTGATTTGTTTTTGTTAATAGGTGTGAAAAATAATAATCTTTTCTATTTTCTTTCTTATCAAGCACACTCAAAATTCATTTTTTTTCCACTTTTTCACACTTCTCTTTTCATCCTTTCACTTTTTCACTCTACCAAGCAGAACCTAAAAGTTTAATTATTTGTGCTTTATATATAATGAGTTGCCATTATAATCCAAAAAATGTACCTGTAATGCTTGCTGAAGTCATGTAGCTTATTTGATTTTGTTGGAGCTAACTCCACTGTGTCAAGCTGAAACTCCGTATGTGTGACATTTGGCTGATTCACAGATGTCCAACAATTTCAAACACTAAAGACACTTTCATCTATACCTATCAAGCTTACAAGCATCTAGCGCAGTCACAAGATATAAATAAATAAAATAAAAGCTGATCTGATGTAAGAGAAAATATTGAAGGTGTCAACTACGGTAGGAACACTTAAGGTAGGAACGGTGAGAACAGAATCATATATAACCGTTAGATCAATTAAAAAGTTTGGTTACCGTTGATTTGTCTATGTCAATAATATTAAAGCAGCTTAATACTTGATCTCCCGGTTTGAATAAAAGAAGTCACTCTGTACATCAACAGGTTTGGAACAAAAATTGGAAGACATATCAGCTACAAGAACCCCATTTGGATTGCTGGGCACTGGATAGTTCTTGAACTCAATCCATAAATAATCTCATTAGCGCATATATTTAAATAATTGGCATTTGGGCTTTGTTCTAAACCATCAAATGAGGGGACTTTGATGTATTTCTCTTATTTTTCATTCCAAATGACTTTCGGCTTGCAATATTTCTGAGCTTACTTGAAAGCCTCTTCTCCCCATGAGCCAGTAACCAGATAATCAACGTTGTCAGTCGACAGAGATTCAAAGGGACAGCAGCAGCAAACTGGGTAGTTGCTGAACAAGAGATGGAAAAGGGTTTGGCAGAGCTTTGATAGGTGAGAGTGAAGGTGGTGGAGTTGTGTTTGAGAAAGGCATGATTTCGAGGGTTCTTTTGGAGGAGAAGGAAATGAGGGGTGGTTAGGATTGTTGCTGCCATGGCTGTAGATTTCAGAGAGGAAGCAAAATGTTTTTTTTTTTTTTTGGAGTTTGGTGGGAAGATCTGAAAGCAGGAGAGAGGAGATGATTTTTTTTTTTTTAATTCAAATCAATATTGCTGATATGAAAAAATTAATGGTATCCAAACATTTTAATTGATCTAACGGTTATAAATGACTTTGTTCTTACCGTTCCTACCACAAATGTTCTTATTGTAGTTGACACCAATATTGAATTATAATTTCGATATTTTCTGACACCTTTTCTCTTTGCCGACCATTCCTTAACTTTTACCGACAATCACCAAAATTTTACTCAGCTCAACTATCAAAAAGACATTAACAGATTTCATCTGAAAAAGATGAAAACTCTGACAAATCACATTCTCTATTATCGATAGTTTGGTTATGAATTGAACTGTAATTACTGCAGAATATCACTTCCTCCTCCGGCATAAGGATTTTTACGCTGAGTTCAGCTTAGCTAAAGACTTTTTTGTTAAACTTTTACACCAGTTTTTGTGCAAACTCAAAGGGAGCCTATGTTATTTAATTGAGCCTGGCCCAGATTTTGCCCAAAGCCTGAAACGGGCTGGACACTGAAATCCAATTCACCGACCTTATTTCTAATCCCTCCCCATCGGCCCAAATAACCCAAAAAGAATACGAAAGGCTCCCTGAAAACTGGAATTCAATTATTCGGAGGAAGGGGAAAAAATGGGGGAGAACGACTTTGAAAGAGAGGGGTGTTTTTAAAAAGTTGAAATCTCAAATTACAAGACAGTGAGTGAGCTAAGCTTCCGATTGTTTAGAAATCAAGTGGAGCTCAGCTCTCTTGTAAAACTCGAATATCTCAAAACTGTGAAGATTTGGGGGTCAAAAGGCAAAGCATCTCCTTCAGATCTTTAGTTCTTTACCACTTCACCACACCAATTTCGCCGTCGAAAGGAGAATAATTTTAAAATGTCCGTACAAGAGTACCTTGACAAGCACATGCTCTCTCGCAAAATCGAAGACGCCGTCAATGCCGCCGTCCGAGCTAAAACTCCCGATCCCGTCCTCTTCATTGTAACTCTTTCTGTCTCTGTCTCTCTCGTTCGCTGCAAAATTTCGATTTGTTTCACTTTTCGTTTTGATGATAGTTTTTTTTTTCCTTCTTTTAAATGAAATTGCAGTCTAATCATATGAAAAAAGCGGTTCCTTCAGTGATAACGAAGGTAAAAGCTCGGCAGATTCTCGATAGCAGAGGAATTCCTACTGTTGAAGTTGATTTGTTCACTAACAAAGGAATGTTCCGTGCTTCTGTGCCTAGCGGCGACTCCACTGGAATGTAACCTTCATTTCTCTTTTTTCTTCTTTTGAATTTTCTTATTTTCTGCTTTGTTTGATTGCTGAGAAAAGAAAAAAAAAATTGTTGCTGATGCAACGGAAATTAGAACTTTCAGAATTACATTTTATGTTTTCATTTATTATAAATGAATCAAAATTTTTCTTTATGTGAGAATTGGAATCGAAGTTATTCAGTTTTGCTGATAAGGAAAATGAGAAACAACTGAAAGTTTTATGTAGTTTGTTTCGGAATTAGAAATTACCTGAACTGAGCAATTTCATTTTAATTTAATTGGCAATGCATAGTTATAAATTGAATCATTTTACTAGTTATTGTTCAGGTTTTATTATTTTTAAACTCTTATTTATCATTATTGGAAAATTATTTTAATCCTAGAATTGGAATGCCATGATAATGTTTTAATTCTGAAAATTTCATCGCAGGTATGAGGCTGTTGAACTGAGAGATGGGGACAAGGGAGTATATCTCGGAAATGCTGTGACAAAAGCTGTTAAGAACATCAATGAGAAAATATCTGAAGCATTGGTTGGTATGGATCCAACAATTCAGCTTCAAATTGATCAGGCCATGATAGACTTGGACAAGACAGAAAAGAAGGTACATTTTTTCTTTCTTTCTCAAAATTCAGGTGTAATTACTAATTAGTTGTTCGCTTTACATATGTTTTTAAAAACTAAAGCATTTTAATAGTAGGTTTGGGTTGGGACCTAGAGATTGTTTTAAATGCCTGCCCACCAGTATCTGGTCAAGGTGGAGTGGAGAGAAGTGGGACAATTTTCTTTGTATGGGTTCTAGATGAGGAGAAGAATAAATAGAATAGGAAGAACTTATTGTGCCAATCTTTTTCCTTACCAAGTTTTAGATCTCTTTGTTTTATATTTTTGGTTGGATCAGTGTTGTCAAAGGCGCAAGGCGCACTCTAGGTGCTAGAACCCTTATATTGCCTCAGGTGTAAGGCGCAAAAAAAGCGCTCGCCTGAGTGAAGTAAGGTGCAATATGTATATGTGTGTGTTTTTGTATGTGTATGTGTATTTGTATATATATATATATATATATATATATATATAAAATAAGCTTAAGATATATAATTATGATAATAAACTCTAAAGACTGGTCTAGTTTATCTACAAAACATGCAATTTTTTTTTATTGGCCAATATGCATGATTTCCTTATGGTCCCATGTTTGTTGTTGAATACTCAAATATTGAGAAGTAGAGAAAGTAGGGTCTGAGGAGCTTTTGTTGTCTAGAGTTAAGGCGCAAGGCGTAGGCGCGCCTAGGCGCACGCCTTGACAACACTAGGTTGGATGACTCAAATTATAACTGCAATTCACAGAATTTTTTGCATTATGGTTCTTTGTCTGAATATAATTATCCCAGAGTGAACTTGGAGCAAATGCTATATTAGCTGTGTCGATTGCTGCATGCAAAGCTGGGGCTGCTGAAAAGGAGGTATCATTTCCTTGCCATTATATTTTTCAATTTCCCATTTATATGCTGGAAATATTGACTTCTATTCAAAATGTTCTAACCAAAATAAAAATCAGGTTCCACTTTACAAACACATTGCTGATCTTTCTGGTAAAACCAACTCAATCCTTCCTGTCCCTGCCTTCACAGTTATCAGCGGCGGAAAACATTCTGGGAATAGTCTGCCCATTCAGGTAAATGACCATCTTTAGGTTTAAATTCTAAATATTTACTTATAGTAGTTTGTGAATGATCTTTTGCTTGATATTCATCAAAAGATCTTGGAGCCCCCACAATCTAAGCATTTTTTATGATTTTGATTCCTGGATTTTATCTCCATCCTCTGCTTCTGTTAAAATGCCCCACACCTGACCAGTGTTGTCAAGGGCGCACTCTAGGCGCTAGAACCCTTGTATTGCCTTAGGCGCAAGGCGCAAAAAAAGCGCTCGCCTGAGTGAAGTAAAGCGCAATATTTATATGTGTGTCTATGTATGTATATATATATAATAAGCTTAAGATATATAATTATAATAATAAACTCTAAAGAGTGATCTAGTTTATCTACAAAACATGCAATTTATTTTTTGCCCAATATGCATGATTTCCTTATGGTCCCATATTTGTTGTTGAATACTCAAATATTGAGAAGTGGAGAGTTTGATATTATCTCCTTTCTTACTAGTAAAGGTACATCTAATGAAAAAAGTTAAAATTAAAGAAATTAAAGAGAACTTCAATCAGGCGAGCTTTTTTTACGCCTATCACCTTACAAAAAAGCGTGCCTAGGCGCACCAGGCGTGCGCCTGATCAAATGAGCCTCGCCCGAAAGGGTCTGAGGCGCTTTTGTTATCTAAAGCTAAGGCGCAAGGCGTAGGCGCGCCTAGGCGCACGCCTTGACAACACTGCACCTGACTGCATGATGGTTTAGATTCTTTTCTATCCGAAAACTTTCTTCTATCAGTTTGACTTAGTTTGAGTTATGCTGCTATCAGGATATCATGATTCTCCCAACAGGAGCAGGCAGATTTGAGGAAGCCTTACAAATGGGCTCTGAGACCTATCATCACTTGAAGGTGATTTTGTTGAACCAAATTGTTTAGCCTTTGGATTTAGTTTTAAGTTACTTACTCATCACACTTATCTTAAATGGCTCATCAGGTATAAAGGAAGTAAAGTTTGCCATGTGAGAAGTCATGATTCTTAGAATTTATTTTGGTAAATTGATTATAAAAAACAAATCTTTATTGAGAAATTTGGTGTGGTTTAGTCTCCATTTCTATGTCTGGCCTGCTATTTTTTTGGTGATCACCATTTGATCTTATGGCTATTCTTCTTTCATTGTAAATGAGTTGATATACTGTAGTTGAAGTTACTTATGACTTGATTCTTTGAAATGTTTTCCAAGAAACACATGCATGATTCTTCTTGAACTTTCCCGTTTGCCAGTTTCCAAAAATTGTTGTATTAAAGGAATGCCTCATCTATCTTGAACTTTGCAACACTGCTAGTGTGGTAAAGGAAGGTACAGTATATAAATTTAGGAGATTTAGTAAAATTTGATAGAAGAAATATGGATTTATTTGGGTAAGTAATTTGGGCCTGCATGTAATGTTGCTATTAACAACTAGGTGTTTGACTGTGCTGTTACCTCTGTTAAAGGTTTTTGGCTTCCTGATTGGTTTGTGCCTAAAATTTTCTAAAAGTTCCTGATTGAGAATGGATCTGATTATATAGACATACATAAACAGACACCTGTCTTTTTGTAGAAATAAAGACTAAGTTTTAGTTCTATTTAGTTGCTTGAAAATGATTTTAACCAATCAGTTTATGGGTAGACATTAACAATAGAAACCATTCAGTCTAATCATATGTAGAAACTTTAAATTGGTCAACCTTAATATTTTTGTGGTATACTCTCTTACAATTAATTTGCACTGGAAATGTCATGCATATACTCATTCATTGTTGTTCATAAGAAGAGCAGGCTGTTATTACAGAAAAATATGGTGCAAATGGGTGTAATGTTGGTGAAGATGGTGGCTTCACTCCTAACATCTCCAGGCAAGTAGAACTATTAAGTTTGACTATCCTCGTTTTTACATTATTGATGAATGCACTCAGCCCCTAACCCCGTAAGGGGGAATGAAGTTTTATCTTATTTTATCTTAGGAACCTGGGTGGAAATTTTGTTTGATTTTCTCCTATTTCTGTTGGCAGTGTTAGAGAAGGATTGGATATTGTCCAAGAAGCTATCGGCAGAACAGGGTATAATGACAGAATAAAGATAGGAATTGATGCTGCTGCTACTGATTTTTGCATAGGTAAGGCATATTTTCCCATAATTAGTCAATTATCATTCTGAAGCATGTGAGACCAGGGACAAGGTTTGGGGAGAAACTGCTACTCTGTTCATAAGAGATGTTGGCATCATCATGCAACGCTATTGCCTTACATTCCATTAGTAGGATATAAGATATTAAACTGAATGTATGATTTAAGTGCACTGTACTGTGCCGTTAAAGGCAAAACAAAGCTTATTTTACTGTAGTCAGATGCATGTTTCTTCCAATTCAGAATCTAATTTTGGGTCCCAGGATGTTCTTTCGTGTGTAGACATGGCTTGCTCATAATAACTAGGAGTTGCTTTTCTTTCTCCTTCATACAGGTACAAAGTATGATTTAGAATTTAAATCTCCAAATAAATCTGGGCAAAATTTCAAGTCAGGAGAGGATATGATTCAGATGTACAAAGACCTTTGCATTGGTATGTCAGTTTTTCTGTACAGACTTCCGTTGTTTTTTCTACTTTTGTTCTTTCAACTAAAATTTAATGCTGTTCCATTCCCTTTTCTTCTTTTCTGGTTTCGTAGATTACCCAGTTGCGTCTATTGAAGATCCCTTTGACAAGGAAGATTGGGAACACAGCAAACATTTTTGCAGTCTTGGACTATGTCAGGTTTGTTTTTCTGTTAACATACTACTGATGTTTGGGTCTGTTGAATGACGTTTCCATCCTATTTAACATGTACAACAAAAGGCAAGGATATAGAGTTAATATTCCTATACTTTGGAGGTAGATGGAAGATAACCAACTACAATATACTTTCTCTTTTGAGTTTCCTTTGTAAATGATTAAATTCTTTTACTTCAAATTCTGTTGGGTTTTTATCTACATACCTTGTTTGACAAAATGATTAAATTGTTGCTTTTTGTCGCACCTAAACATAAATAGATCTGACTTGCATGAGAATGTACATTGATGAAATTATTGGGTACTTTAGCAATTTGTTTGAATCTCATGTCTCTGCTATGTGTTTGACCAGCTGTAACTTAAGGTAAGATGGTTTTGCAGGTGGTAGGGGATGACTTATTGATGTCAAATCCAAAGCGTATTGAGAGAGCAATACATGAATCTGCTTGCAACTCTCTTCTTCTCAAGGTATCTACAGGATTATTGGATTAAACACGAGTACTTGCTGCTAATGGTGTCTAATTTGCTAAATTGCCATCTTTTTATTTTATTTCTCCTATGTTATCTATGTAAATGCAATAAAAAACTATCAATATGATCTGAAGCTGGAAAAAGGATGTGTGCCAAAAGAATATGTTGAAACTTTTTGTTATTAATTCGCTATTGGAACTTCATGTTCTAATAATAATTCTATGTTCTGAATCAGATAAATCAGATTGGAACTGTGACAGAGGCTGTTGAAGTGGTAAAGATGGCAAAGGAAGCAAACTGGGGAGTGGTGGTATCTCATAGATGTGGGGAAACTGATGATTCTTTCATCGCAGATTTAGCAGTTGCACTTAGTGCAGGTCAGATCAAGGCAGGGGCTCCTTGCAGAGGAGAGCGTTTGGCTAAGTACAACCAGGTTTGTGTGTTTCTATTTGTAAAGTGCTACTTTTTCTAATTTTTGCTTTTTGAGCAACTGCATAGCTCACAATTTAGAGAGAAAAAAAAAAAGACATTAATTATACCAAAAACTAGCTTCATTAAGACGGATCTTATAGGTATTGCTAATAACAACAGTTTTTAAGTTTTTGCGAGGTAATTGTATTGGTAGGGCTGTAAATGAACAGAGCGTTCGACAAACCGTTCGTGAACAGTTCGGTTTCTGTTCGTTTATATTCGTTTATTAAGCTAAATAAACGATTATGAACACAATTTTAATGTTCGTTTATTAAACGAACCGAGTTCGAACAGATGTGTGTTCGGTTCGTTTATGTTCATGAACAAGCTCGTTTATGATTCGTTTAAAGCTCGTTTTTGTTCGTTTATTGTTCGTTTATAATTTAATAATAATATTATTATTTTGTCTTTTATTTATATGATTAATAATTTTATTTTATTATTTTAAAAAATAAACATTTGTCTTGTCTCAAGTAAAGTTAACATAATTTTTTTCATACTAAAAAGTCGGAAGCAAAGATTTTATGACTTTGGGGTACGAATTATAGAATGGGCCATAAAATAATTATTTTATTTTATTTACTTATAATAGAATTAATATTATTTAATAACTTAAATTTAATAATTCAATAATAAATTTAATTTAATTACGTTTTTATTTTATATTTAATATTAATAATTTAAAATTGATTTATTTTGTTATTTGTTTGTTTGTTGAAATTGTTTAGATTTATTTGTTTATTGTTCATGAACATAATCTTAATTGTTCGTGAACATATTCGATTATATGTTCATGAATATTAAATAAACGAACACGAGCACACTCAATTTTAAACGAACAGAGCTTGAACACAATTTTAAAATCATTAACGAACACGAACTGAACACAAACAAGCTCAAAAATAAATAAACGAACACGAAAATAAGCCTGTTCGTTCAAGTCCGGTTCATTTACAGCCTTATGTATTGGTAGCTTGTGAGTTACTTTGCCAATTACTATAGTTCATGAATTCTTATTTATGGTAGGCCTTCTGTCCTCACTGATACACATCACCAAACTAGTTTAAGGACATATGTTGTTCCGGTTTTTCATTTTTCTTGAAGTACCCATGTCCGACACCCGTGTCCGACGCATATCCGGACATGGATATGAGGATATGATCTCCTAAGGATCCTCCAAATATAAAAAAAAAAAAAAAAAAAAACTTAGAATAAATTAAACATACCCGTGTCGAGCACATACCCATATCCGACACTCACACCCGAGTCCGAGTAACATAGTTAAGGACACAATTGCTTTATGATGTATACATCTATACATTAATTAAATATCCAGCTAGGACCCTCACCTTGAGATTTACCGGAC